>JBBCBC010000026.1:31663881-31982149 GCA_037126765.1 Stenogyne calaminthoides | reverse complement strand
GATCAGCAATCTCAACAAGGCTGCAAGTATCCCACAGACGCCAAAGGCTACTGGGAACACGGATCAAGTCCCATAAGGGCTTTTCACAAACACTTCACTATTTTTGGGCCACTGACGATGAGTATGGGCCAACCCCCCAAAGTCAAAGAAAGGAAAAGCAAGAAAGCAACTTATCTACACCAGATAAGCAAGGATCACCAGCTGGTGAAGGCCCTCAAGGCCCACCAGATGCCCCCTCAAGAAGAAAAGAAAACCGCTAAGGCCTGTGAGAAGATATCAAGGCGCTAAGCAAGCTCAGCGACTCGATGCTGAAGATGAATCGGGATGTAGTTAAGGAGCCCCGTAATCATAGAATCAATAAAATCAAAGTGGCGACCGTACCAGTGCTTCAAGCCGAGCTCGCCAGATCATTCTATAAGGCTCGGCATTTAACGATCTTCCTTCTCCAGCCTACATACCGATTCACCACTGTGACTAATGGTCATTGAAAGCATGTCTCTATTCTTCCACCTCGCTCACAACTCCGAACCCAGACGGTCATAACTGTAAAGCTTACTCCGATGTGGAACCGTATGACCGCCCACAAAGAATATCCGCAGTCGAACCGATCACCATCTTCCGCCGACCTAAGCATAAACGTAACCTTCCATATCTCATCAAACCCAATCGACAGAGCATTCTGAAGTTCAGATCAACAAAGATCATAACTGGAAATTGATCAATGCTAATCGAAGAGAAATTGATGAGTCAGATTCAGAATCGTCATCCTCCCGCCATAAGAGAGGAAGCTGAGATCTCACCGAGAGATCTTTCGACTAAAAGCTTCTCGACTTATAATAATTATTGAACAGATATGGCAAGTATGGATGAAGTTTGCGTATCGGCTACGAGGAAATTGCTAAAGGGATCACCAAATGAAGCCGAGAATCGCAATCACAAAGCTCGATCCACAAGCGAAGCTAGTTGCCGAACAGACGAATCGAGATCGCTGACAAAGCTCGTGGAAGCAGATGCCATAATTACGACGATGCGAGTCGCTGACGATTATGAGGAGCTGTGCAGCTTCATGACCAACCACCGGAGGCAAAACAATCGAATCGACCGGCTTATTAATTTCAATATTCCAATATCACACGCTACTATCGATCAACTTCAGAGATCAAATTTGTCTCAAAGATCTCCCGAAAGAAGAAGCCGAGGACTGAGCAATGACAAAAGGCAGATCGCATCAAAGAAATAATGATCAAAGGATCAATTTCCTTTTATTGAGCACCAAAGATCGCTTCTCCAAATCGTATTCATCATCGTCACCGAATCGATAAAGACCGTTGATGCTAAATCGACTTGTGGATAAACAACAAGTTTCTTTTCCGCTCAATGACAAGCTTAGAATTCGACAGTAAGAGAAACTTGATAAACCGATTAAAAACACTTTCATCGCCATGGAATCATTGAAGACTGAAATGACATCGAAGATTCAAAATCTAATCAAGCCAAACTCAAGTGTATAATCATTGCAGATCTCAATAAAAGCGATCACAAATAACTTTCGCCTCCCGACTCCCCACTCACTACTTTTTTGATCAAACCAAAAAGTGGATGTAACGGATTGAGAAACCAAATCGACATATAACCAAGTAGGACATCACAAACTCCGACCGGCCGAAAGATGTCCAAAAAGCGCAGAATAAGCCCCTAAAAGCCAAGAAGAAAGAAGGCGTAAAAAATGGCAGAGGCGTAAAATCAAGAAGAAGAGATTCAGATTGAGAGAGAGCGAAAAGAAGAGCTGAAAATCCGCATCGTAATCCCAATCCTGCCAAAGCAAAGAGTTGGATGGTATCATCCCAAAAAACTGCACAAGATGCTAAGAGATTTGAGGAATGGAATAAGATCAGAGGAAACGGCTTCGATGCCTTTGTTATAATCTTGTTCCACACAGTTAATCTCCGATGAAGAATTCAACCGTTAAAAATAAAATACCCGTGATTTTTTCTCAAGTATCTCGGAAATGAGGCCAAGCTATCAATGTAAAAAATATCTCGCCAAGAGTATGATCTGGGAGTACTGGAAGAAGGCGTATGGCTCATTTGATGATCGGCATTTCTGAAAGATTCTATTTTGACATCCCCGAGCAAAACGATATAACTCGATCTTTCAAATAGACTAATGATGCTCAAATGGAAACTTTATTTATTTTCAACGCACCTCAAGATCAAAGAGAGATGCCGTATGATACGTTTCAAAGAGCAAAGAATTTTAAGACTACTCAGATCAAATATTCTTATTACAAACTTTTCTCGACGTAAATATGTAATCAAAAAATTTTAATGCAGAAAAGTTTATTTTTCGATCCTAAAGACATACCCCATTGCCTTCGATTAAATGCTCTTAATCTGCTTATTTTTTATCAATCAGATTTTTGGTTTCATCAAAGGGGGAAATTGTTGGGAAATTTATAGTTTTGATGAAAGTTCCAAAAACACACATTGCATTAGGACCAATGACCGTTACCGACCGATGTTTATATTACACATTCATTATAGAGACCAGCTGAGCAATGATCAGATAGGAACAAATCATGAAATAGAGGCCGTCATATTGAGGGGGGAAACTCAATATGTATAGGTCGATCCAAGACCTCAAAAGACAACCGAGATCCCGACAGCCGTAATGCAAGATTAGAAGAACAGAAGATCGACGACCGATCTAGTCAGATATCTCAAATTAAGTCATAAAGCTCAAACTCATAATACTAAGATCGATGACTTCCGTAAGATCGTACTTTAAGACCTTACATCGTACCGAATCCGCTAGTCAAGCTAAGTCAACCGCACTGTGAAGACTTATCAGTAGACTGATCAGCCTGATAATCAAAGTCACCACCAGTGAAAACTGATGTTTCACCTAATCATAATGCCTATGATCCGAACAAAGAAGAATGTCAACCTTAGTTGGAAGAACAAACACCTAAAGTTAAGGCTCCTATCCAATAAGAACAAGACACGTATGATCGAGCTTACACTTATCGTGGATTTGATGACGCTTCTAATTCATTATAAAAAACATTTTTCACGCTTTTCGCTACGCCATTCCCGCACGTCACATCAAGTTCGCAGTTCATTAAATATAAACAAATTCAAATTGCTTCCAACGGCTCTTTGATTTCAAGGTCTATAAATACGGGATCACATTCAGAGTGAAAATGCTTAACTAAACGTCAACAATCAAGAAGCTCAAGCACATCGATTTCCCAAGAACACGGTAATGCTAAGATTAATTTTTGCGTTGTTCATCCCATAAAGTTCAGCATAGAAATCTTTTCATCTAAATTGCTAGGCCGCTTATACACAAGAAAAAGATTTCAGAAGTCGAACTAAAACAATCTTACCCAAAACCCCAAGTTAGGGTTAAGTTGTTTAGCAAGATTTCGTATCAGGGTTTCTAGTTCGATCTCCTCGATCGGGCCGAAAAGTGAACTCTTTAAACATCTAGGCTTGGTGTAATCGTGGTGACTTACATAAAACAAAGTCCAGCTTGGTTAAGTAGGTGCCCTCGCGATAGTAAGAAATGACGTAGGATCGTTTGTCCTAACCACTATAGTTCAGGTGCCTTTTTATCGCTTTGATTAACTGACATAATAACGCACACAACCTTAAAGCGCATACATATTCCAAATTGAGATCAAGCACACTAAGCTTCGGATTCGATCACCAAACTGACACTTCACTAACTGACAAGATAACTTTGGAATCTCGATGACAAACCGTTTTTCACACGTAAAATTTAAGCTTTTCCGTGACACATCGCTTAAACTGGATAGTTACCGAATCCGATCCATTTTATTAGTGTTGGTTATCGCCCCAAACCGACCATTTCAAGACTCGATCAAAGCACCGCCTCACACCTCGATCTGCGACAAAAGTTTTCAAGTCTATTCAATTCTCCCTCAGACACTTCGCCCAACTCCATTCGACTCCATGTAATACTTGAGGAGGGTAAACAGATTTTGTATTCGTGAAATTATTTTATAAACATCGCTCAATTATCAAAATATAATCGCATATAAAAAATTTAATAAACCAAGGAACATAATACTAATTTCATTATGTTTTTCACGTAATTTATAAAAACTCAAACAAAGTAGTCTAAATCATCTTTTGAGAATGATTTAAAATATCAAATTCTAAACTTATCCCATTTAGGATTATTAAAAATCATCATTAATATGAGCTCTAGTAGAAGAACCTTTGAAAAATCTAAAAGTTTGTAAAATCCATAAAATTATATTTTAAAGTTACAATCCAAAATTGTTTTATTCTCAAATCCATCTTTATGGATAATATTGTTTTCATTAATAATAATTTTCTCATTGTTATTATTAATTTTACAATAAAAATTTTCTATAAGAGGAAGTAGAAGCTCTAGATTCAAAAGGTAATTCTACCTCATAATCCGGAGGAGATATAAAGAGAATGATTAGACATTGATCTAGAATAAGAAGTCGAATGTCTTCTTTGATTATTTTGAAAACCAATATTAATTATACCATCATTACTTTGAGTAATATGTTTAAAATCACTATTTATAATAGGATTTTTAGAACAAATTGTTCCATTATCCAATTTCGTGAAAAAATAATTTCTTCCACTAATGGATCTTAAGTAGTAATATTTGATTTACCAAAATTAGTTTCTATAAGAATAGTTTCATTATTATCTTTCTCAATTCTTTTACACATAGGATTGAGTGTAAATAAAGACTTATAATAAATCACGATATGAGATACACATAACCTTTGTGACTGTATGTAATTATAACCATGAGTTTTAACATTTAATGTTAAAGCTTCAAGAATATTACTATCCCGATAAAGATAGAGATAAATTAGTATATAAACAAAATGTACGTGTCCTAAAAAGCAGAAATAGACTCTATAATTCCATTAAGGATTGTATCCAATTAAGATTTCTACCATCCCTAAGAGAAGCTAGAAAGCTTTCTGGGAAACCATTTAAAGTAAGCGGTCTAAAAGCGACATGAACACAACCAATAAGTAAGAACTTATGAGTTCTTTTGTAAGGTAAAATATCATTTTACTAAGCAAATTAATAACCATCTCTTCTTCATGAAGAGGTATAGAGGATTCAAAGGTTTTAACAATTTGTTTTAAAACCTATTTTTTCAAAAAAGCTCCTAATTTATAAACCATTTTAGGTCAATTTTAGGAATAGTCTATTTATTCAATAAATCAAGATTTTTGAGAATATGATATTCACCGAGTCATCTTGTTCTTAAAGATTCTTTAATCGGAACAGATTCATTAAAATCAAAATGTATTGAATTATGAAACCATATAACTTATATATACCCTACTTCTCATGGCTCTGATACCATATTAAGATGTATTGAATCATGAAACCATATAACTTATATATACCCCTTCTTCTCTGGCTTTGATACCATATTAACATAAGGATGGTACAAAGATCTATGTCAATAGTATCATGGGATCTTTTACTCCGGATAGAAATTCTTGAAATTCCAAGTCCAAGAATTAACTGGAAAAATCTTTTACACCCAAAACGTTAATTCTATTCATATTAAAGCGGCAAAAAGGGCTAGCCCACATGGTTAACTCAAATATCATTGAAAGCTCAAACCTAAGGGATTAAACCAACTCTACCTTTGATATATCAAATTACAGATCAATATAGAAATATAATTCCAAATGCACATGATAGTAGAGTATAGTTAAGTCATGTCATGATTCAATACAAGTAATTTAGCCGACAATTGAGGCGGCAATCATTAAAATAAAAAATTTAAAATACGAAATTTAAATAACAATATACCTTTTAAAAAGCCACAAGCAAAAACCATTTATGAACAATAATATTACAAGGTTTACAAGGTTGCACACAAAGAGGATTTAGAGAGAGAAATAGGGGCGAGTCTAAACTCGAGTGCCTCTGAAAAAGAAAATACAAGCCTATTTATAGATGAAAGGACATCAAACCCCTTCAAAATAAAAAAAAAATAGTCTGAGGAAAAACAAAGCCACAAAAGACAAAAAAAAAAGTTTGAATAGTAATTACTATTCATGAAACAATCTTTTCAATAACGCTAATGCAAGTAATATTTAAATTTGATTTTGTGCAGTCATCAGAGCATTTTTTTGGAATGTCTTAAATCAAAGTCTTCTAAAAATCGCCATTAATAAAGTTTGTTTTCTTGAATAATTAAGTCTTCTTAAATCCTTTTAAGAATGAGGATAATGTCTTATTCATCAATATCATTCATGTCATTTTCTCGGTCACAGGAATACATATTTCAAGAATCTTAATTTTCTTCTTGAACTTTGAGATAATTCTTATCTCTGATTTCATTATTATTTTCATCAAAAATAACATGAAAAGGGACCTTTCCAGATATTAGAAACGGCATTAGTTTGGGCTATTTAGATATAATCTCCAATCTTCCATTAACACTTCTTTCTTTAAGTTTCTCTTTAAGAGAATTTCTCAAAAAGATCAAAACTTTCTTGAAGAGAAAAATCCAGCATCTTGTAATTGAACCCAAATCATAGAGACATCGATTTTGAATCGAAAAAATCAATATCATTGAATAAATCTTTCTTGATATGATCCATATAAAGATCCATATATTTTTTCCTTGGAAATAAACCAACATATTTCTTAGAATATTCAGAAAATGAAGAAAGACTATTTGAAGTCTTTTTCACGGTAAGATTTTATATTCTTCATTTTGGATTTAATCCTATTGATATTTTTCCTGCAAAGGTGACTCATGGGAGCAGGAAGGGTAATAACATTTAAGTTATTCCAAAATCTCAGTAGTATGGATCCTCCATAAACTTGGTATACCATCTTGGTATAATAATTACGGTCTCCATTTCCGGATCTATGGGATTCGGAATCAACAAAAAACATACAAATAGTTTTACTACTTGTATTATGAGTTTTTAATGAAGAAAAATTAATAGAATATTCTTCCATAGAGATTTAATCTCTTCGGCAAAATATCCGCCATAGTACCAAAATTTCCCCCTCCGAGAAAAAAGTCGATTAGAATTTGATTCCCATCGATATTATCACAATTTTTTATCACTATGTGAGAATGCTTAGCATTAAATAAAATAAAAGTTTTATAAAAACTTTAGATAATCTCAATAATTGTCTTGGTAAATTGTTTTAGTGACTTCATTAGTCGTGCTTTCTTCCAAAGGAGGAGAGTACCTTTGTAGGGTCCCGAACGGGTTTGTGAGGGCGTAAGTCTAGATAGGAGGGGTGAATGTAGATTCTTGAAAACCTTTGGAAATCAGGTGTGAAGGCGATTAACGATCGAGTGTGAGTGAATGCTTTGGTGATAACCAACTTACTAATCGCCTGAAAGCGGTCGGTTAAAGAATTATCGGTTTAACCCGATAAAAGTGGAAAAGCAAGTTTTACCCGTGAAAAACGGGTTTTGATAAATTAGATTCCAAAGTTAATCTTTTTAATCGGGTTATTTGAAGTGTCAAGTTTGATCGAATCCCGAAGCTTGGTGCTAACGATCTCAACTTGGAATATGTATGCTTTAAAAGGTTGTGTCAGATTGTTGTGTCGGTTAATCAAAGCGGTAAAGGCACACAAGATTTATAGTGGTTCTACAAACCGGGTCCTCGTCCACTCTTCCCTATCACAAGGGCACCTACTTAACCAATCGGACTTTGTTTTATGTGTAAAGTCCAACACAAGACACCAACTAGATGTTTAAGGAGTTAACATCAACAGATCCCGTAAATCGAGAATCTAGAAACCTGATGCGAAATCTTGCTAAACAACTTAACCTAACTTGGGGTTTGGGTAAGATTGTTTTTCGTTCCAACTATGAAAATATTTTCTTGCGTAAGCGAATGACCCTAGGCCTAGATGAAAAGATTTCTATGCTAAGAACTTATGGGGTGAACACTTAATAAAAATTAATCTTCTTGTTCGTGGTGCTTGTGCGAAATCGATATTAGCTTAAGCTTCCCGTTGTTCAAAAGCGTTTCGTTTTTCACTCAAGTGTGATCCATATTTATAGACCTTTGAAATCAAAGAGCCGTTGGAGAGCAATTTGAATTTCGTGCTATATTAAAATGAGTTTGCGGGCTTGATGTGACGAAGCGGGGCGGAATATGGCCAAAAGCGTGAATTTATATTTTGTAGCCGTTCAGGAGAGGTAGCATCAAATCCTGCAATCGCATCGCTCCGATCATCGTGTCTTGTTTCTTATTGATAGCAGACTCACTTTTCAATGTTGTTCTTCCAACTAAGCTCGACATTCTTCTTGTTCGGATCCTCGACGATGATTAGGTGAAACATCGATTTCACTTTGGTGGTGACTGATCGATCACCGAATCGATCACCACGATAGAGTCTTCGGTGTCGTTTGACCGAATTAGCTTCAACTAGCAGACGGACCGATGTAGGTCTTCCAGTCTGATCTTGAGTATTGAGTTTGATCTTTATGACTTTAGCCGAGATATCGACCCGGTCGAGCGATCGATCTTCTATTCTTGTCTTGCATTACGCCCTGTCGGATGTCATTTGTCCTTTGAGTCTTGAGATTCGACCTATACATATTGAGTTTCCCCCCTCGATGTGACCTATCTATTTCATCGGTTGTTCTATACAATCATTATCAACTTCGGTCTCCTATAGCGGTGTAATATAAACATCATTCTGCCAATTGTCCTGATGGTCCTTATTACATGTGTTTTGAACTTTCATCAAAACTATAAATTTCCCAACAATTTCCCCCCTGAAAAACCAAAACACTTTGAGAAACCAAATGATTGATAAAAAAATTGAACAGATTAAGAGCATATAATCAAGACAATGAGACTTTGTCTTAGGATCGAAAATAAACTTTTCTCATTAAAATGTTGATTACATGTTACATCGAGAAAAGTTTGAAAATAAGAAAGGTGATCTGGAGTAGTCTTACGATTCTTCACCCTTTAGGCTTTGTATCCTCGCCATCTCTCTTTGATCTTGAGGTGCGTTGAAAATCCGATAAAGTTTCCATTTGACATCATCACCTGAGGATCGGTTATATGCGATCTGTGCAGGATGTCAAAATAGAATCTTTGAAATGCGGATCTGTCAAATGAGCCATACATCTTCTTGAGTACTCCAACGATCATACTCTTGGCGAGTTATTTTTTACATTGATAAGCTTGGCCTCATTTTCCGGATACTCGAAAAATCCAAGGTATTTATTTTCTAACGGGATGAGAATTCTTCATCAGAGATTCTTCTTGTGGAACAAGATTAAGAACAAAGGCATCGAAGCCATTCACTCGATCTTATTCCATTCCTCCAAATTTCTTAGCATCGCCAGTAGTTTTTGGGATGATCTCATTCAACTCTTTTTGGCGGCTTAGTTACGGCACGGATTTTTCCAAACACTTCCTTTCTTCCTCTCGATCCGAATTTCTTCTTGATTTTTACGCCTCTTTTTTTTTTACCTTCTTTCTTCTTGGCTTTTTTCTTCTTCACTTACACCTCTTTGGACATCTTTTCAACATCCGGTTTGTGATGTCCCTCAAGACTGTTATGTCGGTTGGTTTCTCATTCGTCCTTTCCCCTTTGGTTTGATCAAAAAGAGTAGCGAGGTGGGGAGGTCGAGAACTAAAGTTGATCGATAAATACTCGTTGAGATCTTCATAGAATGATATGCCTTTGAGTTTGAGCGATTTAGATTTTAAATCTTTCGATATCGGCTTCGATCTTGATGATTCCATGGCGATAGGAGAGTTTTAATCAGCTTTGTCAAGTTTCTCTTCATCAATTCTAAATACAAAATGGAAGAGCACGAAAAAACTTGTTGTTGATCCACCCGAGTCAGTTTGGCATCAATCGGTCTTTATCGATTCCGACGCAAGGGACAACCGCTTTGGGAGAACCGATCTTTGATTGCCCTAATCTGGGAAATAGCCAATTCATTTTATCTCATATTTCTTTTATGGCAATCGCCTTTGATCGCTATCGGTCCCTCAACTTCTTCTTTTTCGAGATCTTTGAGACAAGATTTGATCTCCGAAGTTGATTGATAGTGACGTGTGATGTTGGAATGTTGGGTGTCACTTGATCGATTCGGTTATTTGTGCCTCAGTGGTTGGTCATGAACCGCACACACCGACTCCACTATCATCGGCTGATTTCGATCCTTCATGATGGCATCTGCCGGGGAGCTTTCGCTGCCATCTCGGGGTAATTCTGTTAAAGCAACCCTAACTTTGTGGATCGAGCTTTTGGATGAAGATTCTCGACTCATTTGGTGATCCCACTTTAGCGAATTTCCTCATGTCGAATCGAATTCTAATCTCATCCGCCCGCCCATCCGCTCAATAATTATTATAAAAGTCCGGAAGCTTTTAATCGAAAATCTCTCCAGTGAGGATCTCCATAACTTCCTCTCTTATGGCCAGGGATGGGCGACCGATTCGGATATAACTCATCAATTTCTCTTTCGATTAGCATTACGATCAATTTCCACGGTTATGATCTTTGTTGGATCCTGACTCGAGAATCATGCCCTCGATTCGGTTTTGATGAGATGTGGAAGGTTCCGTCAGGATAAAAGTAAGCGGAAGTTGGCTGATCGGTTTTGACTGCAGAGAGGTTCTCAAAGCGAAGCAGTGCTTGGTTCCACATCGAGGTAAACTTTCGTTAACCGATCGCGGTTCGGGGTCAGGCGGGTGGAAGAATAGGAGAGACATGCTCAACAGCCATTAGTCGAGTGGTGAATTAGCTCGAGCTTGAGGGTATCGATCGATCGACTGTGCTTCCTCCTCCCGGAATGATCCGCTGACTCTCGGCTTGGAAGCACCCGCTCTAATTTTCACCCGATTTTTGTGTTGCAACAGATGATCCGGGCGCTTCTTTCTTCATCGACCATCTTGAAACATCGAGTCATGGAGGCTGCCGCGCCTTCTTCGGCCTCTTCTCACGGGCTTCACCAGTTTTCTTTTTCTTCTTCCGGGGGCATCATCGGGTGTAGATGCGGTTGCTTTTGCTTTTTCCTTTCTTTGACTTTGGGGGTTGGCAGATATCATCGTCACCGTGGCCCAAAGATGGTCAAGTGGTTGTGAGAAAGGTTTTATAGGACTTTCGTCAATCTGATTGTCCTATTCAAAGATAAAGGTTATCTTTCGTAATAATCGCAACCTTTGTTGAGATTGCGATCTTTTTCTTCGATATACTACCTACCATTTACTCCAAATTTCATGTTCTTGGAGGCAGCACGGCCTTCAGAACCCGTACAATTGATGTTCTTGGCTTATCAATTATTGCGGCCATGTTTACATTTTGATTCGACAAAGAGAGCATCTGGGTCGAATGCAATACCCATAATTGTTTTTGAATATGTCAACAACAATCGGTAGATTCCTCTTGAGCATCGGCCTGACAAAACCTGACGATGATGTTTGTCATACCCTCTCGAAGAGCTCTTTTGATCAGGCTCATTCGCGTTCTCCCCTGAATGAGCAAAGAGATCCGTCCTTTGGTAGGCTGAACAGAAGGGTTATATCATCATTCGTCGGTCGATTTTTCTCCGCTGATTGCCGAGAGCGGTTCATTTTAACGTCTGTATCCACTCTTAAATTCCTTAGGAATTTAGTGTTTACATCGCATCATCGATTGCGAGTGCGGTATAAAAATTTTCAAGGCTCGCTTTAGCAGAATTTGCCCGACCTCCATGGATTCCTTGATCCGAAAGTGATATTGAATCGTATGAATTTATCATCCACAATCTTTGTTGCGCCCGCGATAATTGCACATTATCTTTCCCATTAGTGGGTGGCCATCTACAAAGGGATGGACCCGATTAAAAGTTGTGCATATATATATAAGAACATCACATATCGCGAAACCAAGAAACAATAAAGCATAACACAGATAAAAACATTTAAGATCAATGGATTTAAAAAAAAATACAAAATAAATATAAATTACCGATTACATTTTTTCTAAGGATGATTTTTGAAACTTAGGAAAAACACTTTTGAATCGAGAGAAGTAACTGGAGTTTTTAGAGAATAAATCGCAAGTTTGTGAAATGGAAAACTCGTATGGTTTTTTGATGATTTTTATAAAACATTTAGGGAAAAAGAAGACAAGATTTGGAAGATCAACCGTTTGAAAAGATTAAACGCTCCCGTTCATTAAGCGTTTTGATCGTAGGGTCGAAAAACACGACGAAAAACCTTTTGGATTTAAAAGCACATTTAGTAGCGAAGCTAATACATGTTCCCCAAGTCCATTAAATGATGATTTGAATACGCACAAGGATAATGGGTGATAAAGGCAAATAATATCGATAAGATCCGATAAATAAGCAAAGAATAAGAGAAAAGAAAGGCGTATCGGTTGGATCGATATTGTAATCAACAATACCACTTGTCCATGTTGATTTCAATTATTGATCTTAGTATTACGCCTAAGCCTTAAAATTTCCCAACTGATCCTTTTAACCGATCTTCTTCACTTCAGATCTCATTTGTTGAAGTTTCGCCCTTAAATCGATCTTCCTTGAATACGCCCGATTTCCTTTCCTCATTGATCGGTTGAAGTTCCCCAACCGATATTTCTATTTTCCATAGATCGATGTATCCGGTTTGTTGGAGTTTCAAGCTCACCGATCTCCCTCATCCGATCAACAGATGTAATCGATTTTAGTTGACCCTAATCGATTCTTCTCGAGATCAAGCCAATTCTTGGGATAAGTGTTACCGCCAAAACTTAGTCTAGAATAGTAGCTTCTATTCCCTAAGTTGGTAGCGATTTGACATCGTAATTATCGTCAATCTTTCGATATGTCAATCCGTGAGAAATTTATCCAATTATCAGTCGAAAGTGATTCCTACATCACCGTCCTTTTAGTGCGATTTCTCTAAAAGGTTTTGAGAACTTCGAATTTGCATTTGCACCCATGCTTGGTCTCTATAAATTGGACCAATTGTTTTACACAACATAACCCAATCACCATACTTATCTTCTTTGTAGAATCATGTATCCCGGTGAACCCTTATTTCCTAGGTTAAACTTTCACAAACACTTTTACCCGCTTTTCAATGATTTCAACTTCTCAAATCATCCCCGTTAGTCCCTTTATCACTGCTCGCTCCATCAAAGATTTCACATACAATCGCCGCCAAGCATCTCTACCACCGGTAGGCGGGTTACGCTATCGCGAATCGGTAGAAGACACTTCTCCTAACCGTATGCACTCAGGTGTCTATCGAGATGACGAAACCGCGATCAACATTTAACTGAAAATGAACATGAGTTTGATGTCGGTGCGCATCGGACAACAAACATGCCCGTAAATCAACTCACCATTTAACAGCTGGAGAGCCCACTGACTCTTTCTTAGGGCTCCTGGCTTAAAAATCCTATCAACGCCGCTCTCGCTCCACTGGTTTTAGCTTCACGATCGGCTTAGGATTATTTTAAAGTTTCTCTCACCCTTGTTAAGTGGGGGAAAATGAGAGCATCAGATTTAAAATCTCTCTCTCTCCACTTCTTCAAGGGTTAGGATGAGGGTTTAGTGTTAAGGTTTTCGGGTTTAGGGTTTAGGGTTTATGTACTGACCTCCGGGTCCTCTTGTACTTGTATCTTGTAATGTAACCTGACCTTCGGGTCTTTATCAATGAAAATTTCTGTTATTTCATTGTTGTGTAAAATTCATGTATCCTTATGCGATTTTAAGCTTTAATCTTGTGAATACCACTTGTGAATCTTGTTGAATTTCAGCTTAATCGACTTACAAAGTATAACTGAACAGATTTAATCAGATAATCCTTTAAACGATCAGTTCATTTAATCTGATAAACTTTAAATCTGATCAGTACCTTCTCATATCAGTTCCTTGACTGATCTTCTGATCAGTTGAGATACCAAATTCAACTGATTTCTCTTGAACTGATTAGTTTCTTAACCAGCTGGTTCTGGAGATCATTCCATCAAACATTTTAGGTGCATTTTCTCCAAGATCCAGAAGCCCTAGCTCATTGCATAATTCTCTGAATCTGATCTCAGCTAGTGGCTTGGTTAGAATATCAGCTTTCTGTATATCAGTATTTAATCTTTTCCATTCCGATATTCTTTCTTTCAACATGATCCTTATAAAATGGTGCCCGACATCCACATGCTTGCATCTTCAGACAGAGAACGGATTCCGAAAGATTGCAATAGCACTATTATCAAGCACGTAAAATAGGTACATTCTGGCTTTCAATGTTATAATCCCTCCGCAACCGACTAAGCGGAGCAAATTGGGAACAACAGACTTCTGCCAGCCCATATATTCCCTTCAAGAGTAGATGTTGCAACTGATGTCTGCTTTTTGAAAACCACGAGATCCGTTTATTTCCTAAGAACCGACAAGTTCCCGAGTGGGGATTTTCTGTCAATCTTGCAACCTCCATAATCGCATCGTAATACCCACTAAACTCTCTAGATTATCATCCGATGGGTAAATAAACCAAGGTTTACCGTCCCCTTCAGATACTTAAGAATCCAGGCAATGCTTCTAGGTGACTTATCATTGGATTTGCCTGAAATCTGGCACATACACCTACTGCGAAGGTTATATCTGGTCTGCTGGCAGTCAGGTATAGTAGAGATCCAATGAGAGCCCTATATTCCTTCTGATTTGTTTTCTGACCATCCTCATCTGGATCCATCTTGAATCCAGTCATCATAGGAATTTTGGCTTCCTTACAATTTTGAACTCCAAACTTAGCGAATAAATTCTGGTGTACTTTTGCTTGGCGGAGATGAATATCCCTTCATACTTTGCTTTTACTTGAAGACCTTAAAGTAATTCATCGACCCATCATGGACATCTCGAATTTCCCTTGCATCGGTTTTGTCAATCTTTCACATAGACTTTTTGTTGGGAGATCCGAAGATGATGTCGCCCCGAATAATCAACCATCGAAATATCTTTTCCATCTTCTATTCTCGAATAAGGTTCTCCGCCCAATCGCCTTTTAGAGAACCCACTTTCGATCAAGAACCGAGAGTGTATCATACCAAGCTCGAGGAGCTGTTTGCCATAGAGAGCTTTTTTAAGGAGACAATCTTGCCTTTTTTCAAAGCACGGAGGTTGTTCGACATAAACTTCCTCTGCTAGTACCCCGTTTAAGAAAGCTACTCTTTTACGCCCATCTCGACATACGTTGAACCCTTCCGTGGAAGCGTATGCTTTAAACAAATTAATGGCTTTAGGCGGCGATCGGTGCAAAGGTCTCATCATAATCAATTCATACGATTGTGGAATACCTAGCAAAAGTCTTGCGCTTTATTTCGGTGATGACGTTTTTCTCATCTCTTGTTCTTGAATACCCACTTCGCCAATAACGCTCTTGATGACTTGGTCTGCCCCACTAGTTCCCAAACTTGATTTCTCTAACTGCTCCAGCTCCTCCTCGCACGGCTAGAATCCGCCAAGGCTTGAGCTTCCTCTATTGTTGTTGGTTCCTTCATGAGATGGATAACAAAGAATATACAGCACTTTTCACCAACTGATGTCTAGTTTTAACTTTATCGACGTGGGTCTCCGATATCGATCGGTTGGATGACCGGGTTATCCGTGTCCTTCGCTTCCGATTTAAGTCGGTTTGGAGAACATCATCCGTTCGATAAAAATTTCATTACTAGCGATTGGGGTGGTCGCGGAATTATGATCCACTTGATAAGAACAAGTCTCGGTGATGTTGGACTCATCATGTCTTTGATGTTCGTTCGTGGGAACTTTCAGATGTTCCCCGAACCGGATAGTTCGATTTGATCTTTTCTCGGTATGATCGGCTTCTTCACCGACGAGTTTTTCATACCTTAGATCTCAATGATCCGGTGAATCACCTAGATCTCGAATGTATCTTTATTACGGTTTAAGATTCTTTTTCCTTGATCATTAACATCCATTTTCCGAAAGCATCAGTCTTTATTGATCAGTACATCTTTGTTACGGAGTACATTTCTTTTGTTCGTAAGATGCTTCATCAAAGACTACATGGTGTTTTTTCCACAAGTAGGTTTAAATGCTGTTGTAAACCCCCGAAAGCCTTGCTAGATGAGGAATATCCCAAGAATATACCCTCATCTGCGACTTGGCCTCAAAGGTTTTCAAATCGACTCTTCCCCATTGTTATGTATGAAACACTTACACCCAAAAAAAACATGGAAGTAAAGAGACCTGAGGTTTTACGTCCTTCCACAGTTCATAGTGTTTTGTAGTGATCCTTAGTCGAAGACATCTGCTACGAGTATGGCATGCGGTGTTGATTATACGCGCTTGAACGGGCTTGGTATTGCATGTTCACTAACATCGTCGCAAGCGAACCTTTGAGAGTTCTGTTCCTCGCTTCGCTACTCCATTTTGTTGTGGGCCCTCCTTATATTTGATGTTTCATCTCAGATATACCAAACTTAGAGCAAAAAATCATTAATAAAGAGTTAAATTTTGTACCTTTATCTAATCGATTTTTACTACAAACATCTTCTCATTTTGTAATCTTTTTTAGCATTTCTGTATCTTCGTTGTCGCCTCATTCTTCTTATGTAAGAATATAACCCGAGGTAAACTTGGAATAGTCATCCACGATTACGGAGTATATTTATGTCCGTTGAGACTAAACTGTGTAACCTGGTCCGGTAGATCCATATGAAGCAAATGCAGATTACATTGGATGGGTCCGGAATTCCCTTGAATGAAGCTTTGACATTGTTTCCGCCGACCGCGAAGACATGTACGATCCTTTTGAAAATACTTCATTCTAAGTCCTTCCACTAGAGACATCCTTCTTTATCTTATTAAGAGTTTTAAAGTTCGGATGGCTCATTCTTTTGTGCGAGCACCCAGCTTTTTTTTTGGAACTCTTGACAATCGAAGGCATGCATTTTCTTGGGCAACCTGTTCCAATCATTTTGGTAGATCGTCCCTTTCCTTGAACCGGTTAGCAAAAAATTGTTGAGTGGCCGATTCTTGATAGTGCATTGGTCGATTCGAGAACTCAACACTTGAATCCGTTGTCGCAGAATTGAAACCGGAAATAGGTTGTGCTTGAGACCTTCACATACGAGACTCCGATTACTTGTACATCATCATTCTCTTGGTTACAATCCTTTGGTATAAACCAAAGTTATCATCACCGGTACCGCTGGCCTTTCGTTCTATGTATGAGTGGAGAGAGGTGCTTGCTTCTCATCATGTGCCTTGAACATCCACTATCGATGTACCGGATAGTTGCTTTTTACCTCGCTTTGTTGGCGGCACCCACGATCCCCGCTCAGGCTTTAGGTACCCCTTTTGGATTGGGTCACGAGGGGTTAGGTTTTAGTCTTGGGAATCCATATAAGCGAGCACTTCTATTGTGATCGATTAGATCCGTGGCGATTTGTCTCCTATACGGCGTAATCATCGTCTCTTTATATACTTTTGTTTTGTATGATTATTAGTGTGAAACTTGGATGACTTAGAAGACTTGGGATTTATCTTTTTCGTTTGTCTTCTTTTTTATCCGATTAATGGTTCGATGCAGACCATTTCTAGATTTACGATTATAGGGGTAGGGTAATCGCTACCATCAAAAGATTCATATCTTTTTGGCATAGGTGGTTTTTGCGGTTTACCTAAAGCATGCTTATTAGGCGGTGACCTTGATTGGGTCTCTCTTTGACTTCCCTTTTACGGTGTTGTCTTTTTCGATTCTTTCGATCATGATCGAGTTGAGGTCTTCGTAAGAACTGGTTCTTCGGTGATTCCTCCTACTGATGCTTTTACCATTGGGGTCCATTTTTGTTTCCCTTATTTTGACCACTTTTTACCCGCTCACCGTCTTTTTTTTCCTTATTAGATACATGTTTGGCTTTTGGTGTATCTTTGTTTAAACTCGTCCGATTACACCTTTTGAGATGAATCGGTAGGGGCTTTTGAGGATGTGGAAGGGTTCTCATAGCCAAGTCCCTTCTTGTTAATCGTTGTTCGAAAATAGGTGTTCATGTCTTGAACAGTTTTTAGATGATTTTGTGAAAACCTCTATTTTCTTCACGCCAGATTATCCTCGATGATTTCGTACTTTTGCATTCTAATAGCTCATCAAATTTTGTTTCAAGAGTTTGAAATCATCACTGGTTGCTTGTTAATATCCAAATGATCTTTGATGCTTCTCCCGATCGAAGCCTTAACTTTTCGGGGATGTTACATTCCTCATTGCCTTCGGCGGTTTCAAAGAGATTTAAGTTCGTGAGGCTTTACCGAGATCATTCTCCTTATGGTTGATTATTTCTAATTCTCCTTTGTCATTTTCAACTTCCACTATAGCATAAGTGTCTCTTCGTTGAGAGAGATCCTCAAGCAATTGCTCAGAGTAGAGTCACGGGTCAATCTCCCGGCAGTGTGCTAATGATAGCGGTGTAGAAGTGAGTGAACGGCGGTTTGGAGGTTACCTCGATTGGTCCTCCTGCCATCAAAGTGATCTCATCATCGTCTAAAGAGAATATCGATCTTCATTTTCATATAGAAGTCATCAAAGACTGCTGGATCGGTGAGTCTTCTTCTCAGAGAGTATCCAGAGTCCTCGTAGGGCGGAGGAATCGTCAATTTCGACGTGTCGGCAACCATGTCTTACATCCCTATAAACGTTACTCTACTTTTCCTCTTTTTTTAAAAACCTCTTGGCGTCCAAGTCCGGGCGTCTGCGATATAGTGATTCAAGCTTCTCACGGTTGAAGCACGCTCCTTTTGATCCACGAACCTTTTCCTTCGGGTGAATCACTCCGTCTGTATGACCTATCGGTGACTTCCACTACGATAGTAGTCCCCGAACCCTTACCGCTCGATTGGTTATCTTCCTTCCGCCGGTCGATTATCTCTTTTCCTTTCATCTACGTGATCCTCGATCATCGATCCGGTTCTTTCTACGGAGATCACGTTGGTGATCTCCTATCTCTCCTACAGTATGTTGATAGTCCTTATAAAATCTTCGATACTTTCCAAGTTGACGCTAAACTTCTCAAGCTTCTGCCGTAAGCAGAGCGATCCCAAGCTTTGGGTTCATTTATATTCCCCAATGGTTACGTTGGCCTTAAATTAAAGGTTGCCTTAAAAGCAAGCGATTTTGAAGTTGAGGCTTCGGCGGGCACCTAATCTTCATCGGCTTGTCCTCTTTCAATCAAATCGAACTACGTGAGCTTTAAGGCTCAAGAACAAGCTACTTAGCCGGCGTCTTTGAAATGTCTTGGCAATCCTTGATTACGGACCTTCATGTCCCATTTCTTGGTGAGAGACCTTAGGATTTTGTAGTTGATATCTTTATCGGACGTCTCTCTACCAAGTTCTCGCCTTGTTTATAGACATTGTAATCCTTCCATCGAGTTTATTGATGGTTTTGTTAAGATTCATCTTCTTTTTTTCGAACTTCACGGTTCGACTTGTAGATCAATTTGTCTTTTATCACGGTCATTTTCCTCAGATATTTCAGCGGAGTATCCCATTGCTTTCATGATTTGAGATACTTAATCTTTTCCTTGGTGACCTTATCCACGGTTTTCATGATAATATGCCTTCTGCGATAATTATCTAGAGTATGCCGATTTCCTTTCTCTCCGCATCCATCAAGGCCGGGCTTTTACGCATAAGACTTCCGGTGCAAAGTCCGGATCTCCTCCATTGCGGGGGTTGTCGTGATGGGTCCTCTTTCGATGACTTCCATCATTACCGCCGCTTATCGAACCTAGATGGTTGATATATATGGCCCAATCTGCATACTCATCGAATGAGAACTTCGCAGATCATGATACATACCGAGGTGTTATCCATCTTTGAGGATTTTGGGAAAATGAATGAGTTTAAAAAAGCGGTTTTTCAAGATCGATTCCATTGACCACAAAAGATTCTTCCAAGAATCGATGATACCTGAGTCGATTAGTTCGTAGAACCAACCGCCCGATACCACTTGTAGGTCCCGAACGGATTTTGTGAGGCAAGTCTGGAGGTGGGTGAATAGAGCCGAAAACTTTTATGCAAATCGGTGTGAGGCGATTAACCCCGAGTGTGGTGAATCATTTGGTCGATAACCAACTTCTTGTCGACGGCTGTCCCAGATTGATAAATTCATCGGTTTAAGCGGTATGTCACGGGCGCTTAAGTTTTACCCGTGTGAAAAACCAGTTTTGATAAATCGATTCCAAAGTTAATCTTTTAATCGGTTGGATGAAGTGTCAGTTTGATCGGATCGAGAAGCTTGGTGCTAAGCGATCTCAACTTGGAATATGTATCGACTTTAAAGGTTGTATGCGATTGTATAATCGGTTAATCAAAGAGGTAAAGGCACACAAGATTTATAGTGGTTCCGGACAAACCAATCCTCACGTCCACTCTTCCCTATCACAAGGGGCACCTACTTAACCAACCGGACTTTGTTTTATGTAAGTCCAACACAAAGATTACCAACTAGATGTTTAAGGAGTTCACACTCAACCGATCCGGAGATCGGAACTAGAAACCCTAGTCGAAATCTTGCTAAACAACTTAACCCAACTTGGGGGTTTGGGTAAAGATTGTTTTAGTTCCAACTATGAAATCTTTTCTAGTGTTTAAGGTAGCCTATCGCCCAGATGAAAAAGATTTCTATCTTAAGAACTTATGGGATGAACACTTAATAAAATTAATCTTCTTGTTCGTGTTCTTGTCAAGGAAATCGATATTAGCTTGAAACTTGATTGTTCAAATAAGTTTCCGTTTTTCACTCACGCCAAGTGTGATCCCATATTTATAGACCTTGAAATCAAAGAGCCGTTGGAGAGCAATTTGAATTTCGGGCTATATTAGGTGAGTTTGGCAGCTTGATGTGACGAGCCGAGAACGGCATGGCAAAAGCGTGAATTTATATTTTGTAGCCGTTCTGGAGAGGTAGCATTAAATCCTGCAATTGCCGCTTTCGATCATCGTGTCTTGTTCTTATTGGATAGCGAGACTCACTTTTGGTGTTGTTCTTCCAACTAAAGCTTGACATTCTTCTTGTTCAGGATCCTCGACGTATGATTAGGTGAAACATTTCACGCACCGTGAGTTTGACCGATCACCGAACCCGATCGTCCTACCGATAAGTCTTGGTCTTGGGTTGACTTAGCTTCAACTAGCGGACTCGATCATGTAGGTCTTACGTCCGATCTTGAGTATTCGAGTTTGATCTTTATGACTTTTATTTGAGATATCGGCGACCGGAGCGATCGATCTTCTATTCTTGTCTTGCATTACGGCCGCGGATGTCACCGTCCTTTGAGTCTTCAGATCGACCTATACATATTGAGTTTCCCCTCAATATGTGACCTATCTATTTCATCAATTGTTCTATACAATAATTTCAAGCCCCGGTTCCTATAGCGGGTAATATAAACATCGGTCGGTACAGTCCTTTTGTGGTCCTATTATGTGTTTTGGAACTTTCATCAAAAAAACTATAAATTTCCCAACATACCTCATTCTTGGATGGAGATGATTTTTTAATGATAAATTTAGAGTAATTTATAAACTTTACTCTTTAGAGAAAAATGTTGAATATCAACACTTCCAAGGCTAATGAGGATATTCTCATAAAATCCTCTCGTCTTATAAGTTTCCATATTCAAACTATTAGGCGGAAAATACTTATCCATAAGAATCCATGGGACTCTTTGAATTTCTCATCATCATCTTCGATGACAAAGAATCAATTCTCTCTTGGAGAATCAAAGAATTTATATTCTTTACGAGCGATCAAGAATATGACTCATCATCATCGGGTTTGAAGGATTGTCCGAACTTGAATATTCTGCTCCATTGTTTGAGGAATTCTTGAAATTCATTATCAAAATTTTCTCCTTTTGAAGAAAGAACCAATACCGAGAAATGTTCGTTTGTAAAGGGATTTCTTCCTTGTTGTAAAATAGGAGATCCTCTGCCTCCCCTTCCTCTATAAGAGAATGACTTCTTCCAGACGGCCTCATAACGTCATGAAGAAATAAATTCACGAGTTAAAAAAATCGAGATGATTATCTTTCCCTTGCTTATAAAACAATATCAAAATCAAAATAAGCAAGATAGAGATTGCCATCGGGCAAACATTTGTTTAGAAACAT
This sequence comes from Stenogyne calaminthoides, assembly GCA_037126765.1. NCBI lineage: Eukaryota > Viridiplantae > Streptophyta > Magnoliopsida > Lamiales > Lamiaceae > Stenogyne > Stenogyne calaminthoides. Next base: position 31,959,971 of record JBBCBC010000026.1, on the reverse strand, counting down.
TATGTTCAAAATCTTTGAAGAGCATAAAAGTAGCGGAAATTTCGCAATCAGTTTTAATATTAAATTTCTGATTATATAAATCATCCTGAAATTTAAGGACACATTTGAAAATAGCAAGAATTTCTTTAGCTGTAGCAGAATAATTTTTCTGACTATTATTCCATTTACCGGAATAAAATATAATGATATAATCCTTTTTATTATCAGGATTAATTTGTTTTAAAATACCTCCATATCCCAAATCTGAGGCATCAGTTTCAACATTTTTTTCCCAAGAGGGATTAGCTAGCATAAGACAATTAATATTTTAAACTTTTTTCTTTTTTCCTGATAACAGCCTTAGTATGATCATCATTCCAAGGAGAATGATTCTTTTTAAGTCTATCATATAAGATAGCAGAATCTTCAGCAAGATCCTTAATATAAGAAGACACATAATTAAAGCTTCCTAAGAATCTCTGTAACTGAGTTTTATCAGTTATAACATCAGGGAATTTATTACCAAATTCAATACTTCTTTGAATTGGAATAATATTACCTTTATCAATAATATAATTACTTTAGTCTGGAATAAAACCATTTTAGGTTTTGAAATAACTAAACCACTTTTAATGACTAAGTTTTTAAACATATCAAGATGTTTAAAATGTATTTCAATATCTTTAGAAAATACAAGGATGTCATCAATATAGACAATAATAAAATCACTATAACGATTAAAAATATCATTCATAATTTGTTAAAATTCTGAAGGAGCATTTTTAAGACCAAAAGACATAACAGTCCATTCATAATGACCAAATGGAACATTAAAGGCAGTTTTATACCTATCATGTTGATTAATCTAAATTTGCCAAAAACACGATTTTAAATCAAATTTAGAAAAATAAAAGCATTGACTAATCATCGAAGATCTTTTTTATTAGGAATAGGATGTCTAATCCACTTTAAAACCTTATTGAGAGGTTTATAATTAATAACCAATCGAGGAACTCCGCGTTCCTGCTCAGAATGTTTATTAACATAGAAAGCAGTACAAGACCAAGGAGATTTAGAAGGAGTTGTAAGCTTCTTCTGTAATAAGAAAGATATTTACTTTTTACATAACACTAAGTGTAGGTCCCGAACGGGTTTTGTGAGGGCAGAAGTCTAGAGGGGAGGGGTGAATAGACTTCTGAAAACTTTTGTGCAAATCAGGTGAGAGGGCAGTTAACCTGATCAGAGTGTGAGTGAATCAGTTTGGGCTGATAACCAACTTACTGATCGCCTGAAGGCAGATCAGTTCGGTAACTATCAGTTTAACTGATGTGTGCGGAAGCTTAAGTTTTACCCGTGTGAAAAACCAGTTTTGATAAATCAGATTCCAAAGTTAATCTTTTAATCAGTTGACTGAAGTGTCAAGTTTGATCAGATCAGAAGCTTGGTGCTAACTGATCTCAACTTGGAATATGTATGCGCTTTAAAGGTTGTGTGCGATTGTGTAATCAGTTAATCAAAGCGATAAATGCACACAAAGATTTATAGTGGTTCGGACAAACCGATCCTACGTCCCACGCTTCCCTATCACAAGGGCACCTACTTAACCAACTGGACTTTTTTTATGTGTAAGTCCAACACAAGTACACAACTAGATGTTTAAGGAGTTCACACTCAACCGATCCCGGAGATCGAAACTAGAAACCTAGTGCTGAAATCTTGCTAAACAACTTAACCTAACTTGGGGGTTTGGGTAAGATTGTTTTGGTTCCAACTATGAAATCTTTTCTTGCGTATAAGCAGACTAACCTAGATGAAAAGATTTCTATGCTAAGAACTTATGGGATGAACACTTAATAAAAATTAATCTTCTTGTTCGTGTTCTTGTGCGGAAATCTGATATTAGCTTGAGCTTCTTGATTGTTAAATAAGTTTAGTTGTTTCACTCAAGTGTAATCCCATATATATAAACCTTGAAATCAAAAAGCCGTTGGAGAGCAATTTGAATTTCGAGGCTATATTTTGTAGATTTGCGGAGCTTGATGACGCGTCTTCAGAGGCGCACGGTGGCCGAAAGCGATGATCTTATTTTTGTAGCCGTTCTGAGAGGTAGCATCAAATCCCGCAATCGTGGGTCCGGATCATACGCACTTTGTTCTTATTGATAGCAGACTCACTTTTCGTTTTGTTCTTCCAACTACGCCGACATTCTTCTTGTTGAATCGAGAGACGATGATTAGATGAAACATCGATTTCACCGTGGTACGACCGACGATCGGAAGCGTCGCCTACCGATGAGTCTTCTAGTGGCTTCATTGACTTAGCTTCAACTAGCGGGGCTTCTACCGATGTAGGTCTTCGTCCGATCCTCCTCGAAGTCATCATCCGATCTTCAAGTATCCCGAGTTTGAGTTTTATGACTTCAAATTTCGAGATATCCGACTAGATCGATCGTTCGATCTTCTTCTATTCTGCGTTCAGACTCGCCCGGATGTCAAATGTCCTTTTCAGTCTTGGATCGACCTATACATATTGAGTTTCCCCTCAATATGTGACCTATCTATTTCATCAGGTTGTTCTATACAATCATTATCAACTCGGTCTCTATAGTAAGCAATAAATATAAACATCGAATGTTGCTTGACCGGGTCCTCATTACATGTGTTTTTGGAACTTTCATCAAAACTATAAATTTCCCAACACTAAGTATTCGAGTTCATTTGACAAGGTCTGAACTTAGTGGAATTTTATTTTCTAAAAAATCTTCTTCATAAGGAAGAGAAACTATATGTTTCTTTTCGTCCCCAAAAAGCGTTAGGAAAATCATTACAAATTTCAATAGAAAAAAATTATTTATTAAAATTTTGATTTTTATCCCATAGTTTAGGATTATTTAATCTATCACTTATAGTAATAGAATTAAGCTCATCTTTAAGAAAATTGATTTGACAATTTTATTATTAATTTGATCTTGAATCAAATTAAGAACCTTATGAATAGGTTTAGTGATAAACTTGAAAGTAATAGGTTTACCATTATAAATACATGTAATACCTTTTTTTTCACCAACAAAGGTAAGAGGATATATTTTAAATAGAAAAGGAAGACCGATAATCATTTTGACTAGTGATGTCTTGACAATAAGAAAATCGTTAAAATACAACAACCATCTACACAAACATAAGCATTTTTAAGCTTATAATTAACCTTTAAAGATCATCCACTGCATTTAGAAAGTGAATGAGTAGTTTTTTTCAAAAAACTTAGTAGGAATTATTCTAAGCGTATGACACTTAAATCAACACCACTATCAATCGTAGCAATAAAATCTTTCTTATAAAATTATTTATAAGAAGAGAAATCTTAGTATATCATTTCTCTGATATAATCATATTAATGGTAGATAAATGATTTTTCTCAATATTAACATTGTCATCAATTTCAAAGTATTGTGAAAGAGCTTTATAGTTAGTTTCACTATCCTCAATTTTTTCTTTACCTTTCTCAATAAAAGAAAAGGCGAATATAAAGATATGTATTACGTGTTTTGAAGAATCTTCACATCGGTTTTTGAGATTATTAATCTCATGAACTAAATCATTTATAGTCACCGGATTATTTTTATATTTTTTTAAGCGAAGAAGTCTTTCTAATTCACCCATATTATAATAATTACCATCAATCTTTTTAGAAAGGCTAGTTTTATCATTGTCTTCATTCTTAGAAGAATCATGAAATTGTTCAATGATTTTATCTCTTAAACTAGAATCTTTTATATGTTTAAGAAATTCTAAAATATTATTATTAGTTAAGACATTAATATTCATATCTTGAAATTGACTCATGAGTTTAGAAAACTCATTATCAATATTATTAGTATTATCGGATATTCTTACTGATTAAAACAAGGTTTTCCAAGTACACATTCATTGCACTTTTCTTTTATCCTCGATTTATTTTAATTATCATCATCCCAAGAGGATTTAACGGAAAAACGGTCATTATAAGACTTTTTACGATTTTGTATCAATATTAAGACTCATAACAATTTCAAAACGATTTTCTTTTTAACTCTTCATCAATATCAAGATTTTTAATCTTGTCTTTTTAGATAAGACCGATTAGCATAATGATTTGGCCTATTACATTTTTTTACAAATAATTGTATCATATCTTCTTTTTTTTTAAAAGATTTTCTTTTACTTTTATCATTTTCATGATCTTTTTCTTTCTGCTTTGAAGAATTATGTTTTCTTCATTTATAAGTAGATTTACTTTTAAATCTCTCTTTTATTATTTTTTGGTCAAATTATTTTATTTTTAGAATTAGGATTATCTAATCCAAATTGATCACAAAATTGACCTAATTGTTTTCTTTCCATAAGATTATCCTTTTTAATTTGATTTTTTAATTTGAGTTCATTACAAAGATTTAATCCTTCACGAACACAAACACTAATGATTTGACCAAAAGTATAAGACCCTTAATGGATTGAATCGAATCCTTTTCTAAGAGTTTTCTTAACTCTTTTCAAAAAAATAGATTAAGAAGACCATCTACAAATTTATTCTTCCAAATATCTTGATTACAATCAGGAATCTCATAAATACGAGACAAAAAAGTATCTTTGTACCATTTGAAATCAGTAAGAGTTTTACACTTCATATTTAAAAGAAGAGTTCTGGTATTTTCATATTTATTGGTATATTGACCAGAAAAATGATCCAAATAGTAAGAATCAAAGAGTAAACCGCATTGGTTTTAGTCTCACCATTTTCAATTTTAATAGAATTAAAAATTTCCATTCTATTTTGGGGAGTCAAATAATTATACCACCAACCTTTAAGTTGACCAATAAAACCAGCAGTAATAGCTTGTGCAGTACTAATATCACTATTACCACAAGTTTAACAAGCATAACTATACATAAGCATGCGATGACATTGAGTGAAAATATGATTATCACTTCCACCATCAATATTCCATTCATAAATACCTTTTCCAGAATAAGAATTATTGAAAAAGTTTTTATGTTCTTCATTAAGAACATCCATAGGAGTGGGTCTCTTATAATAATAAGTAGACATGGTAGTTCTATCAGCCCATTTCATTTTATTAATACTATCAGTATTACTAGGACTACCAATATTATTGGGTTGAATAGCATGATTATCATCTAAGTCATCATCTAAAGCTGAAATATTCAGATTACTAAATTTATCATTTAATAATCTTTTCAAGATCAGAAATAGAGGCTTCCGATTTAAAATCTTTTATCTCAATAGGAGATTGAATAGATGAAGTTGTTTTAATAATAACATTATTATTTTTATTATCATAATCTTCAGATTTATTCTGAAAATTAATTTTAGAGATTATTTTATCAACTTTATCATGTAAAGAAATAATTTCTTCTCTAAGGATAGAAAGAAAAAGATTACAAAAATTATTTTGCTCAATCATTTGATTGACATGTTTAACAGTAATTTGTAAAACTTCATTTTCTATGATTCTGGAGAATGGAAGAAACTAAATATCTTCCCATTTTTCTCGATTTGAAAAGGAACATGAGGAGGGTAAATAGATTTTTGTATTCCTCCAGAAATTATTTTATAATCACGTTCAATTACTGAAATATAATCGATATAAAAGGTTTTAATAAACCAAGGAACATAATAAGTAATTTCATTATGTTTTTCACAGAATTTATAAAAACTGTCAACAAAGTAGTCTAAATCATCTTTTGAGAATGATTTAAACTACCAGATTCTAAACTTATCCCATTTAGGATTATTAAAATCATCATTAATATGAGCTCTAGTAGAAGAACCTTTAGAAAAATCTAAAAGTTTGTAAAATCCATAAAATTATATTTTAAAGTTACAATAAAATTATTTAGATCAAATCCATCTTTATGGATAATATTATTTTCATTAATAATAATTTTCTCATTGTTATTATTAATTTTACAATAAGAATTTTCTCTATAAGAGGAAGTAGAAGCTCTAGATTCAAAAGGTAATTCTACCTCATAATCCGGAGGAGATATAAGAGAATGATTAGACATTGATCTGAAATAAGAAGTCAATGTCTTCTTTGATTATTTTGAAAACCAATATTAATTATACCATCATTACTTTGAGTAATATGTTTTAAAATCACTATTTATAATAGGATTTTTTAGGAATGATTGTTCTATTATCCAATTTTTAGGAAAAAATAATTTCTTCCCACTTAATGGATCTTCTGGTAGTAATATTTGATTTACCAAAATTAGTTTCTATAAGAATAGTTTCATTATTATCTTTCTCAATTCTTTTTGATAGGCCCGGTGGAAAACCCATTTTGCGCGTGCGGAAGCAAACATGACAAGCGATGCATATAAAAGCGGGGGAAGAAGGAATGGTGATTCAGATTTTTCCCTTATAAGCTCATGTGTTGTGTTTTTGCTTATAATCAAATGCATACGACAATATAAGAACGTAAAAGCGATAAACAACACAACAATGTATAGTGGTTAGGAGACTCAAGCTCCTACATCCACTCTCCCTGTTCCTAGGGAAATTCCTTCAAACACTTCCTAAGGCTTTATGACTACCTCTGTAGTTTACTAACATTTCTACTTTGAGCTTTCTAACTACCCTGTAGTTTACTAACTCAAACTGGACTTATCACCCTCTCGGGCTCGCCTCTAGATGTTTAACGAGTTCACACTCCTTCGGGACTTATCACCCTCTCTCGGGATTGCCTAACAACTACCTCACTCCACCACTAGTTATCTCTTCCGAGAATGGGGTTTGGGGAAGTATATGCATATTTAAATACATATTTAATTCATTAATTATTACTAGCATGAATTAATCATATATTAATTCAAATAATAATTGCAACAACATATCATGCATATAAAAAGCCACGTAAAACCTACGCATGCGGAATCTACGGGTTTACGTGAACGTATCTCCCGGGATGGCAAATGATTCTTGGTCGGACGGACTAACCAAATGGACTTCCCAAGTATTCCCTTAGCCCTTGCTCAACTATCCGGTGGAAGGACACTTGTCGAACAATTAACAAAAAAAAAAAAAACTTTGTTGCACCACTTTTGTGGATTTGCTAATATTTCCAGCACATGGAATTGTTCTTGGGAATGAACTAATCATCCCCTATTTATAGGAGAGGGGGTGTCGAAATTTTTAGTGAAATATCAATGTGGGAAAAGACTTTTCTTGGTCACCAAGAAATCTTGAATATATCTCCTATATTCTTTTTTCCCATAATTAAAATATTCCACAAAATTCCACCTCCTCAAAATATGGATTTTTTCGAAAATTTTAATGTCGCAAGATACCAAGATTTGGATCTTCTTGAACTTATGAGATATTCTTGTATTTTAAGAAATACATACCTTCCATAATATCTTTTCAAGAAAATCAAGAAAATCTTTCTTGCCCATTATATTTCCTATTTTTCGAAAATTTCAATATAGATAAGCTAATTGGGAGATTTCTTGAATTTAATGAGATAATCTTGTATTCCAAGAATACATATCTTCATTCCATAACAAAATTCAAAGAAAATCTTTCTCCCAACATATCTATAAATTTCAAATAATGGTTGGAAAATTAAGCAACAATATTTATTTTATTTTAATCACCTTTTTTCGTTATTGGACTATTTGTTGGGCTACTCGGGGGCTTTTAGGAGAATTAAGATTGGACCTTCTAATGGATCTTGAATATCTAATATTGAGCCACAATATAATTCAAGCCCATAAATATTAATTAATCCCACTACATAATTAATATTGCACTATCCATCTTAACCCATATTACGGTCAATATGGCTCCGGTCATTATTTCCCGTGTTTAAGATTATCTAGCCCATTAATTAATTCAAGCCACGGAAATAGCTTTCCGTTAATTAATATCTTTTTCCTTGGTCGAGAACGGTTCAACATTATTATCCATACCGAAACAAATTCCACTTGCAAGATTTGGTATGATAAAGCTTATGAACCTCCCTCGAGGGGCAAATCAAACAAGTGTACTTGCACCGCGATTCTTCGTATAAATCTTAGCAATCATATGTGACCAATAATATTGTCCAAGATAAAAAGTATTGAATCTCTCTGATTCGCTACCCATGATAAGTCAAAGCAATAGTTACCAATCTCACGTGACCCTATTTAAAGGATCGAAGATTAAGAAACAACGAACCACCGAGGTCTAATTCTTCCTTGTTCGATTCAAGAATTTATCCTCCTCAGTAGGTCCTATTCGAGCATCGGTCATGCACTAAAGTAATCTCTTGGTCAAGACAAAACCAATTTGAGCCTTACACCTCAACCTTTCGCGATGGTTGTTCATTTCCATCTAGGTAAATGAATGGCGTACTTTTTAGTTACAAAGACCCGTTAATTTAATCTTCGTGATCTCGGTATCACTAAATTAACTACTGGTAACACGTCACAATTATTGAATCAAGTTATCAAGAAAAATATATAAACATTCAATCATATTTAAAGCATCGGTGATAAATAATTTATTTGATAAATAAGTCGAAAAAAATCAGTTTGATTATACAAAGTAAAAAGCATACTTTTTCAAGATAATCCCAACAATCTCCCACTTATACTCAAAGTCTGGCTTTTAAGTATACTACAACATGTCTCGCGTAGTCCGTGACATCTAATGTCACCTACACGAACCTAATAATTTCTCCCACTTATACTCAAAGCAGATTAGCAACGGTCTTGACACCCATTCCTTCCACATGTCTCTCCGAATGTATTCAGAGCGGACTCTTTGTGAATGGATCTCGCTAGGTTGTCCTCGGACGCTATCTTTGCCACATCTATATCTCCTCTCTTAACGATATCTCGTATAAGATGGTATTTCCTTTCTATGTGTTTCTTTGGCTTTGTGGGCTCTTGGTTCCTTTTGAATTTTGAACGCTCCCTAAGATTGTCACAATAAATAGTGATTCTATTTGGGGAAATTAAGACCACATCTAAGTCCACTAGGAAGTGCTTGAAACAAACCGCTTCTTTTCACCGCCTCGCTAGCAGACTACATATTCAACTTCCATGGTAGAATCTGCGGCGGCGTTTTACGCTGACGCTTCTCATGTCACGACCCTTCCCCATGCAAAACACACTACCCGGGAGGCAGATTTTTACGAGTCTACGTCGATTGGAAATCGAGTCCGTGCCTAACGATGGGGGATTGGACTACCTGACTGATAAACCAACATTCTATCCCGAGTTCTTTTCAAATACTTGGAATGTTTTTAACCCAGCCATCCAATGCTGCTTTCCTTTGGTTACTTTGATATCTTGCCACCATGCCTCACGGCAAAGCAAATATCCGGGTCTCACCGCACATTGCATACATAAGGCTTCCGGCAAATTAAGCATACGGAATGCCTTTCATGTCATCTATCTCCTCTTAAGCGTCTTAGGGGACATTTTCTTGGATAGATGGATTTCATGCCCGAAAAGTCTTAATCCTTTCTTGGAATCTTGCATCTTTGAAGCGTTTCAAGGCGATATCTATGTATGAAGCTTCGCGATAAGCCTATCATCATTTTCTTGCAATCTCGGTGATCTTGATCCCAAGGATGTGTCCGCTTCCCTAAGTCCTTCATATCAAACCTGCTTTTTGAAAGTCATGCCCTTACGCCTAATAACACCTTCACATCGTTCCCGATGATCGAATGTCATCTCACGATAGTACTAAGAATACCAATGCGATTCCGACACGCTTTTTATACACACAACTTTCAAACTCGTTTTGATCAAACCCATAAGACTTTATAACATGATCAAAACATTGGTTCCAAGCTCTGGATGCTGTTTGAGTCCGTAAAATGGACTTCTTGAGCTTACAAACAAGATGTTCTTGGCTTTGTTTCAATGAAACCTTGGGGTTGTTGCATATAGATCTCTTCATCAAGACTTCCGTTAAGGAAAGGCATCTTGACATCCATTTGCCAGATTTCAAAATCGAAATCGCAAAGAATCGATAAGAGAATACGAATGGACTTAAACATGGCTACGGGCGAAAAAGTTTCCTCATAATCGATCCCTTCTTTCACGAAAGTATAACCTTTCGCCACTAGTCTTGCTTTTAAAGGTTTCAACCTTCCCGTCCCTCCCTCTTTTTCCTCTTATATACCCACTTGCATCCAATGGGTTTCACCCATTAAGTGGTTCGACTAGCTCCTACACTCTATTATGAAACATAGAACCCATTTCTAGCTTTCATTGCCACTTGCCAAGAATCTGATCCTTATCTTGGAGTGCCTGGGTCATATGTCAATGGGTCTCGATTCGTTTGTCACGGGAATCAAGTCCGAGGACTCTCCTATTCCCATGAATCTCTCTTGGGTCAGTCTAACAACCCTCCCACTCTGACGAGGCTCCTACCGTGAAAAACGATCATTTGGTATATCATCTAGTCTGCATTGCACCGAGGTTTGCCCTATAAGCTCATTTAAGGTAATCTCTCATACCTCCTTTTTGGTTCATATAGTCTTCTTCCAAAAATCTAAAGTGGGTGCTTATGACCACCTTTTGATCTTTCGGACCATAGAACATACACCCTTTTTGTTCCATCGGGGTATCCTACAAACGAATTTTAATTACGATCGAGGATCCATTTATCGCTTCCTTGTCCAACACGTGGGCGGGACCCCCAAATTCTCATGTGTCTCATGCCAGGCTTGCTGCCCGCCTCCACAATTCTTTAGGAGTTTTGGGAACCGATTTGGATGGCACCAAGTTCGAATGTAAGCCCGGCTTTTCAAGGCATGACCCCGTGAATTCACTTGGGAAGATCCGCGATAACTCATCATTGATCTAACCATTTCCAAAAAGAGTTTTGGTTCTTCGCTCTCGCAACCCCGCTTTTGTTGAGGGGTTCCAAGTGGTGGGATACAATCTCTTCATCGGATAAGTAGTTCAAAAACTCATCGCCGAGGTATTCGCCTCCACGATCGGATCGTAGAGACTTGATACGTTTTTCCATATGATTCTCTGCTTGAGCCTTAAATTCTTTGAATTTCTCAAAGGTCTCGATTTATGCTTCATAAGGAAAATGTAACCGTACCTTGAGTAATCATCAATAAAGGTGACAAAATACTCATAACCTCCTCTTGCTTTTGTTGACATTGGACCACATACATACATGTGTGAACGATCTCTAACACTTCTTTGGCCCTATTCCCTTGGCTCCAAATGCCCTCTTGGTCATTTTTTACCCTCCAAACATGATTCGCGGTTGGAAAACGGTTCAACTTGAAGGAGCTCTAGTAAACCGTCTTTTCACCAACCTTTGGATCCTCTTTTGGATTTATATGACCCAATCTTAGATGCCAAAAGAAGTGTCTCGTTCATCCCGATGAACGCTTTTCTTTTCAAAAGCTTGATTGATGTGTTATAGGATGCATTTAAATGAGTGGTGTGCAATTTAATTGTATAGAGATTATTCACCAACGTTCCATGACAGAGATAAATTTATCATAAAGAGAAATGGTAACAACTTTATTAAAAAGTAACTGAATATCCATCATGAAAAAGTTTAGAAACTGAAATCAAATTCTTTCTAAAACTTCGGAACGTCTGAAACATCTCTTAAAATTAAAACTTTGTCTTCAAAAAACGGTTGCACTTCTCCCATTTGTAACCCATTTGCCACTCTCGTAAGCATCGCCCGATGTGATGAGGATCTCACTTCCACTTAGTTATCTGGGTCTGTTTGAACCCCCAGAATGTGAAACAAACATGATCGATGGATCCTGTATCCACCACCCATAAATGGGAGGCATACGCCGCTAAACAAGTTTCAACAACTAGTGAGTGAGGATTACCTTTCTTTCATTTCCTTTTGGGATTGGAACAGGCTGACCTCCAATGTCCTTTCTCCCCTCAATTAAAACATATTCCCTTTGGTTCTTTCTTGACACCCAACCAAAACAACCTTTTTTTTCTCACTTTTCTTAGTGATGAGTTTGCTTTGGTTACGACCACTTTCCTTTTCTTGAGACTTGCCTTCCATCGCCTAGTTCTCGAGAAAAGACTTTTGGTCACCAATGCTTGTCTTTCTTTCCTAAATGCTTCTCTACTATCTCCAAGGCTTCTTGTAGATTATCCATAGTAAACATGTGATCACTCATCAAAAACCACAAAGTAAAATCCATCGAAGCTTCTTGGCGAGTAAGCAACGGAAATTGATTTGGGCCTCATCACAATACTTTTATTCCGAGATAAGCTAGTTTTAGAAAATGGTGTTTGACTCGAGAACATGCTTCACTACAGGTGTTCCCTCGACCATTTTCAAAATTTAACCACGTCGTCGTTTTAAAAAGCCCCGACGATCATCGGTCTTTTGTTGAAAACATTTATTCAAGACTTTGCATAATTTCGCGGCGGACTCAACACCTTCATGAATGTGTTTCAAATCATCGACAGTGAAGTCAAGATTACACGTTTCATGGGTTCATTGGCTGCTCCCAAATATTATACTCATGTCTTGCACGCGTCGGTTGATTCATCAAGAAGAAGCTACGTGGCTTGGGTACATCAAGAATCCAAAAATGTTTTTGTGCGGTAGAATGGCTCATATTTCGTTTCCAAATATTATAGTTTTCTCCAGTTAATTGGTGTTCTTTGAGAGTATATAACGATTGGATTAAAAGGTTGCGACATGATGAATGAAATAAAATAATAACATGCATAAGCCGCAGTATATCACAAGGTTTGATCACATGCATCATATTAAAATCTCAAAAAAATATGAACATACATCACCAACATCTCAAAAATTGAGTTTAAATAAGCCCGGCGTTGGGTGGGTCATTATTTAAACACATTCAAGCAGGTTACAAACAAGAACGATTACAAACCTTTAATATCCAGTTAATAGTTGGCTTCCACTTGACCAATATAAAATTGACCGGGGACTCGGAGAAGTATGCATATCAATTTTATACCTAAGTAATAACCATGATTAAATCTGTGATTACTATTTAAGCTTTGATCGAGCCTCGTTGGGAGGGTCATAAATGTTAGTAAGAATAACCCACAATCATCTGCTTGGAATTCATTCATGTGAAACCTATCTTTTTGACCGTCTCTGTTTGGGGAATTTCTCCAAAAGAATTCACAAATAAATAAATCATGGAGGTCAAAATTAATTCAATTTTATTATCCGAATAAAATTGTCAATTAATTATTTAAACATACTTAGTAATTTTGTAGGTGAGATTTTTCCATTTGGCAACCCTCATGCAAACACATTTAAACAAATTAAATAAAGCATAAGATAAAGACAAATAAATCAAGCAAAAGCAGAAAAATAAACATATTGGGTACAAATTATTCAATTGTCATGGTTTGATTTTTCTTAACTTGATCTTGAAAAACCGTCTAGCATTTCTCCCCTCGCTCGTCTCGAAAAAATACTTCGGCCTCGAAAGCGCCCGCCCAGCCATTTCGCGTGGAATCTACACGCCAAGATCCGGCCGCCACTTGCCTAGAACGACCTCTCACGCCCGGCGGTAATGACCACCGATTGATCTTACCGACGCGTACTCGGCGGCAATTAATGTCGGCGGATCTCGGTAAGCCGACAGCGCATCCGCCTTATTGGCTTCGCTCGCCCTCCGCCTTCGCCAGCGACCTCGGCAGCGCCCGCGTATCCGCCCGCGCCCGCGTCCATCACCCGTCCGCTCGTCCTGGAGCGCGCACGGTACCTCGTGCGCCAGCGCCCGCCGTCTTGGACCCTGCTCACCACTCGCTCGGCCGCCAGCCTCGCCCTTACATGGGGCCAGCGTGCCACGCGCCGCCACCGCCTGGTTCTGGATTTCGTCCTTTAATTCTTCGTCTTGGTTCCCGATCCGGTTACAATTTTTTACAAAAATAAATAAACATAGATCTAGACTGGTAGCCACATTTGATCAAAATCAAACAAATCTAGTCTACTTTGGGATATTCTCGCGGCAAAACAAATCCGGCGAATCGGGTAAAAAAAATCACAATTTTATATGCATCGTAAATAAACCATTAAAAATCCATGACAATTGGATACGCAAAAAGTCCCTAATAGTTCTACTATCCAATTTCAAATTTAATGCCCGAGAATTAAATTAAAATTTAAAAAATTGAGTCAAAAACGTAGCTCGATACGGATTGTTGGGGAATGATTTGCCTGAGATTTATTAGGGTGAATATTTAAATACAAATTTAATTCATTAATTATTACTAGCATGAATTAATCCTATATTAATTCAAATAATAATTGCAACAACATATCATGCATATAAAAGCCACGTAAAACCCACGCGACGCGGAATCTACGGAGTTTACGTGAACGTACCTCTCGGGATGGCAAAGGACTTGGTCGGACGGACTAACCAAAAGGACTTCCCAAGTATTCCCTTAGCCCTTGCTCAACTATCCTAAGTGGAAGGACACTTGTCGAACAATTAACAAAAAAAAAAAAAACTGTTGCACCACTTTTGTGGATTTGCTAATATTTCCGTACGTGGAATTGTTCTTGGGAATGAACTAATCATCCCCTATTTATAGGAGAGGGGGTGTCGAAATTTTAGTGAAATATCAATGTGGGAAAAAGACTTTTCTTGGTCACCAAGAAATCTTGAATATATCTCCTATATTCTTTTTCCCATAATTAAAATATTCCACAAAAATTCCACCTCACTCAAAATATGGATTTTTTCGAAAATTTTAATGTGCAAGATACAGATTTGGATCTTCTTGAACTTATGAGATATTCTTGTATTTTAAGAAATACATATCTTCCATAATATCTTTTCAAGAAAATCAAGAAAATCTTTCTTGCCCATTATATTTCCTATTTTTAAAATTTCAATATAGATAAGCTAGTGGGAGATTTCTTGAATTTAATGAGATAATCTTGTATTCCAAGAATACATATCTTCATTCCATAACAAAATTCAAAGAAAATCTTTCTCCCAACATATCTATAAATTTCAAATAATGGTTGGAAAATTAAGCAACAATATTTATTTTATTTTAATCACCTTTTTCGGTTATTGGACTATTTGTTGGGCTACTTTCGGTGGGGCTTTAGGAGAATTAAGATTTGACCTTCTAATGGATCTTGAATATCTAATATTGAGCCACAATATAATTCAAGCCCATAAATATTAATTAATCCCACTACATAATTAATATTGCACTATCCATCTTAACCCATATTACGATCAATATGGCTCCTGTCATTATTTCCCGTGTTTAAGATTATCTAGCCCATTAATTAATTCAAGCCACGGAAATAGCTTTCCGTTAATTAATATCTTTTGTCCTTGGTCGTAGAACGGTTCAACATTATTATCCATACCTAAACAAATTCCACTTGCAAGATTTGGTATGATAAAGCTTATGAACCTCCCAAGGGGCAAATCAAACAAGCGTACTTGCACCACGATTCTTCAGTATTAAATCTTAGCAATCACATGTGACCAATAATATTGCCCAAGATAAAAAGTATTGAATCTCTCGATTATTACCCATGATAAGTCAAAGCAATAGTTACCAATCCCACGTGACCCTATTTAAGGGGCGAAGATTAAGAAACAACGAACCAATCGAGGTCTAATTCTTCCTTGTTCGATTCAAGAATTTATCCTCCTGTGGTCCTATTCAATTACATCGATCACCATGCACTAGTGTAATCTCTTGGTCAAAACAAAACCAATACCGGGCCTTTACACCTCAACCTTTTCGATGGTTGTTCATTTCCATCTAGGTCGTGAATGGCGTACTTTTAGTTACAAGGGATCATTAATTTAATCTTACTGCGATCTCGTATCACTAAATTAACTTCTGATGTAACACGATGCGAATTATTGAGCGATTATCAAAAAAATATATATAACATTCAATCATATTTAAAGCATCGATGATAAACAATTTATTTCAATAAATAAGTCGAGAAAATTGATTTTGATTATACAAAGTAAAAAGCATACTTTTCAGTATAATTCCAACACTTATCACCCTCTCGGGCTCGCCTCTAGATGTTTAACGAGTTCACACTCCTTCGGGACTTATCACCCTCTCTCGGGATTGCTTCCAACAACTACCTCATCCACCACTAGTTATCTCTTCCGAGAATGGGGTTTGGGTTTGGTGTTGTCTCCAACTATGGTGAGATTTTCCCTTACAATGGTTTAGCCTCAATGCTAAGGTTGGGAAAATCTCTCTAAGCTTATGATACATCGTGGGTTGCTTAGGTTGGGTTCTAGAACACTCTTTGAATATATTTGTATATCTATAGACTTGTGTTCTAGGGTGGGAATGCTTTGAGTATAACTCTCTTGGCTCTGTAGCATCGTGTGTTATATTCTCCACGCATCCACACTTTAATTTGATGGAAGAACTTGTATTTATAGTGTGGATTTGAATGTTACCGTTGGAGAGAATCACATTCAAATCCATATTATTCTTGTATGTTCTGCGCACTTTTTCAGTCAAGTTGTCTTTCTCTCATTGGTCCACGTCCACCGGATTCCAACGGCTATATTCTCGATTTCTTCACTTGAACATTCGGGATATCTCGAGCATTGGTTCATTCTTGAGTCTTGATAATTATTGTGCCTTCAGTATTCTCTGAGTCTTCAGGTTTCTCTGAGCCTTCAGGTTTCTCTGAGCCTTCAGGTTTCTCTGAGCCTTCAGATTTCTCTGAGCCTTCAGGTTCTCAGTTTCATACTGAGTCTTCAGATTCTCAGTTTCATACTGAGTTCTTGAAACTTCAGGTTTCATCATCGAAACTTCCGTTTCTTCGAAACTTATTGAGTCTTCGTAATCTAACCCGTTTCTATATCTGCTGACTATACACGGTGAGATAACATCTGAACACTCTAAACCGAACCTTGACTCATCTATCAAGATTATCCTGAACATGTCATACTCAGGGGTTTTGGGATCTAATCAAAATCTTCTTTATTAAATTTATTTCCCAACAATTTCCCCCTTTTTGATGATGTCAAAACCATCTTGTTACAACATTCTTAACCTTTATACTCGGGGTTTGATTTTTTTCCTATTACAAGAATGGTATATCTCTTAACAATCAATTCAAAGAATGAATTTCCCAACAATTTCATCACCAAACAACAATAATCAGGCATATCAAATATAAAGACATGTAAAAAGATAATGAGGTACTATCTTTGAGCATAAAGATAAAGTTTCATTGATTGTATGATATCGATTCTGATTACAATGAACTTATCAAAAGTAAAAGCAAAAACATAAAAAAATACAAGAGTCTTGATCTTGGTCTTGATCTTCTTTTGATCTTGGCTCGGCTCCGGCCTCGTCTATCTCGAGCCCTCGGTGTCTTCATGACATCGAGTCTCGGAGTTTCTTGATTCAATGGACCTTATCCGATCAGGCATCTTCGACATTCAGGTGACCGAGTTCGGTTTCTTCCGACTTCGACATCCCGACCCCTCAGTCTCTTTTTCTCACTGAGTCTCAGATCAGATTTCTTTACTGAATCTCAGATCAGTTTTTACTTACTGAGTCTCAGATCTTACTGAGTCTCAGATTACTTTTACTCAGGCTTATCTGATTTCTTCTTTGCTTGATCTGATTAGCTCGACTGATCAGATCAACACATCTTCAGATCAATATATCAGAATAGCATTTGGTAAGTACATCATATCAGGTTAGCATATCAGTTTATCATATCTGATCTCGATCACGTCTAATCTTGATCAGTCTTTTCTGCTCATCTTCTGATTTGCAACCTTCTCTTCTGATTTGTTGGCTTTAGCTTTTCTCTCTTCTGATTTTGCACAGCTCATCAGTTGACTCCGGAACTCATCTAACTCATCTGATCTTGATCGGTCTAAATCTTCTGACCTCGTCGATCTCAATCATCTACTTTTGATTCCGTGAGTTCCCCCTCAATTTGTTCTCTCGTTCCCCCTCAACTTGTTATCTGTAAATTATCTTGAATAACACAAGTTGATAATGTTTTGGCATAGTTCATCAAAGCTCAAATATCCAACAAGGATGCCAAAACATCAGAATATATGCATTTTTAAAGAAACAAGTTTTCTTTAAAAAGATCAGTTCAGGTTGTCACTCTGAAATTAGTGAACCTTTTGAACTCCTGCTCTGATACCAATTGATAGGCCCGGTGGAAAACCCATTTTGCGCGTGCGGAAGCAAACATGACAAGCGATGCATATAAAATAGGGGTGAAGGAATGGTGATTCCAGATTTTTCCCTTATAAGCTCATGTGTTGTGTTTTGCTTATAATCGAATGCATCTGACAATATAAGAACGTAAAAGCGAAGAACAACACAACAATGTATAGTGGTTAGGAGACTCAGCTCCTACATCCACTCTCCCCATTCCTAGGAAATTGCTTCAAACACTTCCCTAAGGCTTTACACTTGCCTCTATAGTTTACTAACCTTTCTACTTTGAGCTTTCTGACTACCTTGTAGTTTACTAACTCAAACTGGACTTATCACCCTCTCGGGCTCGCCTCTAGATGTTTAACGAGTTCACACTCCTTTGGGACTTATCACCCTCTCTCGATTGCCTAACAACTACCTCACTCCACCACTTAGTTATCTCTTTTTTCGAGAATGGGGTTTGGGTTTGGTGTTGTCTCCAACTATGGTGAGATTTTCCCTTACAATGGTTTAGCCTCAATGCTAAGGTTGGGAAAATCTCTATAAACTTATGATACATCGTGGGTTGCTTAGGTTGGGTTACAGAACACTCTTTGAATATATTTGTATATCTATAGACTTGTGTTCTAGGGTGGGAATGCTTTGAGTATAACTCTCTTTGGCTCAGTAAGCATCGTGTGCTATATTCTCCACGCATCCACACTTTAATTTGATGGAAGAACTTGTATTTATAGTGTGGATTTGAATGTTACCGATTGGAGAGAATCACATTCAAATCCATACTATTCTTGTATGTTCTGCAGCTTTTTTTGGTTTTGTCTTTCTCTCATTGGTCCACGCCACCGGATTCCAACGGCTATATTCTCGGTTTCTTCACTTGAACATTCAGATATATCTTGAGCATTCGATGCATTCTTGAGTCTTGATAATTCTTGTGGCCTTGATATTCTCTGAGTCTTCGAGTTTCTCCGAGCCTTCGAGTTTCTCTGAGCCTTGAGTTTCTCTCGAGCCTTGATTTCTCCGAGCCTTGGTTCTCGATTTCATCTTGAGATTCTCGATTTCATCTTGAGTTCTTGAAACTTCGGTTTCATCTTTGAAACCGGTTTCTTCATAAACTTACTGAGTCTTCAGAATCTAACATGTTCTATATCTGCCGACTATACACGGTGCAGATAACATCCTGAACACTCTAAAACTGAACATTGACTCATCTATCAAGATTATCCTGAACATGTCATACTCAGGGGTTTTGGGATCTAATCAAAATCTTCTTTATTAAATTTATTTCCCAACACTTTTACACATAGGATTGAGTGAATAAAGGCTTATAATAAATACGATAATAGATACACATAACCTCTGCACCTGGTATGTAATTATAACCATGAGTTTTAACATTTAATGTTAAAGCTTCAAGAATATTACTATCAGATAAAGATAGAGATAAATTAGGATATCGTCAAAATAGACGGTCCTAAAAAGCCAAACTAGACTCTATAATTCCCATTAAGGATTGTGTCCAACTAAGATTTCTACCATCCCCAAGAGAAGCTTTAGAAAGCTTAAGAAACCATTTAAAAGTAAAAAGCGGTCTAAAAAGACACGAACACAACCAATATGTAAGAACTTATGAGTTCTTTTGTAAGGTAAAATATCATTTTTACTAAGCAATTTAATAACCATCTCTTCTTCATGAAGAGGTATAGAGGATTCGATGGTTTTAACAATTTGTTTAAAAACCTATTTTTTCAAAAGCTCCTAATTTATAAACCATTTTTAGGTTCAATTTTAGGAATAGTCCATTTATTCAATAAATCAAGGTTTTCGTGAATATCATATTCATGAGTCATCTTTATTCTAACAAAGATCCTTTAATCGAACATTCATTAGAATCAAGATGTATTGAATCATGAAACCATATAACTTATATATACCCTACTTCTCATGGCTCTGATACATATAATATATATATATATATATATATATATATATATATATATATTTATATATATTGTGGTATATATGTATACACGCTTGTCATATAATGTCATATAATGGTCCTTATTATGTTAAAATAAATTAACTCATTTCACAAATTGGATATACAAAACTCACCTTATACTCCTAAATTTTTCCAAGCCGAGTTTGCTTAGTGTTAGTTATAAAAACACAAAAATTGATTAGTTTGATTTTTTATTTCTTATTAGGTACCAATTTAGGACCGCCGATGATAGCAAAGAACTCAAGGACATTGTTTTCAGTCACCCTTGTTCGGTTGTAATGGTCAACACTTATCCGCAAGTCTTAATCATTGACACGACATACAATACGAACAAATAGCGGTATACCTTTGCTGAGGCATTGGGACAACAAGCACTCACAAGACGTTCACCATCGCATACGCATTTATGATCCGTGAAAAGCAGGAAAACTTTGAATACATCCTATGATTTATTCGGGGACTGTACGAGAATGATCGACCAAATGTCGTTATTACGGACAGAGCTTTCACGATGATGAATGTTGTGGATTTAATTTTTCCAACGTCTCAAGCACAATTATGCAGATACCATATCGAGCAATCTATTTTAGGCCAGACTATTACACAAAAAGGATTTAAAAGTGAGTATGCTGAAGGTTTTAAATATCACTGGAATTATGCAATCCAGGCAGCCAATGCTAAACAGTGGAACATTAGGTGGAATTCTTTAAAGGAAACGTACAGCAACTTTGAGGGTCTAATTACATATTTGGAACAAACGTGGCTTATTCCGCACTGCAAGAAAATTCTAGGGATGTATATTGATCATCGCATGCACTACGAAAATTACACCACAAACAGGTAATCCTACAATCTTTTTACTTTTCGTGTTACCTATTATATTTATTTATACCGATGAACAATCACTATTACACTCTTATCATAACATTGATAGAATCGAACGATGTATTGAGTCAGGTCAAATATATATATATATATATTAGTTGGGCCGATACATACTGAATACAATCATTTAAATATTTTTATTTTATAATTAATGTAGGGTTGAACAAGAACACCATAGGGTGAAAAAAAACCTGGATGGCGAGCTTCAACACTTTGACATTATCTTCTGAAAGCTTCACCAGGTCATGGAGTTGCAAATTTGCGAGATCAAAAAGCAATCCAGGTTTAGCGGCCACAAAACAAGGACTGATATGTTAGAGAATGTAATCTACAGCCAACTAGTGCGCAATATCACGTCTAAGGCGTTAGAACTCATTGTCAAAGAATTGGGAAGGAAGCTGGGCCAAAAAAATGCGGTCATTTTCTCAAGAGAACACATGGTCTTCCATGTCATTGCGATCTTACAGAGTACTTTAAGTTCAACTACCCCATACCTTTAAACTGTATAGACTCGTTTTGAAAAACATTGGAAATAGATTTTTCTAGTGTACCTACCACCGAAATAGATGATGGCGGTGGTGGTAAGACTAGGAGAAAATTATTCGATGATGACATGAAAGACATTTTTCCACCTCCGAAGGTTGAAAAAAACAAAAAGACTGGAAAAAGCGATCGCCAACCTTCTTTGTATGAGAAATTGAAAGAAAAAGTGGGATTGAACAAGTCTACTAAAAAAAAGGGTAAGTGGAGAGTGGACGCAACTAATGCGCAACAGGATACTCCCCCACAAGCTGATCGTAGACATAGCATATCTGAAGGGTGTACGATGAGTTTTTCTGAAGAGACTCGGAACAGATTTTCCCAAAATCCTCTGTCTCATTCCCCCGAAACTCCATCTTCAAAACACCAGAGGCCCCAACCTTCCGATGTCCCACCTCGCAACAGTACATCTAGTTCAAGTAGGCCTAATCCTCAAACAAATATGAACGATCCAAAACCATTTAAAAAATCTCAGGTGGAGGCCGATTTTCCTCCATATATCAGAGGTTATATTCATTCCTACAATGACGTAATTGGAGATGGTAACTGCGGATTTTGAGTTGTTGCACTCGCAATCTACGGAAACCAGGACGAATGGTTTAGGGTACGAAAAGATCTTTTCTTAAATCTGCAATCAAGAAACGATTTATACAGTAACATTTTACGTGGTTACACAACCATGGAAGATTTGGCAGTTTCACTTTGTCACTTACGTGGTCCTGCCAACATCGACAAATGGTTTACATTACCTGAACATGGGTACCTAGTTGCAACCATGTATAATGTTATCGTAATGTCGTTCAGTGAACACGGCGGACATTTATGTCTTCCCGCAACAATAGATTCTTATCCACGACGTCCAAACGGAACACTGGTCTTGGGGAATGTTCACAACAATTCGCATTGAATATTGGTAAGGAAAAACTATATTGATGTTATTTTACAATTGGTTTTCAATTTATGATTTTTATTGAATTATAACTATAATTTTTTAACTGTAATTACAGCTGCATATGGCAACCGACGACCATCCAGTACCATTCTTATCTGCATACTGGAAAAACAATCATGATCCTTCTGTCGAAGGTTTAGATTTAGAATTTGCAAGCAGGATAGAGCTTTACCGTACATTACACAACTTGGATGCACAGCGACGTGCGTCTAATTATAGGTCTAGAAATAACGATCAACCACCTCCGTTTTATAATTTTATTTAGTATTTAATTCATTTTTAATTCAACTTTTTTCATGTAATTGTATATTTATAACGACAAGCTTTTACAAATAACGAAAAATTTTATTTTTTCATGTAATGTATATTTATTTTTTCATGTAATGTGTATATTTATTTTTTCATGTATAAATTGATAATTGATACATATTAACTGAACTATAATATAGTTGACAACAAAATAACTTTCAATGAATGAACTAATACTTTTCATTTGATGAACTAATACTTTTCATTTGATGAACTAATACTTTTCATTTGGTCTACTAATATTGTTGTGTTGATAACCAAATGACTAATACTTTTCAATTTATGAACTAATACTATATGACCAAACAACTATAATACTTTTCAATAAAACAACTAATACTTTATAACAAAATAATTAATACTTTTAAATTTATCATATAATATTAATTAAATAATGAAAAATAAATTAAATCTGTCGAGCTCGTTGCGCCACAAAATTAATCTTGTCGCGGTCAACGCGCGACAGCTGAAAAGTGTAACTTGTTATGTTGAAAAGTGCTACTTGTATATTTATAAAAATACACTATGAAATTAATAACGGTGAACCTAAGTTATTTTTAAATGAAATAACTAATAAATTCAAAATTAAACAACTAATACTTTTGAATGAAACGACTAATATTATTTGTATCAAGATTTTCTGTCGAAAAAAATACATGAAATTAACATTTTCGAAAAAAAAATGAAACAACAAAATAAATGAAATTAACATTTTTGGAAAAAAAAATCTGTCGCATAGTCAACGCGACAGACACATATTCTGTCGCATTGACCATGCGACAGTCACCTCGTCCGTCGCTGTCAACGTGCGAAGGCAGGATGTCATCTCAAGTTTGTTAAAATGTGGATTTAGGAATTCAGCTATATCCGTGCAACTAAAGTATAATGTTTATTGTTTAAAAATAAAATAGTACAGTAGAATGTTTATTAAATAACTTTGTGACGATGAAGGGTTGAAAATATATATAAAAACACATCACGCTGTCGTAACTCGTAAATTACGGAACGAAAAAATCATGAAGGTTGAGAAACAGCTGTTGGTGTCAGGTGTGGTCGTGTGGACATCAAAAGTGTCGGCGCCACAAGAAAATTGTGAAGAAACTAATTACAACTAATACCCTTTTTAAAAAATATATATAGGAAATTAGGAACAGCTAATATATATATCCATTAGGATTGACTTCAAGTCTTTGCTGGCCTCACGACTCACGACCCCATGTTTGCTGCCCTAAAATGGCTATATATAATTATGGAAAAATTAAACTAGATACAAGATTTGAGTACAAATAATAATCAGGTACAAAGTGTACTTTAGTTTAAATTTCTACACTTTGTACTTGTTTGTAATTTGTTGGGTGATTTTATAGTGGAAAATTATTATTCCTATAATTATCACACCGATGGGTAAAATGTACACATGACATGCATATTTATTTGAAAATGTATTCAAACAAAAGATAAATACTACGTTTAATATACTTTTATCAAATATATGCATATAATAATTTGTTTTTGAATAATAGGATAAATTGAGTGGGGCCAAGGAATAGAACTTATCTTCATTCCACATGGAAAAACCATACATGATTAAGTTCAGAGACCTCATGTATGATTGGTTTGGTTAGCCATTACTCGTGGAATGCAAATGCAATTATATAGATTTTAATGTGTAAAACTATTTATGATTCACCTCATCATTAAATTAAAAATAATAATAAACCTATTTACTCTCTCTTTTTATCTTATTTTTACAATCAAATTTAGAATTTATATCCGATAGTGCACATTAAAGAATTATTATCCACTTTGTCGATAAACCGACGGAGGTAAACCAGTATAATAATAGTTAAGGTACTTTCACTAAATTGAAATCGAGGAACTAAATCAGACAAAATTTTCTGTTAACAAAAGCCCAATATGATTCTGAACCCATAACAAAACTCTTGGGCCCGAATACAAGTATCTCCAAAGGCTCAGGTTACTCACACCTACCTTTTTAGTAAATACAAAAATCCTGATTAATACACCACTCATATTGATGAATACACTCCCTAATTTTCCCAAAAATACCCTTATCATCATGAAATTAAGAAAAAAATTCCCGACTTATGCTCATAAATTCAGATAATTTTTTCGAACATAATATTAAAATTTGAATATTTTTTCCGAACCGTAGGTACAAGAATTATCATTTTTTCTTATGTAAAAATTCGAAACAATTTTCCGATTTAAGCATATAAATTCAGATAATTTTTTCGAACATAGTATTAAAATTAAAGCGGATTTTCGAGAACTGTAGGTACACGGAAGTATAATTTTTTCATATGTAAAATTCGGAAAAATTTCGATTTATGTAAATAAATTCAGATAAATATTTCGAACATAGTATTAAAATTCGAATTGTTTTTCCGAAATCTAGAAAGGGTACTTTTGACATTTTGTGTGTTTATTTTTTTAAAAAAAGTTACTAAATGTGTAGGTGTGAGTAACAAGACCCATCTCCAAAATATCGTGATCAGAGGCTCATGCTCCGATCAGATTAGGAAGCCCAATTACATGGGCCGCCCAATAACCTATTTTTATCAAATATTGAGGCCCAATAAGCAGAAGTAACCACTTGTTTTATATGTTGTACATCCTGCCCCAAAATTTATCCAGAAGCAAGCCACTTGTTTTAATCGATTATATTGACTGGATGCAACTACTGATAACCATGGATGTAAAAATCGCGCCTAGGCGCCGGTCAACCCATAGCGCCAACCGCATAAAAATCGATTCGTTTTCTAGGCGTTTTCACCCTGGCGAACGCCAAGGCGATCTTGACTCTAGGCTGCCGATTTTTTTTTTTTTTAATTAAAAGAAATCTAAAAATTATAAACACTACTTTTGAGTTCTTATTTTGTAATTTTGACTATGATTTTATGTTAATTGTTGTGATTTTTTATTTTTCATGTTGAAAATTTAAAAGAAAATTAATATCCTGAAAAAAAAAAAAAAATTACAATTCCCAGAACGTCACTTTTACGCCTTATGGATTTCTGCACCCTTGCTGATAACTCAACCAGTCACGAGGCGGCAAATGTCTAAATTCACTTGGAGAGAATGGTGCAGAATGTATGAATTGAACTTGGGAAATTTCTTGTCAAAAGTATTTTTACAACAAAAATTAAGTTTAAATAATTTGTATTTTTACAGTAGGCTAATTATTATTTTTCTCTACAAAAAAAAGTCGGATTATATAAGAAACCAAATTTCAACTAGTTATATTACATTTAAACACCTTAATCTAATATCTGACTAAGAAAGCATCAATAATTGGAGATATTTTATAATGTTACAAACAATAAAATTCTATGGAAGCATGAATTGAAGCCGCCCCTGAGTCTTTATGCTGATTTGCTTAACCACGAGAGAATAAGTGCTTATTCATGAGTCACGCTTTTGTGTTGTAAAAATATTTAATCAAACGAATAAGAGTCCAAGTTGTTTAATACTTCAAATTTTATTAAACCAAAAGCCTACCCACCTACCATTTTCACCAATTTCTTGCTCATCAACATCCATTATATTTGGCATATTCCCTAAAAATGTCTCAAATAAATAAATAACCAAAAAAAAAGCGTCACGTGCTAGAGCACGTGCCCCCACCCCAAGCCCAACCCCGTCTTGGCGTTGAATGCTTATAATCTCCGAATCTCACTCAAGAAATCTCCGTTGCCCTTTGAGACCTCTGTCTTCAATACTTTTTTCTTCTCAAATTGTTGGTAAATCAACAACACCAGGTTCGCTCAATTCTCTCTCCATATCTATAAGTATAACTGCATGTCTCTGTATATGATCATGCAAATTGCATTACAAAAGTCTTTAGATCTGAAATATTGTGTTTACTGATCAAGATCTGATTGTTATTTTTGATAGAAACCGAGATGGGTAGCTCTGATTTTTCATGGAAATTGAAGGATCACCCAAAACTCCCAAAGGGGAAAACCATCGCGATGGTGGTTTTGGATGGATGGGGTGAGGCCAATCCCGATCAGTACAACTGCATCCATACCGCAGAAACCCCCACCATGGATTCACTTAAAGATGTAATTTTTTTGTATTCAGATATCTGTATTTTTAGATTAATGTTTAATAGATTCTTGGATCTTTGTATGTTCTTTTCGATTTGCTTTTGGGATTTTTTTTTTTGATGTGGGATTCAAATATTTGGTATAGGGTGCTCCTGATAAGTGGAGATTGGTGAAAGCCCATGGTAAAGCTGTGGGGCTACCCACAGATGATGACATGGGAAATAGTGAGGTTGGCCACAATGCTCTTGGTGCCGGCCGGATTTTTGCTCAAGGGTGAGCTTTTATTATTGTTATTATTATTAATTTGGTTGGTAAAATTCATTGATAAATAGTGATTCTGCTCCTGATTTGTTGTTTATTAATCTGATTTACTTTTCTTTATTTGTCTCTTACGTGTGTAAATAAAAAAAATATGTTTTTGTTATGTGGAAGAATTTTTTTTCAGATGTTTTCATCTCCCAAGTCTTATAGTTAGGAAGTCCCTATTCTAACATATGATTGTATTTGCTAATGCAAAAGGAACAATATAAATAAATAAATCAATAACTTTTCTCTTTCTTTTGGAAGATTTTTGGTGCTCAATTGGTTTATTCATTTATCTGGGCTACTAGATAAGAGGAATACCTGTTCTTTGTATTATGTGCAAGAATGGTTTAGTTAGAACATAATAGGAAAATCTTGTAAAGAAGTTTTTGTTACTCTGATTTGGTCTCTGTGGGCCTGTTGCCAGTACCAAAATCACAAAACTGTGATTGCCCATTTGTTAGTCCGTGAGTTCACAATCATGACTTACGTATGCAAACGGGAATGAGAAAAACTTTTACTCTCTGTGTGTCCTTAATACTAAAATATATTGGCTAATATTTTTATCATTACTCGGTTGTAGTGCTAAGCTTGTGGATAAGGCCCTTGAAACTGGTAAAATCTACGATGGAGAAGGTTTTAACTACATCAAAGAATCTTTTGAAACTGGAACACTCCATCTCATCGGGTTATTAAGTGATGGAGGTGTCCACTCTAGGCTTGATCAGTTGCAGGTAAATCAGCTAATTCCACGAAAGCTCTTTTGATCAATCTAGAAGCAGTTATGCCATTTGTTTCTTTCAGTTATATGCTTTACATTCCCTCAATATATTAACTGTGTTGACCATTTAATTATTTTGCAAGTATGTTTTTGCCTATGATTAAACATAATTACTAATCATGCACTTCTTGTTATGGAGTTCAGCTGTTACTTAAAGGTGCCAGTGAGCGTGGTGCTAAAAGAATTCAATCCATATTCTCACCGATGGGACGGATGTTTTTTGGATGGATCAAGTGTAGGCTTTGTTGAAACTCTGGAAAATGAACTAGCAGACTTACGTCACGAAAAGGCATTGATGCCCAGGTTGCATCTGGTGGAGGTCGCATGTATGTTACAATGGATAGATATGAAGTAAGTGTGTCTGTTTTTTTTTCTCCTTTTTTTACATAGATATACATTTCTGCTGTTTGCTTATTCGCTTTTACAATATTGTGCCATCTCTACCTTAATGCATTATTATCTTTCTGGCTATTTCCAGAATGATTGGGATGTTGTAAAAGCGAGGATGGGATGCTCAAGTGCTTGGAGAAGCACCACACAAGTTTAAGAGTGCTCTTGAAGCTGTCAAGAAGCTGCGAGAGATTCCCTGTACAAATGATCAGTACTTACCTCCCTTTGTTATTGTTGATGATAATGGTAAGGCTAACGGTCCTATTGTCGATGGTGATGCTGTTGTAACTTTGAACTTTTCGGCTGATCGCATGGTCATGCTTGCCAAGGCACTTGAGTATGAGGACTTTAAGATATTTGATCGAGTTCGATTTCCTAAGATTCGTTATGCTGGAATGCTTCAGTATGATGGTGAACTTAAACTTCCAAATCGCTACCTTGTTTGTCCTCCAGAAATTGAGAGAACTTCTGGAGAATATTTGGTGCATAATGGTGTCCGTACTTTCGCGTGTAGGTAAGTAGGCTTAATTTTGATTTCTTATTAATTTGTTCCTGTATACATCATTTCCCTTCATAAATAATTAAGGTAATCTACTGAGAACCATGTTAGAGGTGACCATCTGATTGAGCTCTTCCTTGAATTCCTAATTGTTTGATTTCTGCATACTGAGTTAAATTTGCAGTGAAACAGTTAAATTTGGCCATGTCACCTTTTTCTGGAACGGGAATCGCTCAGGATGCTTTAACCCTCAAATGGAAGAATATGTTGAAGTTCCTAGTGATAGTGGTATTACCTTTAACGTCCTGCCGAAAATGAAAGCATTGGAGATTGCCGAAAAGGCAAGGGATGCCATACTTAGCGGCAAATTTGACCAGGTGATCCAACAATATTCTTCTTTTTTCTTTTTGGTGATTTTGGTTCAATGCTTTCATTAGATTCAATTTTTTGATGCGATTTTTTTCTTTCTTTTCTTTTTACTTTGATGAAGGTGCGTGTGAACTTGCCTAATAGTGACATGGTGGGACACACTGGTGATATTGAAGCTACGGTTGTGGCTTGTAAGGCTGCCGATGAAGCCGTCAAGGTAATATTAATTATCGAGTTGTAAAAATTTGCGTTGATGCCACTCTACTTTTCACGGACCTATTAATCAGGTTCTAATTTTTTATGAATCTAGTGATGAATTGCCTATTGTTTCTATTTTGGTTAGATGATCCTTGATGCAATCAAGCAAGTGGGTGGAATATATGTTGTAACTGCTGATCATGGGAACGCAGAGGATATGGTGAAAAGGAACAAGAAAGGCGACCCTCTTCTTGACAAGAATGGCCAAATTCAAATCCTCACGTCTCACACACTCCAGCCAGTAAGTAGTTCATTTACAAAGTTCTTGTCCTAAAAAACTTGCTGAGCTGTTAAAATAAATTTCTAGAGCACTATCACTGTTTTTTACGCTCTTTATACTGTGTTAATTCACCATAGATTGCATAAGAAGTTCATCCAGTCATTACAAACCACTATGTGATGCAGAATCAAACATTAGCCTGTGTTCTTTTGTCTTTATTTTATTTCATAAAGACACCTTCATAGACATATATATCATATTTGAATTTGTATCACTGAGATAAAAGAATTGGCTTCTATCATTAAACTGACTTAAAAGATCACACTTTTCCACACCTGCGAGGTCACTAGTTCAAGTCTGTTTTTTTCTCCTGAGCATCAAGATGTGAAAAACAGAGATTAGTGACGAGTAGAAGTTTTCGGATAGAGAGGTATTTTATTTAACCTTTTTATTTTTTGTGGTTAGGTCCCGATTGCAATTGGTGGGCCTGGACTAGCACCGTGTGAGATTCATGAAAGATGTTCCCACTGGTGGGCTAGCCAATGTGGCTGCAACAGTCATGAATCTACACGTTTGAAGCCCCAAGTGATTCTGAGACAACCCTGATTGAGGTCGTGGACAACTAGACCAACTCCACCTCTTTTTAAAATTTTGCAGTAGAGGAAGTGTGGGAGAATACAGTGTCATGTTTTGAATAAAATACTTGGTAGAATTCTTGATTATTAACTTAATCAGCAGCAGTGTACTCGCTGAAATGTGGGTTGTTATCTTTCTGTGATTCGATAAACTGATTATTTGAAATATAGTAATCACCTTCACATTCTTGGCTTGTGGTTTTTGCTTTCAAGAGTGTGTTTGGATGAGCTTATACATCCCAGAAGCTGCCTGAAACTGTTTGATAATTTGTTTAAAGAGTATATGGACTCTGAATCAGTTTTAACAAAGTAGGTATGTTTTCCTAGCAAAAGAAAATGTGGATTACAATCAAAATTCAGGCTAAGATTATAAGAAACAGAGATGATTTTGTTAGTTACATTTGACAGGATTTCTGCTCAGCCTTGAAATCAGTCCTTGTTTTAGGCTATGTTGGCTGCGTTTGATTCAGTACATAACTTGAAGGCCCAATTGTTAGGCCCAACAATTTTTTCTTGAATATCAATGAAATTAGAATCATAAGCCAGCTGCATGGGGTCAAACTGGCGATGAAGAACCAATGAATGAGATTTTGATAGAGATGTTACGTAAACAAACATCCACGTGTTTTTTCAATTGTCTAAACTAATAAGAAATCCAAGAGACATGAGTCCTTCTCTCTTTCAATAATATTAATCAGATTTACTAGTATAAAATCTGTAGAAAATATCTAATTTCAAAGATTTGAGTGTCTCTTTGACTCTTTGGTCATAATATGTGTCCGTTCCTTTTTCTTTTTTAACATTCACTGAATATTGGTTAAATATTCTATACATATATTTTATCATAAGGTAAGTGAGGATATGATTTTTTTTTTATTATCATGAGGTAAGTTTAAATTCATCAAGAACGAATAAATAAATAAGTACTATTCAGTATTTTTGTGGTTGTGTAGGATTGTTTGAAGAATCTCACGCATATCAAAGCAGGTAGGTATCTACCCATCTCCAATTAAAAAACGAGAGAGAGAAAAGCAGATACTCCCCCCAGCCCTTCACTATATAAAAGGGGTAGATAGAAAAGGAGTAAAGCTTTCTCCTTTCTATCAAATCTGGTTACTTATTCCTTCCAATCTGCACACAACAAGTTGAGGTAATACTACCCATTTCAAGTTATTTCACCTTTTCTTTCCTCTCTCGGTTGCTCCCTCTATTTCAGGTCTTTTTGCTTCTGGGCTTCTCTGTATTAGCTGTTTCTTCATCTACTGTGTGCTGAAAAAATATATTCTTTTTTCTGCATCGGAATTTTCTCGATTTTTTTAGTTAATTTGCTTTGGTGGGTTTACCTTGTTGTAATCAATGTTTTGGGTATGACTCAAGTTACAATCTTGTTTCTATTTTCTGGGTTTCAAGTTTTTGGGCATGATTCAAGTTAAAATCTTGTTACGAGATTCTTTTAACTTATAGTATTTCTTTCCTCATCTTTTCTCTTCTTTTTAAGTCTGATAATGCTCTTTAGCGAAGCCAAAACTTTTTGGTAATTAGATGCTGTGTTGCCTCTGTTATATTTATCTTGAATTTAAATTCTAATACTTGTATCTTTGCTTCAATGCTTTTCTGTAGTCGTCAAATTCCATTGATTGGTCATGCAACTCTTTTTTTTCTGTTTTTAACTTTGTTGTAGTCCCCATGGAGAAATTCTGCAAAAACTCGTGAGATTTAACATAGGAGGTCAAAGTCAAACCATAGATTATTATGCTTGTGAAAAGTAACAGATTTTTGGCTTTTATACTCTTGCTCGATCCTTATGATCAAATCGGGTGGAAATAGCCAATAGGATTGGTTTAACAACTTGATCTAGTTTCTTAACTTGGTACTCTATTTGTGCTTAAATTTACTGTCGTGGTTCATGTTTCTGAAGTTGACTAAATGAGATAAGGTGTATCTTGTTGTATCACGAAGAATCTACCACCTTTTTTACACTTTTCCTTGATCATGTTTGCTCTTGCACTTTATATAGTGTCTGAATTAGAGCGTTGATTGTAGACTACTCTTGTGATGTTATCAGGAAAAATGCCTGAGGTAATAACAGCCGAGTCTCTTATGAACAACATCATGGACACAATTTCCGAAGGGGTATCAAAGCACAAGAACACGTCGTTTTTTGAGGAGGATAAGTCTGTATCAGCTCATTTCAACCGTCTGTTTGGGTGTGAAAAGCCAGTTCATCACATTTTGGGGGGTGGCAAATGTAAGATCTTTTCACTTGCATATATTCATTTTAGTATCAAGTCACCCTTTCAATATGCGTTCGTTTATTTGACTGTGCAGCTGCTGATGTGATGCTATGGAGGAACAAGAAGATCTCAGCTAAGCGGCTTAACTGGGGCTACCCTCGTTTGGGTGCTTTTTTGAATGGCTGAATTACCATTTTCTTACACTCTTATGCTTCTTTCTTGTTATCGGGCTGCTGCTCCAGTTTGTTTATACAAATGCCTCAGGCATGCTGAACAGGTAAGCTTACAACATAGACGAGCATGGTTGCTGCAACATCTTTCTCTCTTCTCTCTCAGACTTCTGATAGCTGTATTCTGTTGACAGAGAGAGGTCTTCATCGTCAGTCCCTTGAGTCGTTTTGCCAGAGGAAGTTTTTACTAACATTGGTAAATTGGTCGGATCTGAGCTGAACCATGGCTTATGCTACTTGCAGGATGTTGCCTGTGAAGGGAACCTGAAGCACTTTCTAGCGGTAACCTCTCTCTTTGTCACCATTTTCTCGACTCTGTTTTTATGCAGGTGGTGATGGTTCGTGTGAACATAATTGATTGATATGGACATGATCATGCTCTTTTGATCTCATTTTAATTCTTGAACCAATGAAACAAGATGATACCAGAGTATCCCATCTTGAATTAGCTTAGCAAAATATCCATCTTGCTATCATACAAGACAATAAATCAAGATAATAGTCTAATGAAACGACATTGCTACTCTTAACTCACTGCAGAAGCTTAACTGCTTAAGACGATGGTTTTCTCCAGTTTTCACAAGGCTGTCTCCACCTTTCAACTTGCGTCGTATATCGAAAATTCTGTTTGCTAGGTTTTACTGCCAATCATGTATGAAAGATACGATGATCAAATTGATGCCTTCATCATGAGTGTTCTCCAACAGTTCCAGTATAACTACAAGAAGCTCGATTCTAGCGTTCTCAACCGCATCCCAAGGATGTCCTCTTTCAAGCGCAGTAGATGTGTACGCAAAGCTCAAAATAATTGGATTGGAATTCATGGTTTTAAGTGTAAAAGCATAATGCTAACGTGTATCTTAACATATGATCGCATGTATGCTTTGTTTGCTATATTTGAGCCTAGCAGCGTTTATGATGGTAAAGTTCGTCACAAGCAATGCAAATGTTCTTTGGGCATGGCTTGGCTGGATCCAAAACTGCATGTTAAGAGTATATAAAAATGTCCACAAAATATTAGTTATCACAAATAATATAAAGTTAGAATTGCAAATAAATAAGGAAGAAAATGTGAAGTACCACGGAAATAATATAGAAGCAGCACATGTATCGATATTTTCATTAAATTAAACAAATGAAGAGAGCTAGGAAATTCTTGACAAAAAGCTATAGGTGATTTATACATATAAAGTGTAGAGCAAAGCTCATGACAGCAGTATTTATGCATCTAAGTCAAATACAGTATCTTCTCAAAAACATATTTAAAAGCAAGCAAAGAATTATAGCTAGTTTCTGGAAATCACGACAGACCAACCAACTATCAACATTACTAGATACTGTTAAGGAACGGAGAACATGTATCATAAATCTAAGCAGCACACCCGGAGCATTAATCCCTATATTTATCTTTATCTTCGTACTTAAAGACGCGTCAATATATCAACCAGTTGCCTTATTCTGATCAACGAGCTTCTCCCCTCTTACAGCTTTTTTTTCACCATCTCAACATCTGCTTCACAGAATGCTGCTTCATGCTGAAACAATCAAACGTCAAAGAATCTTACTTGGGAACGAAACAATGGACAGAGCCAAATTAACTCAACTAGACAAACACAACGCAAAGCTGATAGTTAATGAAATGAGATGGAATCACCTGACAAGCTTTAAAAAGAATCATCGAAATCACCAAACCGAGATCCAGAACTCTTTCCAGATCTACCGGAACCAAAACCACTTGAACGATTAGATTCACCAGCATTCCCAAATCCAATGTCTCGGGCTGGGCCCCCCAGGCCTACAGAAGTACCAAAATTGCCAAAGCGGCCTGAACCACCACTGTCCCCAAAACCACCAGAGCGGCTTGAACCAAAACCACCGGAGCGGCCCGAACCAAAGCCTCCGGAGCGGCCCGAACCTTGTCCACCAAATCCACCACCACCTCCATATCCACCAGAATATCCACCGGAGCGACCAAATCCAGAATCACCAAACCGGCCACCTCCCCTATTTCCACCAAAACGACCACCTTGTTCCATGCCACCAAACATGTCCAACGCCCCAGCATCAACAGATATCTTCGGGAGCTGAAACCAAGCAAATTATAAAGGATTTAACTAAAGATATTCACAGAAAGGATAAAAGGTAACAAAGGTTCCCATTTTATTATGTTGCCAGAGTCAGATACTTGTTATGGAACTGTGGTTCAGTCTTCTGAAGTTCATTATTTAGTACAACCTCAATACATTGCAATCTCAAAGCATGTAAAAGAAGATTTCCGCTCACACCAGAGCAAAATATAGATCGACATTACCTCTATAAATCGGCATCCTACTTCACGTTCGACCGACTTAACCTCCCTATATTGGAGGTCCGAATAAATAACAATTGCCTTCCCTTTCTTCCCAGCACGACCTGTTCGTCCAGATCGATGAACAAACATCTCTGAAGAGTTTGGAAGTTCATAATGTATCACCTGAGCAGAACAAAGCATCCAGTATGAACTGATCAGCGTGTTACCAAAAGCAACAGAAAATATAAAGGTCGTTCAGCAGGCTAACTCCTGCACCATCAAATGATTACAGACCTCAGTTATGAAGGCCCACAGTTATAAGATGCCTCACTCCATAATGTAAGATGACTAGTCACAATAACAGCTCAAAGACAAATCCACTTAACAATCTTATCACAGAGATACCTCCCATCAGAAGCCAAAAGGGTGCTAAATTTACATGTTTTAAAGGATGCCGCCACATTTTGCATTAATGACTTATATTAAAGACCTTGCATGAGACAAACTGCAAACGAACTAAAATTTTTATGCTCCAGGGGCATGAAGACATGCATACAAGGGATTATATACTGCAGATGTTGGGTTATATAATACTTTATCTATAATAATTTCTTAAGATCTTCACAAAAAAATTTAAAAAGAAAAATCTCAAAATGGCACTTCATTCTCTTGCTTTCAACAATATATGGTAAAAGAACATATCATCTAGTTAAGCATGCCAAAAGAACATATAACAGAAGAATCACCAGGTCAACATTTGGTACGTCAAGTCCACGAGCAGCTACATCAGTTGCAACTAAAACATTGACAACTCCATTCCGAAAAGAAGACAGTGTTCTTTCCCTTTCGTTTTGTGAAATATCGCCATGCAATGCTTCACATTTAAAGCTCCTATGCAGAGCATGTGCTAATCGATCAGCATCCCGCTTCGTTTGAGTAAATACAATACATTTACCTCCATTTGCATGCTCCTGACAACAAAATTGACCATCATTTTTTGCTCAATGGAACACCATCATAAGGTTGTTTTACATAAATGAATAAATTCTGTAGAAAAAACTAGATTTACAGTACAAACATCACAAAAACAAAACTAAATTCATACGGTTATCAAAGGACCAAGTACAGCTGGTTTCTCCCGCCTGTCTGCTATGATAGAATACAAGGAAATCCCATCAGCTAATTTTTGATCAGATTCCCCGACCTGCAGCACAAATGTCAAGTCAGTACATGGAAAGTTAGCAAATTACTGATAGGAATTACACAATAGCACAACAATTATGTTTGTTCAAAGAAAAAATCAAAGCATAACGTCCATAACACAGACTCACAAGGTCAACGGTAAGTGGGTTTTTCAAGAACTTCTGAGTAAGTCTCAGTATCCAATTTGGCATTGTAGCTGAAAACATCAGCGTCTGGTGCTTCTGTGTAATGTAACCCAAGATAGTCTCAACATCGTCTGCAAATCCAACATTAAGCATCTGATCAGCTTCATCGAGTACGACGAATTTCACTTCTGTCAGGTTCAAGGCACCACGCTTAATTAAATCAATGACACGACCGGGAGTTCCAACAACCACATCAACACCACGGTCCAGAGTACTCATTTGTCTAGATATTGGAACACCACCATAAACACACAAAGTATCTAGCTTTGGGGCAGAATCAGCAAATTCTTTGTCCACTTGTCGAGCAAGTTCTCTGGTTGGAGCCAAAATAAGGGCCAAAGGATTCCTGCCTTGTCTGAATCATAATACAAGCACGTAATTTAGCCAATAGGTATACACAATTCTGAATTGATAATTTAAGTAAGGGAATATTCAACAATCAAATAAAGATAGCTTACCCATGCTTCTCATTATACTTGATGATCTTGTCCATGATGGGGATCCCAAAAGCTAGGGTCTTCCCTGTTCCAGTTCTTGCTCGCCCTATCATGTCGCGGCCCTGCATAGCAGGTTCCAAAACAGCCCTCTGCAATTGAAAAAATAAATTAGTTAATTAATAAATAATGAGCAAAGGAGAATAGATAGCTAAAATAAGAAGAGAACAACTAAAATTCACATCTTCTCATAATGTACATTCAGAATTTCCAAGGTGTTTCAATTCTCTACCAACACATAAAACAATTTCCATATGCCTGTAAACAAAAGTTTCAGCTTAAGCTTGGTTTCCCTGTTTCCTTTCCACTTTCCAACTCCAATTAGAGATCAAGTAACTTAATACTGGGAACTAATAAATCATTTCAGTACTAATTTTACAACGGTGAACATACTAACAACCAAATCATATACTGGGCGAGTATTGACACTCTGAACAGTAAGTAATCAATAGCCTAAAGAAGATTTAGTTCTTCAGAAGCCATTACCAAGAAATATTCAATAATTTTTTTCTTTCCTGAGCTATACCTGAATTGGGAAAAGCTTATGGATGCCCTTTTGAGCTAAAGCCGAGATGATATCTTGCGAAATACCAAGCTTTGAAATCTCAAGCCCTTCTTCGGAAGGGCCATTCGAAGCTCTTTTCTCGTCGGGATCAGAGTAATCGGCCACTGCAAACCCGGCTCTCAAAGCACGGCCCGAATGGAAACCCCTCGTCAATCCAACAGCCGGAGAGGGTGTAGGCTGAACCGAGCCAGTGTCATGGGCGTAAACATGGTGGGCATACGACGGAACTGGGGGCGGATTCTGGGAAATGAAACGGTTAACGGCAGTAAGAGCGAGAGTCCTGAATGAAGATGAAGAGGATCTCCTGATCAAAAAGGAGGCTGCCCATTTTCTCCTACAAGGTGGAGGAGAAGAGAAGAGAGAATGGTGAATAAACCCTAGAATAAAAGGGTTTTTTGTTAGGGTTTATCAGAGGGAGAAAGGGGCGACTATTAGAGGAGTAAGCAACGCTACATTGAATAAGAAGGCGGTTGGGCACGTGACGTGGGAGTGTGTATGTAGATATTTTCGGTATCACAATAGAAATGTTTTAAATAAATAAAATTCACTATTACTAGCCCTTGTTTAAATAAATAAAGCGTATATATAATAAAATTAACTGTTACTAACCCTTGTTTAGATAAATAAAATATGTATAATAAGATGTTTTAGGTTTCTTGAGGGAAAAGATGCAACAATAGTTTTGGGGTCGTCTGCTTGGATACTAATGGGCTAATGGGCTTATTAGCCCGATTAAGGTGTTTGTTTCGTATGTTGGCGGCCTGCGATAAAATAATGGCACATCAGGGATCAGGCCAAGAAGGTTCGATATCAAATCTGGTATATGTAATTGTGGAAATTGTGGAAAGTGGTGTCAACTAGTTATAAGTTATAACAAATACTAGTATATGTAATTGTGGAAATTGTGGAAATTGTGGAAAGTATATAATAAGATAGAAATGGTTGAACATACACCACATGGAGAAAACTGAAGAAAGCCATGTTTAAGGCCAAATTACACCAAGACAAAGACCTCAAGCTGCTAGAGGTAAGCAAAATGGCGCATTTCATCGAATACTTTATGTGCATTCAACTAATCAAAGCCCATGAATTATTCAAGTCCTATTCAGACTCGTCCATTTCACATATAATCAAACAGTTACCTCCAAGCATTTGTCTTTTTGTTGCCGTCCCAGTATCTATTTTATTACTAAAATCCACCATTTTTAACCCCTCATCTCCAATCATTCATCCACTCCCATCTAAAACTTCACGCTCTTTTGCTGACCCTTTTTTTCATTCAACAAGAATCAAGACTCTAAAAAAGCTGCAATCTTGCTTATTGTTTGTGTATATATATTGAATTGTGAAATGAAGAGGTATAGGAATAGAGGTATCTGGGAGTTTGAGCATGGACTGAATATGGTTGCTGCTGCTTCTTATAGAAATGGAAGTGATTTCTTGAATTTTGGTGTTAATGGAAGAAAAGTTGTACTAGGTATAGATGGTGACACGGCCTCCACTGTGTGCATATGCATGCCTTTGATACCCTTTTCTCAGCCCCTGCCTGATCCCCTCCCAGTTCTTGCTCGCTCCGTCGCCGGTTCCTCTAACCACAACAGCGTTGGAGGTATATATACACACACATATGTTGTTGATTTCTTCATTGCTTTCTCTTTATTGGCCAAATTACTAGAATTGGGAATGTGATGTGCTTGTTATGCTATTTTTTCAATGTTGTGTTTATTAAGTATCTTGTTTTGATTTGCTCTCAAATGAAGCAAACAAATACTGAAGAGAATTATATTGAGTATATGGAAAAGAAGTTTCCTTTTGAATGGATTAAATACAGGTGATATTCAATCTTTAAAACCACATTGGGGCATACCTTTGCACTACAAGTTTGGTTTCTGGAAATAAGTATTCTGGTAGTAGCTGCATTGAGTATCTTCCGGTAATGGGAATTGGAAATGTTATTCCTCATTAAATTTTTTGGTGCAAAAAAGCTTTTTTTTTTTTTTTTTTTGCAATTTAATAGTAGCAGTTAATTAGTAGAAACTTACATATAGATTTTGTGAATCCTTCTATCCTTACTACTTACACCGAAAATGACTCAC
Source organism: Stenogyne calaminthoides (assembly GCA_037126765.1). NCBI lineage: Eukaryota > Viridiplantae > Streptophyta > Magnoliopsida > Lamiales > Lamiaceae > Stenogyne > Stenogyne calaminthoides. Next base: position 31,920,279 of record JBBCBC010000026.1, on the reverse strand, counting down.
CAGTTTTCTTTTCTGTGGTCTACAGAATCTGCAGCAAGAGAGACTTTAGAACAAGTTATGGCGGATGCTCTTGCAAAGTCAGCATCAACTCGTTATTCTGTTCAAGCCGTTTGTCTTTCAGCATCCGGTGTTGACCACCCGAAGGACCAGCATCGTCTACTAGATTGGCTCAGGTTTGATTCTCAAATCATTCTGTGGCTTTGAGCCTCCTAGAGGTTTGTGAACAGGAAATCAGCATGGAATCTCGAATTGAACTAAAATGTTACGTGTAAAATAACCAAATGTTAATCTAATTAACATTTATAAAACTTTAGATTAACGAAACTAAGTTGCAGTATTTTTTTATTCCTTCTCATATACCATGAAGGAGTGATTGTTGTACCCTTGAATTTTCTAGCTGGATTTAATGCGTATTAGCAAAAAATTACACATTCTTACACTGATGTGTTTATATATTCACTCTTTTGCTTGGTTTTAATGTTGCATAGATTCTGGAATTGTCAGTTCTCTAACTGATATGTCATCTGTAGAATTTAATCTGACACCATCCGATGTTTTTGTCCTTAGAGAGATATTCCCAAGCCATGTAAGGTTATATGTTCAGAATGATGCTGTAGCAGCTTTGGTCAGTGGTACAATGGGGAAGCTTCATGGATGTGTCCTCATAGCTGGTACAGGTACCATTGCTTATGGGTTCACTGAAGACGGAAGAGAAGCTCGTGCTGCTGGGGCTGGACCCGTTTTAGGTGACTGGGGAAGGTAGTCGTTTATTTATAATAGTAATTGTTTATGCATTTGTTTCCTTACATGAGTGTTTTTTGCTTCTTTATCTTGACATATATTTCATCACCATTTACCCGAGTTTATGGAATCATAAATGTTCGGAGCCTTTAATTGTATATTTGTGTTTTTCCATTTTAGTGTTTAAACTTAGTACTAACCTGTCCTTTACGTGCAGTGGGTACGGTATAGCTGCACAAGCACTGACTGCCGTAATAAGGGCTCATGATGGTCGTGGTCCACAGACTACACTTGCACATATTATTCTAGACACGCTTACTCTGTCTTCACCAGATGAACTTATAGGGTATGCCTCTTAACTCTCGGATTATTAGCCATTCATCGTTATACTTTCAGCTTCATGAATTAGTCAACCGCACTTTGAGATACAAACAACTAAAATTGTCATGATAATATATGTACGTGAAATTGAATTATAGGTGGACGTATGCAGATCCATCTTGGGCTCGAATAGCAGTTCTTCTTCCGGTAGTGGTTTCTTGTGCGGAGGCAGGTGATCCCGTGGCAAATAAGATCCTATTCGACGCTGTTCATGAGTTAGCTTCGAGTGTGAAAGCTGTTGTAGAGAGGTTGGAGCTATCTGGTGAAGGTACAACACTATATTTAAGATGTGAAATATATAGATTAATTAATACAATCCAAACTGAAATGTTTTGTGCATTATGCTTGGTTTAGATGGCAATGATCCGTTTCCCCTTGTAATGGTTGGTGGCGTTCTTGAAGCAAACGAGAGATGGGACATTGGTAATGAAGTAATAAGCTGCATTTCCAAAGACTTCCCTGGCGTTCTTCCTATTCGTCCAAAGGTACGTCCCATTATTCACAAGCTGTAATGGTAGAAACTACTAATTCAAGACACTCACTATTATCTTAAGCACAAAATTGTTTTGTTTCAGATGCTAAAGATGTGTTTGTTTTATTTTACACCAGGTGGAACCTGCAGTAGGTGCTGCATTGCTTGCTTGGAACTCTCTGGTGAGACAATGCAATCAGGTTGAAGCTCTCGTAAACTGACTATACATACTTAAATCTGCAGCAACATCATACAACTTACTAGTGTACAAAAAATGTACCTCCTCTTTTTAGATATAATAATATTGTCTTCAGATTTATTGTAAGGAAACTAATTTTGATATTTCTATTTTTAGTTATGTTATGCTGAATCATCATCTTATTTTTTTGTACTACAAAGCTTCATTCGTATATCGCAAATGGTGTTCCAGTTCCACAGTCTATATTAATCTCGTATGGCTATTTTCGATGTTTTGCAGTAGTTGGGATTTTGTTTCTTAGTTTTAGCTAGTGATATTTTCGTATATATACACGTCAAATTTATTGTGAGTTGAATTTACAACACAAAATTGCGAGTACAATTTATTGAATTAAAATGCAAATTTCAAATACATCTATCTATAAAACTTGTCTTAATATGTAAATATGTTGGGCTTGGTGTTAAAATAAAAGAGATTTTTGTCTCACATCAGATGAGAACAAAGAAAATGAACTTTCAAATCCTATATAAGGAGTTTTAGAGTTTTTTTATTCTGAATCTTTGGTCAATACACTTAGTCTAATGTTTGATTTTAATTAAATTCCTTTCATATTTTGTGAGAAGGTGAGTAGATCATGTAGAATTATAATAATAGTGTTGAGGGTGTTGAGAGAGAGAGAGAGAAAAATCTATATGATTGTAGAAATTTATCATATAATGATGTTTTTTTTTTCGCGTGGTCCGTGATTTTTCTCCGATTTTGGAGTTTTTCACGTAAAATCTTGTGTTGTTGATTGTTATTTTTATTTCTTCATTTGTTTCTCGCGTTGTAAATCGAAAGATGACCTAAATCATTTCCCATTATTTCACACAAATATGGTCTCAAGCAAGACCAAAGGCAAGTTCTAGGATTACTAACAATGATCGATCTTCTCTCAATTGACAAACCGGGTTATGATTCGGTTCAAGGTTCAACTCTCACCGGTTTCCAATGTAACTCACAACACTTATCCAAAGACTCTCCACCACAATAAGTCATAAACTCAAGATATCAAATACCAAAGATATGAACAACAACTAACAAGCTATATAATCCACAAACCAAAGCAACACTCTAGGAATAAAAATCATCCCAACAAGAGTCTATTCCCCTCACAAATAAAGTTGACCGTACATCACACAACAACGCATCGATAAGGTAGGTGCACTTGTGCAAATGTATACGAATTTCAAATCACAAACAAATACACCCCCCCCAAACTTAGACATTGCCAAGCAATTCTAAGTTTGGGCAAAGAGTGTTCACCAAAAGCACACACCTAAGCTACACCATCCTTAACACAAATTTCAAGCAAGTCATTCACCACTATCACAAATATCATCCTCGCAATCAAGCCATAGTGATTCACCCACTCAAAGGAAGCAACAAAATTCGAGCAAGATCTACAAAAATGGGGTATGCTCTCGTGCAATTCTAAAATGCAAGAAAAGAAAAATCACTCCCCCAAACTTAGACTTTGCTAAACAATTCTAAGCTTGAGCTTGTAATTGTACCTCAACCTTGCACCAAGAACTTTTTTTCCTCTAAGCACATTTAAGTCCCCCACCTTGCTCTTCATTTAAAACTCAACTTCCTTACCTAACAAACAAACTCAACAAAACAATTAAAAACACTAAATACATAAAGGAAAGAACACAAGATAAAAAGAATGAGTTGACTCCCATCTAGCGCTAGGTTTAGCGTCCTATGCGTCGACGGAACTCTTCGAGTTCAAACTTCATTTTTTTTTTTCTTGATGTTTGCACTTCCTTTGGAATGGGCGGATGAAAGTGCTTCACTTGATGCTCACCGGTGATGAAGAGATCACATTTCTTACCTTGCAACTCGAAATTCCCATCAAGGCATACCTTCTTCACAATCAAAGGTTCACCTCCTTTGAAATTCAATCTTCCTAAAATTCCCTTCATCTTGGAGTTACACCATATCACTTCATCTCCAATTTCAAAGCCTCTCTCCTTTTTGAGCTCCCTTGAGCTCTTTCTCCTTCCATTTTCATCTTCTTTTGAGCCGAGCAACTCTATCATTTTCTCTTTTTTGTCAAATCCCCCCAAACTTGAATTTTGCTCAATTTTGGAAGGTTGCTACGATCCCACTTGCTCTTTTTATTTTTCTTCTTTGACATCTCCGGGATCTTTCAAGGGTAATTTTTGAGAAATCACTTCCTTTGTACCCTTACTTTCTTCCACTTCAAAATTGAGTGAATTGATAATGTGACATTCTTCATTGTTTGGTACTTTTTTTATAGGGCCATAAATGGAGAAAGTCATTTCTTCTTCATTTGCCTTCAATGTCAACTCTCCACTTTTCACATTGATATTTGCCTCTCCCGTGGCAATGAACGGGCTCCCAAGAATTAATGGCACATTCACATCTTCATCCATGTCAAGAACAACAAAATCGGCCGGAAAGATAAACTTATCCACCTTCACTAATACATCTTCGATGATCCCCTTTGAATAAGTTAATGATCGATCCGCCAATTGAAGGGTCATTGACGTGGGCTTTACTTCTCCAAGTCCCAATCGTTTGAACATTGAGAGTGACATCAAATTGATACTCACCCCCAAGTCACATAGAGCATTCATTTTGGAACTCCCACCAATTTCACAAGGTAGAGTGAAGCTTCCCAAATCCTTGAGCTTTTTCGGGAGGTTGTGTTGAAGAATAGCACTACACTCCACAGTGAGATTTACGGCCTCATGCTCTTCTAACCTCCTCTTTTTTGAAATGAGATCGTTGAGGAACTTCATGTAATGTGACATTTGCTCAAGGGCATCCACCAATTGAATATTGATTTGAAGTTTCTTGAAAATCTCAAGAAATTTGGCGAATTTTTCATCCTACTTCTACCTCATGAAACTTTGGGGAAATGGTATGGGTACCACCGCCTTCGGTACTCCCCATGAATTACACTCTATGTGATCATCTCTCCTTCTCAATTCTCTTCTTCTTTTTGCTTTTTTTCCACTTGGGCACATGTGGTGATTTTTCAACTTCCCGTTTCTTTCTTTTCTCATTCTCACTTTCTTTTTTCTCCAATGATATTATTTTCAACTCCATCACATTCTTTTCAACTCCTCCCTCACTCACTTTTTTTTTATTACTCACTCTTTCTTTTTTCAACTTTTCTACTTCCCATACTCTTATCTTCCCCATCTTCTTCAATCATCTCCACACTTTCTTCATCCTCTTCATCGTGTTCATCATTCACCACTTCTTTGGGCATAGAAGACCCTTCATACATTCTTCCACTTCTAAGTGAAAATGACATTGCAATGCTCTCGAGGGTTGACCTCGGCGGTGGAGGGAAATTTCCCTTTGTTTTGCATGTTACCAAGAGAAGTGGCCAGTTGGAGGGAGACGGAGATTCAACATTTTTCAGAAATTTGAGTGAGATGTTTTTAGAAGTTAGGGTTTGAGAGTCTCCACACAAATTCCCACCCACTAGGTGGGGGGGAATAAGAAATGAGTATTTTTGGCTTCAACATTTAAGGGATTCAACCTCAAGATATCTTATAGGGTTTGAGTTTTCTTTTATTTTGAATTTCAATTAATAGTCCCATTTGATTCATTGAGCTTTATTTTGCAATATTTTGAGTTGTAAATTGATGGGCTAGTACTCTTAGTGTCTTTTGGTGTTGAGATTATTGTGGATATTGAACTTATGTTTTGATTTAATTATTTTTAGTTTATTTTTTAGTTGGTATTGATTATACTATGGGCTTTACGGTGCTTTGATTGATTGTCTTCTATTAATTTTTGTGCTAAATCATACTTGCTACAAACGAGAGTTGCGTGAGTGCGATTAAGTGCAAATTTGTGAGTTGAGAATTGATTAAATGCGTTAATTACACTTCTTATCTATTCGAGAGAGGGTATTTAGTGTTAGAACCCCTATAATTAGACATTTGAACTTAAAATTAAGTAGCGAAAGTGAGGGATATGAGGGGGACTTTACTACCGGGTTTGGGAACACCTTATTTCAAGGCTATATTGCCCGAAGGGAAATGGTTGTCCTCTATAGTTTTTTACTCTATCGTGCTTATTAGTAGCCTTGAGTGGTTAGTCCCTATCACGCGATTGACAAATAAATTAGGATAATTTTATTGATTCATTTGTTTAATTTTTGCAATTTGACCATCACCTAAGTTCACGTTCCTCTTTCCTTTATCCTACCTAGTCGGGTGTCCCTTTTATTGTTTTAGTTTATATGCTTTCTTGATTGTTTTTATTTTTCTTACATCTTGGTTCGCAACTACAATAGCATGCCGACATATAGCACTAGGGCCACACCGTACTCCTAAATTCATTGGTTCGATACTACTTGATCCTATACTTCATTTTTCTACTACGACGATCCCGTGCACTTGCTGGGGAGTAACAAGAATTCATTGTTCTTGTTCGCTAAAATCCGACCGATTTTGGAGTTTTTCACGTAAAATCTTGTGTTGTTGATTGTTATTTTTATTTCTTCATTTATTTCTCGCATTTTCCCCTTGGTATAAATGGGAGACGGAGTTTCCCAAACAAAATATACGTTCCTTTCAAAAAAAAATAAAAATATATATATACGTTTAGATTGTTATTTAGTATTTACACAATTATATATAAATATAAATATAGATATAGATATAGATATAGATCTAATAATTTTCAAATTTAGGACGATTTCTATTTTTTTATATATAATATATAGATTATAGATATAGATTTATTTATAAATTTACGAACTTATATTGACAGAGTAAAATTTTTAAAATCAAACGCGTGTAACCACAAATAATCAGCCAAGACACGCTTTTTTACCTCACACTATATCCAAAAATATTTAACTAGTAAATGCTAAATAAATTCTGAGAAAACACATAGGACTAATTTAAAAACTGTTTTAGTTACGTACTTCTGTTATAAATAAAATATTTTTAACATCTACAAGAAATCTTTTGAAAAACAGGTTTACCAACAAGATCTGAACCTGGGTGTGTTAATTTAAATCATACCTAATTGTTGTAAAGTACAGTAGAAAATTAAAACCATACCTATTTTATCATTGCAAGAAATCTGTAGCCCCAAAAGATTAAAATCTGCAATAAAAATAAAAAATTAATAAGATTGCTATAATTGATATACCTTCCTAAAACATTACACTTCTGTATGATATCTCTGAAATTACAGTAATCCCCAAAAGGAAAAAAATAAAAAAAATAAAAGCTTTAAAGATCTGAAGCTGATTGTAAACTCCACACAGAGATCTCAATAGTTCACAAAAGCTACTCATCATTTTCTTTCTTCTTCCTTTAGCTTTTAATTGCTCACTTTAGCTTATTTATTCCTCGGACCAGTCTTCTTCATGTTCTTTTCTTTCTCCTCTTTAGGGTTGTTCCAAACTTGCTGTGAAAACTTCAAGATCTGCTTCAACTTTTCATTTTCCTCAAAACCCTTAAGTTTTTCTTCTGGCTTCTTATTATGATTTCCAAGTGTCTCCTTTTTTGCTAGAAAGGGAAAAAAAGATTCAATTGAGGGGCATGTGTGAGTTTGGATGACAAAAAACACCTATTGTGGTTGGTTTGGAGGTTGGGGGTGGGGGGTGGGGGTGGAGGGTTAAGTTAGCTTGCTCTTTCAAGAATCCCCTTTGATTTCAGGATTAATAGTTTTAAGTTTCTTAGCAAGATTATAACTTGTTTGAAGTATGAGGTTATCTTCTTCTTCATCTTCATTTACCAGTGCAGGTTTTAATGCTCAGCCAGAGGAAGGTAAGTTGTATCTCTTTGCTACTTTGTTGTACTTCTAATTTTGTTGTTGCATATGAGAATGTTGGCTTATTTGGCACTATTCTAAGAATTTATTGGGTAAAGATTTTATCTTTACATTTATTTCTAAAAAAAAAACTGGGGGTTTTTGGATGGCAGGAGAGACGAAATGCTTGAATTCGGAGCTGTGGCATGCATGTGCTGGCCCATTAGTCTCGCTACCCCATATGGGAAGCCGAGTTGTGTACTTTCCTCAAGGCCATAGTGAGCAGGTTTATAATTAATAGAAAGATCTGTGGCTTAAATCTTTAGCTATTCTACATGGAGTTTGATAGGGAAATGGTGTTTGATTTTACAAAATAGTGAAACTGTTGCGTTTCTAAGAAACGACTGAACAGGGGTTTGAGTTTGAACCCTATATGTTCAGGTTCTTTCTGGTACTTTTACCCATGTGTTCGATGAATAAGTAAGCCATCTGTGTGCTCTAGTTAGCTAAAAACATCTTGCATGCATTTTGTTTTTTGTTTTATTTAGTTTTATAAACGTAGTTACTGGTAATGCTACCTGATATTTAGTAATATTCCAGTAAAATGAACCCCCCCACCTTAAATTGGGGGACCAAAATACTTTGAAAAGTTTCCGCATTTTAGGTGTCCATTTCCACTTCCTTTGCTATTTATTTGGTCTTGTACTGTCACTGCCAACTCCTTGCTCAACTTAACGTTTTTTATACTATTTCAAAACAAGTAACTTTATATTATTACAAATTGGTAGTATATCTGCGTAAAGTAACTTTGACATGCAGTTAATCATGCTGATCTTTTTTCCTGAGCTTGTGAATATGTTTCTTTAGGAAAATTTGGCGATGGTATCTCAAAAATATTTCTGCATTTTTAAATCTTCTGGATATCTTATTGTCGACTAAGATTCCTAGGGTTAGTTTTGGAGAGATCCTAAGATTTACTCCATAATTTGTAAGCAGGTGGCTGCCTCAACTAATAAGGAAGTTGATTCTGCTATCCCTAGCTATCCAGGCTTACAGGCACAACTGATATGCCAGCTTCACAATGTTACCATGCATGTGAGTCATTTTTTTTTTTTTTTTTTTTTTTTCCTCTAAATATCTTTCTTTTTAATGCTATAATATTTACTGCATGAGTACTCGTAATTGCAGGCAGATGTTGAAACTGACGAAGTGTATGCTCAGATGACTTTGCAGCCACTTAGCCCTGTACTGTACTGTACTCAGATTTCTTTTCATATTTTTGAATTTTATGTAATATTTGTTGCTAACTAGCTATTCAATTTTCCATTTTGGTTAGCAAGAGCAAAAAGACTTATGCCTGCTTCCAGCAGAACTTGGTACCCCAAGCAAACAGCCAACAAATTATTTCTGTAAAACATTAACTGCTAGTGACACAAGTACACATGGAGGGTTTTCTGTCCCTCGCCGAGCAGCTGAGAAAGTCTTTCCTCCCCTTGTAAGGACGTCAGTACTTATTTTCGTTATGATTGGTGAAAATTTTGTAAATCGTTGGATTATTTGGTTAACTATTTTGATTTTTGCTAATTCAGGATTATTCTCTAACCCCTCCATGTCAAGAATTGATTGCAAAGGATCTTCATGGCAATGAATGGAAGTTCAGGCATATATTTCGGGGTGAGATTTCGTATAATAAAGTAAAAATAAGAACAGTGTTCTTGATTTTTATTGGCCTGTGGCGCAGGCCCATATCGGCTTATAAAATGCTTTAAGGTTAGCTTCAAATGTTAGTTCTAATAAAACATTTAAATTGAGGAGAAAGGTCCCTTAAGCGGTGTTTGCAAACTCTACAAAGTGGGGGAGAATCATTTTTTATTTCCAATAAGCTACTCCTCATAGTTTTTTATTAAAGTGAAGTTTGCAAAAACACCCTTAGATCACCTGAGTTCACCAAATAGATGAAATATCAAAATTGCAACTCAGCAGCCCAGAATTTCAAATGGTTGCTTAACGTTTTTGATCAAGGGGGTGTGGTAGAGCATTTTTATCATCTTATTATATGGTCAACCTTTGAAGCTAGCGTCTTGTCATTTCTTGTAGTTAATTATATAATTCTTGCTTACAGGTCAGCCAAAGAGACACCTCCTTACAACAGGATGGAGTGTGTTTGTGAGTGCAAAGAGGCTTACTGCTGGAGACTCCGTTATTTTCATCTGGTATGCAAAATTCTGTATTATTTATTGGTTGCTATTCATAACAGGTTTTTGTCAATCTTCTGATTTTGATTGCAAGCAAGACGTATTTTTTTTTAGCAGTGAAATAGTCGTTTTGTAATCTGTGATATACTCAGCTTCTTATAGTGAAAAATATCTGCAAACTGCCTCTTAGAAACTAATTTTTAACATGTTGCTTTCTAGATTCACAATACAGTGGTATTCTTTTGGAGTAATGGTTGACTCTTAATTGATAATCTATATTAGGAATGAGAATAATCAGTTGCTCTTGGGTATTCGGCGTGCTCAACGTCCGCAAACCATTATGCCTTCGTCAGTTCTGTCAAGCGATAGCATGCATATTGGTCTTCTTGCTGCAGCTGCTCATGCAGCAGCCACGGATAGTCGTTTCACTATCTTTTATAATCCAAGGTAAAGTTTCTGCGCTGCTTCTTCTACGTCTTTTCTTCTTTATTTGTTTATTTTTTTATCTTATTTAAGAAATCTTTGCTTTTAACATTTTTTTTTCTAATGTCAGGGCGAGTCCGTCGGACTTTGTGATACCACTGGCAAAGTATGCCAAAGCAGTGTATCACACACGAGTTTCTGTGGGGATGCGTTTTCGGATGCTATTTGAAACAGAAGAATCAAGTGTCCGTAGGTAGGCCTAATATTTCTCCCAAAGTCATGGATATGTATCTTGGTTGAATGCTTACGTTCACTACCACCAAAGATAAAAAGTTGAAGTTTCAACTGGAATTTGATGTAGCAGAACAGAAGCTAAATAAACAGTTTTCAAAGCCTGTCAGTAATTAATGTTGTGACGCCTATGTGAGAGATCCAATCAAATTTTGTTTGCAAATTTCTTTTGATAATTTCATATGTTTTAAACTCAGGTATATGGGGACAATTACTGGTATCACTGATCTGGATCCTGTTCGTTGGTCAAACTCACATTGGCGCTCGGTGAAGGTTAGTTATTTCATGCCCAAAATTCTTGTGGATGAACATATTTTACTTCGGTGTCGATCAGAACTCTATTTCTTAATATGCATCACTCAGTTATGATATAATTAGTGTCCAAGAGGACCAGGACTAATAGAAGTTGACCACCACTTCACAAGTATCTGCAGAACCTGGCAGCTAGAGAACATCAAAATCTTGCATCTCCTTACTATATATATCTCGAGAAAAAGTCCCAAAAGTTTCCAAAAATTGATTTGATTTTTTCAATGACTGCTAACATCTTTTGTGCATTGCTTAAAACTAACTAGATTTCAGATCAATTATAAATGTAAACATGACATCCTACATTTCATATTTAGGTGGGGTGGGATGAATCAACTGCAGGGGAGAGGCAACCTAGAGTTTCCTTGTGGGAGATTGAACCCCTGATGACATTTCCCATGTACCCTTCTCCATTCTCACTCACACTGAAGCGACCGTGGCCGTCTGGACTCCCGTCTTTCCCAGGTCTGGATTGGAACTTTAATCATACATGCATAGATTTGTTCTTTTGTTTTTTGTTATATACTTTATGGGGGTTCTAAGGAGATGAAAATAGATGAATGTTTATTTTCGTGTGTTAATTTATTCGTTATTCAGGTCTCAGAAACGGTGACATGAGCATTAATTCTCCACTATCGTGGCTTCATGGGGGCATTGGAGATCAAGGGATTCAGTCCCTTAACTTCCAGAGATATGGTGGTGTATCCCCATTGATGCAACCGAGGCTTGATCCTTCCATGCTCGGTTTACAACCCGATATGTACCAAGTCATGGCAGCTGCTGCTTCATTCCAGGACACAGATCCATCGAAACACCCCAATCAGTCTCTCCATGGCCAGCCAAATGTATCTGCTGCTTCACTAATCCAGAATCAAATGCCGCAACAATCACATTCTCAACCAAAGTTCCATTTTCAAGATAACAATGTCGTATCTCAGGCTCAGATTCTGCAGCAACAGTTGCAGCTCAATCTGCAATTCAATGATCAACTCACAAAAAAAGTTATCGTGAATGGATCTCAAACAGGGCCCACCTCCGAGCCCCAGCTAACACCAATGTCTTCAACTAGCCACCTGCACAACTTCTCCGACCTCATTGACAACCACATGCCTTCATATAATAATTCTTCCATGCCTCAAAACTTTCTAACTTCATTTACCCATGAAGGACCCACTCCTTTAGTCTCTCATTCCTCGTCGTCGGGTTTAGTAGCATTAGATCCTCAACTTCCTTCCAAGTTCTCTGACTTTTTCGCCTTGCTGCCCCCATTTCGGGCCGAGATGTTTCAGGCTTTCAAGGCATGACAGATTCCCACAACAACTTACTATTTGGGGCTAATACAGACTCATCAACTATGATGCTGAATGGGGTTTCAGCCTTTAGAAACACTGGCAACGTGAATGAATCACCATATGCAGCTCATGCATTTACAGGTTCTGCAGGCACCCACTATCCTCATCTTAACTCAGAGATGACTACCTCAAGTTGTGTAGATGAATCGGGTTATTTGCAGTCCTCAGAAAACGTGGACCAAACTAACCCACCCCCTGGAACCTTTGTGAAGGTAAGTTGGCATGTTACTTTTTCGACCATATTTAGTGCTACTTTTTTGGTTGCACATATCCTCTCGGTCTTGAGAAAGTACACTTTCAAAGCCTGCAAATATGACTGCTGCTATTTTTTGAGGTCTTTCTTGATGCAAGAAAATATGGAAACAGTTGATTTTGGATTCTTATTACCCCGCCTCCAGCTTATTTGAAAATATGCTGCAATTTAACATAGTATTATGGATTGTATCAGGTGCAGAAATCAGGGTCCTTCGGACGGTCGCTCGACATTTCCAAGTTTAGCAGCTATGATGAGCTGCGAAGTGAGCTTGCTAGGATGTTTGGGCTCGAAGGACTGTTGGATGACCGTCAGAGATCAGGCTGGCAGCTTGTATTCGTTGACCGTGAGAATGACATTCTTCTCCTCGGCGATGACCATTGGCAGTAACCACCTAACCACTTTCTTGCATTTCATTTCCTCTAGTTATTGCAAGATATTATTTTACAAGATAAAAATTACCTGCCTACTTCATATTTACTGTCCTTAAAAACATTTTCATCTTTCAAAGTCTTGTCTTTTTTTGTCTATTTAGGGGGTGCGTTTAAAATCTATAAACAACTTCAGAATTACGTTTTCCAAAACTACATCACAACTTTTGAAAAAAAAGTGATTCTGGAAGTTATTTTGTAGCATTTGAAAAGACACTCTTAGTTACCATCCTTGTAATTACCAAAAAAAAAACCCCATCGAGGTTCGTCCAAAATTACCAAAAGAACCACGTGGTTTGAATAATTACCAAGTACCACCTTAAGCTTAAAAAGGTAATAAAAAATTATTTGGTTGATCAAGAAATGCAAAATTGGTTCCTCTATTGTGATTCCTCATATATGCATCGATTGTTTGTTTTGTGATTTTGCATTACTCGTTAGTCAAACGGATTCTTTTAATCTTTTTAGTTGCTATTCAGCAATCAATTCAAACAAAAGGGTTCTTTTGGTAATTTACCCACATATATGAAGGAGCCTATTTCGAATTTCTTGAATGTATATTAAAAGGCTGCTTTTACGAGTCCATGATAACGTAGTTTGTCTGAATCCAGGGAATTCGTAAACAGTGTGTGGTACATCAAGATTCTATCGCCTCTTGAAGTCCAAGAGATGGACAAAGAAGACCTTGCTAATTCCGCCGTCCAATCACACATGCTCAACGGCTGTGATGATTACACCAACTGCAACGACTCCAGAAACACCACCTTCAACGGGATACCATCTGTGGGTTCGCTCGACTTCTGAACTGATGCCGTACAGCTCAGGTAGTACTGCAAGCTATGTCAAACTTGAATTTCGTTTGTCCATCTGCTTATGTTTGCAACGCAATTTATCCTTTTCTACTCGGGCCACCTGCAAGTATGTAATAATATCTGTTGTATGTAGCTTTGCTTGGTCTGCAAATTATAGGCTTTGCATGCTGGATAATTCCTATCTTATCGTATTATATATTTATTATCCCATGAATCTTTGCTTCATATAAATACTCTTCAACGTATGATAAAAATTTATTGAAAAATTTATCAGTTTGTTAGCACGTGAGCAGGTTCATTGAAAAAGTTGGAATTAAGGGTCCGTTTGGCTAAGCTTATTTTAAACATCTTATATTTTTAATAATTTTTTTTAATTTTTTATATAATACTATAATTTTTTTGGAAATAATTTTTTTTACGAATTTTTTAAAATAGTTTTTTTTTTTGGATATATGTATTTTTGTAAAATAATTTTTTTTTTCAATTTTTTTTTCTGATTATTATTTTTTTTTTTGGAAAAAATGGGTCGAGATGGGTTGAAATAGGGTATAACTTAATTAATTTTTGTAAAATAAATTGGGATATCTCAATTTTTTTTAGCTTATAAGCTCTAAAGAGTGTTTTTGAAATCTTATAAGATATTAAACATTTTATTTTGTCAAATAAAATTAAGGAGTTTATAAGTTCCTGACAACTTATAAACTGTTTTAAAGAGTTTATAAGATGTGTTATAACTGTTTTAAAGAGTTTATAAAATGTGCCAAACGAGTTGTAAGTGAATATAATAAATGAGTCTGGCTTGATACTATTAAAAGTGCGGTTCAATTACATATTTAGGGTAGAAACATGTCATAACACATTAACATGATATCATGCCAACCACATAGGAAACAGCCCTACTAATGTTTTATTCTTCCTCAAACTACACACATTAAGGTAGACTACATACGCATAGCTGGTGCTCTGATCATTCAACTGTGAAATCTATTGATTTTCCACAATTTCTCACAAAACAACCAGCATGCCTTGCTAGTGTTTTCTTACAAATTACTCGTTACATTACATACGAGAAATCAATAAGGGGGGCTGAAATCGGGGCTTCCTCACCCATGACCGGCTGGAAAAGATCCAACTCTCCATACCTTTCCAAGACGCGCATTTTGCAGTCCTCTACAGCCATTAGGCCAGTCGAGTATGCACCATGGACTGAGCCTGGATAGTCCATGCTCGTTGCTTCCCCAGCGAAAAATAGGTTATCCACGGGTATCCTTAGCCGCTCATACAGTTCATGGGATTTCCCAACTCTATCATAGCTGTAGGAGCCCAACGAGTTTTTGTCCGTGCCCCAATGCGAAACAAGATACTGGATCTGCATGATCACACAAGAAACATCATGTCAAGAAACCTACGAGGGCATTTAAGAGTTTGTATACTTTACGGATTTAGATCCCGCCTGTACACGAGGGTCCAATGCACGATGATGATAACCATTCTGACCTAGATTGCATCAAGATCAAATGGTTGTCATCGTGCATTGGACTATACCCTCGTGTACATGGAGTCCAAATCCGGGAATAGGACCATCCAGGCTCCATTTTTTTCTTTCATCCATAGCCAAATACAAGAAACAAAGATTTAAATGGAAGAAACTGAGAATGCAACATACTGGTGCAGAAGCATTTGGAAGGATTCGTGCAGTTGTTTGAATGCGAAATGAGCGGCCACGTCATCAGACATTTTCTCAATGTCACGAGCCAGTTGTCCAGCTGGCATGTAGACGAGCACAGGGTGACCAGTGGCCTTGTGCAGGTTAAGAAAATAACTGCACTCATAAGTAGTCTCCGCAACAACTCCCAAGAACTCTACATTGGGCCAAAAGACGTTGTCAAAGTGCAAAACTATCTTGTTCTCCATCCCAATTCCGAGGTCATTAATGGCTGCTTCCTTCCACTCGGGTAGTCTCGGCTCAAATGTGATGCAGTTTGATTTTAGAACACCAAGAGGAACAGCAACAATAGCAGCATCAGCTACAAATGTTCTCCCCTCTTCTGTTGTAACCTTAACTCCATTGTTGCGTCTATCTATTTTCACAACTCTAGAGTAAAACATGGATAACAAGCTTAGAAATGGATTGCACGTATATTGCGAAGGTTTAGTCCATCAGGATAATTGTTTGTTATAAACTTTAACGCACCTGTGGCCCAAGCGGATGTCAAGTCCTTTGGCGAGTGTATTGATAACAGGACGATATCCACGCACCATTAGCCCATGACCACCAGGAAGCAACTCTTCCTGTATGCAATAATACATATAGTCACAATCAAGGACCGCCTAGCAAATTACACGACTACATCCTTGAAACATACAAGAACAAGCTAAGGAAACTATACACGAGCTTCTGGCGGAACATGCCTGGGTCAGGCTTAAACTTACAAGAACAAAATCAAATAGAAATACAACAATTATGGCAAGGGGGAATAACCTGGTCCCAGCCTTTAAGTGATATAGTATCAGAATCTGCAGCAAACCAGCCTTCCATTCTGCATAGATACCACTGCAAAACCTTATGACTCAGTCCCTCTAACCTTAAATCTGGTCTCCTCTTGAAAACAATTGAGATGGCACGCCTTATGGACATGTCCTCACTAATTTCTTCTCCTATAAGCTCGGTCTATGGATAATAAAGTTAAGAAAGAAAAAAAATTAGAAACATACGTACACAAGATTAAAAGGCAAAAGAACGACGACAGCAACAATCTGCAACCACTTTCTTTTTCCTGAAATTTTGAAACATAGAATTAGAGGAGCCAAAGATGAAGGGACGTGCCTCTTTCAAGATGCTCTCAAATACTTTGCCAACTTTCGCGACTAGATCTTGAGGAACTTGGTTTCCATCCATATCGAAAAGTCCATAACTAAAATAGCAGATATTAGCTTTGAACTAAAACAGAACTAGTAAATGCAAGAAAAGTTTCCAATTTATACAAATCCAAGGTCTTTCTGATCAGTAAAAACAAATGCTTGATTAATAAAAAAGAAAAGGAATCAACACAGAAACACTATCAAATGAAATGAAAATACTTGAATCTAAATAAACAAAGCAAATAATAGATGAACGATGCTCCACGGATATTAATCCACAGATTTCTTTCAGAGAATGAGCAAGCAAGAAGTTAGAAGGGCATCAGAACTACCTTTCCAAATCATGATCATACAAAACCGAGTTGTCACCACTCGTACGATAAAGAGGTAATCCCAGTCTTCCTATCACAGAGGCCAAAGGATTTTCCTTGCAAACACCATGTAACCTGAAACACGAAGATTTTAACAACCAGTACTACCAGGCTCTTTCAGAACCGTGCTCATGATCAAATTCAAGACAATTACCATGAAGCACCCAGGTCAACTGGAAAACCAAATGTATAATCAGTGTTCACTCTCCCGCCGATTCTATCACGCGACTCCAACAACATAACCTGCAAATTTAACTTGCTTTAATACTAATACTAATACCATTTATATACCATACTAGAAGAAGATACTTATCTAAATCATATACCTGAAAAGCCGCATCATGAAGAGCTCTTGCAGCTGCAATGCCAGCAAAACCAGCGCCTATAACAATAACTGATGGCGACGCCATGGACTTTCTTCCCGAGTTTGAATAGCAAACAGCTACAAAATACAAATATTATTAACAAAATAAACTTTGACATTCAGTTGCACCATATCCTAAATGCGTTTTACACGCCTTGGCAGATCATCTTAATCCTACTCCATTATTGAACTAACATAGTTTCACATTTTTGTGTCTATTCTCTATACTAGAATATTCACCAAAAAAAAAAGAAAAAGAAAAGGACTATAATAAATTCTCATCCATTAGCTTGTTCTACATGCAGATATTTATATATTAAGGACAAAATCTAAATAATTGACTAATACATTAAGGACTGAACCTGAAGGATTTTACTCTATAAGGCCATAGTGCACTAAAATTTCATAATTTATTATTAATCATATATAAATATAACTTATAAATCCAGTTAATCTGATTTCTTTTAGCAGGGGATGCATTAAATGCAAAAGGAAATTTACTTCCTTCAATCAGTATGCATGAAAGTTCACCTTGATCAGAGGGGGAAAAGGGTATAAGGTTAAACTTTATGCACAAAATAGCACTAAATTTCAGCGTAAAAAAGCTATTATCAATAAATAACTCAAAAAACAGATGAAATTATCTAATGAAGTAAGAAGGCACCTGGTCGCAGTTGGAGATTACACTTATCTCTCGACTCCATGATCCAAGAACGATTACGACGATCGGAAGACAAAAAGTAGAAGTAAAATTCGTGAAATTAAGCAATAACAGAACCGATCTTAATCTGAGTAACAGCTCTGATAATCTCAGGAACAATAAATAGGTATTAGTCGAAGAGGTGATCTTCACCATGCGTCTCCCAAACCCAATTAAAAACGACAAATACAGACAAATCAAGAATCGAAGTAAAATCAAGAATATTCTTAGAATTGATTTAAAAAACAGAGTTGGGATTTGTAGAAGTGAGAGATAAGAAAAATGAGTAATTCCTGCGATATGTTTGGAGGATTCGTCACCGATCTCACGTTTTGGAACTTTCCAGCCTTCTTTTTCTTTTAAAAAACCCAATTTATTAATTTTCCTTAAAAAAATTAATACCATATTACTTCTAATTTTTTTAAAGAGAGTAATTAATGTATCTTTTTGGAGAAGACATGCGAACTACTTAATTATTAAGGAAAATGGTATGCGTGATATATTTAGGTAAGAGTGGAGAATTTAGGTAATATTTCTCTATGTATGTCCGCTATTGTTATTTTTATTATAGTAAAGATAGTACTAATAATACAATAAAGTTAGAAAGTTGTAAAATTTGATTAAATTATGAAAAAGGTCATGACTCATGAGCCATATAGAGTCGCAATCCGTCTTGTCAGGTGTAAATAGCCAATGATGTAGATAGGAGTGTAAATGACCGTTTTGCCCCCTAACACACATGTATATTCCTACAAAACCACGAGATCCAGATATTATATTTTTCTTTAAACAGTAGTATTAATTTTTCTTTGAAAGAGAGATCCAGATATTTGAGGACACGATATATATACAATCTGAATATTTTACTCGTTTAATCTGAATAATATATTTATGTCTAACTCGTGTTTTGTAAATTTAGGATGGCCATTTAGTATATCTTCATTTTCAATTCTTCCTTGCTATTATGTTGGATTATATTGTTATTTTCAATTTTCAATTCTTGTAACATCTTAATTTCCTTAGTCCCAACAGAATAATTGTACGTAGGAGCCCAGTTTCCATTATTTTTCAGCAGCCCAAAGATCCATTTAAATCCCAAAACAACATATTCTATCCCACCTTTCACGTGAAATTAACATATTATTTCACATAAGAATTTAATACATTTTTTTATCATGGACCCTTATCCTATAAATCAAACAGTGAATTAGTTGAGATTAAAATTATAATCATAATCTATCCCGATTAACCATACGAATCAAATGAGGCCTAAGTATGTAGTAGACTAGTAGTCTAAGGTAATTGAATTTGTGACGGGAATTAAGAAAATTATTGGAAATGACAATTAAACAAAACAATGAAACAAGTTACTCCGTATTTTTCTAGTATGCTCATATTCAATAATGTCTATTAAATTTTATATTTTTAATCCCGTAAAAAAAGAAAAACTAGACTAAAATGATTAAATTAATTATTAACGTAAAAAATTGAACTCGAAGTTTGGAACCCACTGGACTCGAGCCGTCGTCAGTTTTACGTTTGAACCCAAAGAAAGATCTACGACGACGCCACACACAACGCATCCCACGACTTATATCCCACCACGTGTCCTTTATGCCACATGTCCTCTTTCCATTCGTCGGCCACCCCACACTTTCCACGTTGACTCCCCCTACAAAAACCCCTTCCAACCAGCCTTGATGCTTCGCTCAGAGCTTACACAAACATGGCGATGCCGATGCCGAATTCACTGCGCGCATTGCTCCTTCTCTCACTCTTTCTGCTCAATTCTTTCCAATCCGAATCGGCGGTGGCAAGCATAGATCTCGGCTCCGAATGGATGAAAGTCGCAGTAGTCAACCTCAAACCTGGCCAACCACCGATCTCAATCGCCCTTAACGAAATGTCGAAGCGAAAAAATCCGTCTCTCATCAGTTTCCACGCCGATTCCCGTTTGATTGGCGAGGAATCGACTAACCTCCTTGCTCGTTACCCCACTAAGGTGTATTCCCATCTTCCATCGCTCCTCGCTAAACCCTACAATTATACGCGAGAGTTTCTCCGGAAGCTGTACTTGAGTAACGAGATCGCCTCCGATGATTTGCGGGATGTGGCAGTTTTCAAAGCGGAGGCTGGAGAATTTAATAGTTTCACGGCAGAAGAATTGGTTGGGATGGTGCTCAAGTATGCAGTGGGGCTGGCGGGGACTCATGCGAGGACGACTGTGAAGGATGTGGTGATCACAGTGCCGCCGTTCACTGGGGTGGCCGAGAGGAGAGGTTTGTTGGAGGCGGCGGATTTGGTGGGGTTGAATGTGTTGGCTTTGGTGAATGAGCATTCAGGAGCTGCTTTGCAGTACGGGATTGATAAGGATTTTTCCAATGGATCAAGGCATGTATTGTTCTACGACATGGGGGCTAGCAGTACCTATGCCGCATTGGTATATTTTTCGGCTTATAATGCTAAGGAGTTGGGAAAGACTGTGTCAGTTAATCAATTTCAGGTAAATTGTTATTTTCGAATATTTTGATGATATACAAGTGTTTCAATTCCTTTCAATGAATGTGGCTATGTAAACTGCTATTTTGAAATGTTCTGAAAATTGGGTGTTTCAACTCCATCAAGGAACGTGGTTAGCATCTTAGCATTTTTCATAGAGGTGTACATGAACTAGGTCGGTGAACATACTATTACGAACTTAGTTGAATTTTTTAGTTTTAAAAACTGTGTTTAGCATATTCCATTATTAGTTGAATCATGTTTGAATGAACTTGAACCACTGGTAAACGACGGTATGTCGTAGCCTTTTTTCTTAAATAACTTAGCTTGGGTTAAGTTAAGCTTAAGCTTCAAATATATATCAAACATCACGTGTGTTCAAGCTTTGTTGTTATGTTTACCTAATCATGCTCAAATGACGTTGTAGATTTGGATCAAGGATCACTGAACAAATACAGTAGTTTGCTTTGTCTTTAGACCCTAATTAAGAACGTTTTGATCCTGACTGAACTAGTTTTTGAGTTTAATTGCTGCAATCTCTATTTTTTGAAAGGCATCGTATGCACTTGAAGAATCATTGAGTGACCCTGTTGAATGCAACTAGTCCAACACTTTAGATTGTTGATGTTGATGTCCCATTCTGAAGTTTTTTTTTTTTTGTCAATTGATGAAAATTTAGTGTTGGAAAAAAATCTTTAGTCTAACTTTTATTTATTAGGCACCTCTCTTAATTGCAAGACATAACACATTTGCACAACCTGAGTTTTTCATCAAGTATAATGCATCATATATCAAACTTTGTTTACAGAAGTTTCTTCTGCTGGTGTACATAGTTTCATATTTGGTTGTTGTTTCAGGTGAAGGATGTCAGATGGGATGCAGAACTTGGGGGCCAGAATATGGAATTGAGATTGGTGGAGTATTTTGCAGACGAGTTCAACAAGCAGCTCGGAAACGGGGATGATGTTAGAAACTTTCCCAAGGCTATGGCTAAATTGAAGAAACAAGTTAAGCGCACAAAAGAAATCTTGAGTGCCAATATGATGGCTCCAATGTCCGTGGAATCTCTTCATAATGATATCGACTTCAGGTTAGTTAGCCCACCTTCTAGATACACAACCTCAGAGATAGAGATAATCGATGACACTATGCCAATCTTATAATCTATTTCTGTTCTTACACTTTCCAAATTCTATTTTTTACGTTGTCCTTGCACATCCAAAGGTAAGCCACAGTATGTTAGCATTTAGGAATCTCTACTATTATTGCCACATATCTGCCAGAACTCTTGACCTGTTTTTTCTCTACAGAACATATCCTTTTTTCTCCATGAAAAAGGAGTACTAGAGGTAGTTGTAGAATCTATTCATTCAACTAATTGTTGATAATCCAAATCATGAGCTTTCTCCAAGTTCAACTGTTTTTCTATCAGTATTTTATGTAGAATCTGTCAGATATCTTAAAGGTACAAGGAGATTGATTTATATCTTAGCTGCTATTTGTAATAAAAAAAAATAAAAACTTCATACAGCTTTCCGCTGTAAACTATCATGTAAATGTATCTTGATTTATGATTTTCCATGTTCTGAAATGTCATCTTGATTTTTGGATGCAATGTATCTTGTACGAATGTCTTACCTTTGAAGGTTCCTTGTTCTTCGCTTTCCCTTGTTGTGACTGAGTTTATATGTCTGATTTGATAAAGAGAGGGCTATTTCTTATGCTTCTTATAATTTTACCCCGAGATTTCATGATGGTTCCAATCACATCCATTCAATTTTCAAGTATGTATTTAATGGTATCTGTTTTCCCCTATTTTTCTCTAGGAGCACAATAAGTCGGGAGAAGTTCGAAGAGATTTGTGAAGATATTTGGGAAAAAGCCCTTGTTCCTATAAAAGAAGTCCTCAAGCATTCTGGACTAAATGTTGATGATTTATATGCTTTGGAGTTGATTGGAGGTGCCACCCGCGTTCCAAAGTTACAGGTATTTATTATTTAAAATTTGAATTCTAGAGTCATTTTCTTATCTGATAATTATGCTATGGGGAGCTTCATCATAAAAAAACTCTCTTGTTTGTGGTTTTAAAAAAGATACATTGTTTACATAACGCTTTAAATTTAGAACAATAAGGATAGTTTGCGATGTTTATTTTACAATCAATTTTATGCTTTCTTATAGCTAATACACCTAGCGCCTAGCGCCCCTTAACTTGCTCAAAGAGCAAAACTTAAGCAGGGGACAAATCATTATCTTTTACATCTCAGCTTCCACTTCCATATCAAATACTCAATCCCGTAATTACTCGCAAACTTTCCTTTTTTTGGATGTCTTGAAAGAACTTGCACACTCCTACATAGTAAAATCACACAAAATTTACACCCTCACAACATCCACATTATTTCAAAAGTGCCATTCAAGTTCGTTCATTATTTCAAAATCTACACCCTCACAACACCATACAAGCTCAAAAATGCCCCTCCCTGACTAGTCCCACTTAAGCATTAAGTGGATTTTCTTATTTTGTGAGCCCAAATTAGTGTGCAAGTTATTATGGGATGGAGGGCGTAAAAGATTTGAATTTTTCACCATGTAATTTTCTTCTATAGGCTAAGCTTCAGGAATTTCTTGGAAGGAAGGAGCTGGACAAACATCTGGACGCTGATGAGGCTATTGTTTTAGGTGCCTCGCTACATGCTGCAAATTTAAGTGATGGAATTAAATTAAACCGTAAGCTGGGAATGATCGATGGATCTACTTATGGTTTTGTTTTTGAGTTGAATGGTGATGGTCTTCCAAAAGATGAAAACACCAGACAGTTAATTGTACCCAGAATGAAAAAGTTACCCAGCAAGGTAAAAAAAATTTGGATACAGAAACTGGTATTTTTGTTGCCTATGATATCGATTCAATTTTTTTTTTAGTCGGTCCTTGGACCGGATACCGAGTTATCAAAAAAAATGATTTTTTTTTTTTACTGCAGATGTTCAGATCTATTGTTCACAACAAAGATTTTGAAGCTTCACTTGCTTATGAAACTGAAGATCTTATGCCACCGGGTGCCTCCTCTCTCACATTTGCACATTATGATGTGTTGGGTCTTGCAGATGCTACTGAAAAGTAAGAATCATGTTACTTGAATATCTGATTTTTATTCATTGGAGAACTCTATATTCTAAAGAAGGTCTTTTAATGCCTTATCATTTTAGGTACTCATCACGGAACCTTTCCTCCCCAATTAAGTCCAATTTACACTTTTCTCTCAGTAGAAGTGGTGTATTTTCTTTGGATCGTGCAGAAGCTGTCATCGAAATAACTGAATGGGTGGAAGTCCCGCGAAAGAATCTCACTGTGGACAACTCAACAAATACTTCTACCAACACTACAGATGCTAATGTTGGAAATGCTTCAGAAGAGAGCAGTGAAAAATTGGAGACAAATAATGGCAATGGTAACTCTTCAGATCCCAATGCAAATGATTCTAGCAATGTGAATCTTGGTACTGAAAAGAAACTGAAAAGGCGGACTTTCCGAGTTCCCCTGAAGGTATTTAAATAATGAATGTTTCCTAGCCCATTGTTATTTATACTATTTTTTGAGAATCCAGCTTGTACGTTTAATGTAGGTTATTGAGAAGACAACAGGTCCTGGAATGCCTCTCCCAAAAGAAATTGTTGCTGAGGCTAAACGAAAATTAGAAGTATTGGACAAGAAGGATGCAGAACGGAGAAGAACAGCTGAATTGAAAAATAACCTTGAAGGATACATATATTCTACTAAAGACAAAGTAAGAAGTTTTGGTTTTGGTTTATGCAGATTGTGTGAGTGCATGAAAATGTAGCCTCATTGATCATGCCAATCATTTTGTACGTATTGTATTTGATGATTAGGAAGTTATTAGATGTTTGAAATTTGTCTGTTAATAGTTGATCTTTTTCTTGCTTATATTTGTGGTATATTTGATTGATACAATACTTAACTTAGTTCTATTAATGTTTCAAATACATGATATCAGTACACCCGCACACCTTCTTTAGGACTTTGCTGATATTATCCTGTGTGCTTTCTGATTCCACATTCATTCCCCTCTCTTTAATTCTGATGTTATTTTACTGTTAATTTGTTTTGCTGATATTGTTTACAAATCTGAGTGTGCACTAGAGTTTCTTAATTTAATTAACTAACATGTGCTTTTTGATTGTTGATATATTAGCTTGCATCTGAAGAGTTTGAAAAGATATCTTCTGACCAAGAGAGACAATCTTTTGTCGAAAAACTTAATGAGGTTCTCCCACCCACCCACACACACACACACAAAACCCCTGTATCTCAGTTGAATACTTGCTGAACTTATCCCCTGATGCAGGTAGAAGATTGGTTATATACTGATGGTGAGGATGCCTCTGCCACTGAATTTCAGAAACGCCTGGACATGTTGACAGCTATTGGTGACCCAATATTTTTTAGGTTTGTCTTTTTCAATTTAAATAAAGTAGTAAAGCTTTTACATGTAAGGTGGAATTACATGTAGTTGTTTGTTACAGGCATACAGAACTCACTACACGACCAGCGGCATCTGAACATGCACTGAGATATCTGACAGAGTTACAGCAGGTGAATAATTGATACTTTGAGAAGCATGCTTAATTTTGTCACAGCTGATCGGTTATCAATGTATTTTGTGATAAACCGATTTACAGGAAAAAGGATGATTATTTCCTGCTTCGATTTTGCAGAATAAGAAATTCCTTGAATACAATGGTTTAGCTTCGAAATCGTATGGTATCTTTGCTCTTTGCATGTATATGAATTTATATTTATGAAATGTTTGGCGAAGAACATAATATTAAATTTTATAGGGCTTGCAGAAGGCTGAACTTTGGTTATGTCAACCTATCTTATATTTTTCATGGAATGTTTACATTTCATTGATTTAGCATATTTACTAGTATTTTATAGTTGAGGTTCAACTAATATTTTACTGGAACACTAACATTCTCTCACATGCCTGGACTTGCATTGTATGGTAAATCTCTAACTTGTTTTGATCGTCCTAAATCTTCAGATTGTGCAAGGATGGGAAACGGACAAATCTTGGCTGCCAACACAGAGAATAGATGAGGTTCTATCAACCTCTTATATAAATCAGCATAGATATATTATGTAGACCGCCACACACACAATGCCTGAAAATAATGGTATTGTTTTGAGAAATTAATTTTTGACATCAACTTGATATCTGTGGTTATAGGTCTTACGTGGAGCTGAGCAGTTGAAAAGTTGGTTAAGTGACAAGGAGGCTGAGCAGAAGAAGTAAGTTTTTTCCTATTTTCCGCCTCATGAGGCTTTCCTTTTCTTCACGACTATATTATTTGGTTTTGGATTCTGGTTTTATTTTTGTTATTCATTCTATTTCCTCATTCTGGAATCTGAAAATAGGGAAAAAAGGAAAGGCTATGGATGGACACTTGAAAACTGTTTTTGCTTTGAAATGGAATGTAAAATTCCTGCAATATTATTGGTGTGATAGGCGTAGGCTTAAAATCTTATCTTTTTCTAAAGATAATATTGGTTTCCTCCACATAATGCACATTTTTTTGGCCTCTGTTTTAATGAGATTGTGTTATTTATTTGATGCAATATTTATTTTATTAATTGTTTCTTGCTAAAAGAAATGAGAGAGGTGGTGTGAGAGGTAAAGAAATTGAGCCGAAAGGATGCATCAGATTGACTAAATAATATGCAAACCGACATATATTCATCTAGTTCAATTTGCTAAGTCCTTATTGTCACCTCCAACAGGACTTCTGTGTTTAGCAGACCGGCTTTCACATCGGATGAAGTATATGCCAAGACTTTTGATCTCCAAGACAAGGTATATATTTATCTATGATTTTTTATGTGCTTGCATATTACATGAGTTTTCTTTAATTCTTATGATGCACTTGTTATGATGCTTATTCATGGTCTTATTAGGTTGCGAGTGTGAATAGAATCCCCAAGCCAAAGCCTAAAGTCGAGAAACCTGCCAAGGTGGAAACAGAAGACAAAGCAAACACAAGTAACTCTGCATCTGAAGAGACATCCTCTTCAAAAGACCAACCAACCAGTGATTCAGACAATGTGGCTAATGACAAGTCAGGTGCTGAGTCCAATGTTCACGATGAGTTGTAATTATCATTTTGGGGACACATATAACCACGATGCTCCTCCTGCAGTACGAGTTCAGATATAAAAACGAGCTGGTGATGATTATCGATTAGAGTTGGTAGTAATATGACATGGTTAGAAAGCAGAGATGAACCCAGTTTTTATGGTTGGCTTCTTCTTGCGATCTTTGTGATTGTTAATTATCTTGCCACCTTGGGTTCGAATATTACTTAGGCAAGGCAAACCATTGTGCTTTTTGTTATAGTTATTTATATACGTGTAATTGTTTCTTTTTGAAGAAAACAACCCACATAGAGTAGGTGGACATACTGCTGAACCATTTTTGAGTATTGAAAGAATTTTCTTGAGGAAATCCATATTGCAATAATTTATTATTGAATTGTTAATCACAATGCGAATGATGATTGCATTATTAATTGTAAATAATTAGCTGAATGATCGATGTGTAATAATTAGGAAAAATATAGTTAATCAAAATGAAGAGGAAAATATAGTAACTAAAATGAGGTAATAGTTAATTTGTTTTGAAACATTATCCCTACAGGTATAAGGAATGTGAATTGTTCAAGTTTTATTTTCATTAATCATTTTAATTAATTGAAGGATTTTGAACCAAGTGCCTTTAAATTTATAATAATATTGTGTGGGGTGTGCGAATGGACTGTGATGTATGGTTATTATTCCATTTTGTCCATTTCTTTCATACTCTTAAAATCTTGTATGCAATCGAATGCAATAGATGTGACATTTTTTAAAATTGACTTGTTCAAAGATTTACAAAAAATCCCATAATAAATCAAGATGTTCATGTTCATGTTCATTTCATAAACAATATTTTCATTTTGGAATTAAGAGATTGATAGAAGCTAGAGTTATGTTTTAGTCGGAGGATAAATTTAACAAAATGTAATTTTCTTTCTCTTTTATTCTCAAAGTTAACATTAATGATACATCTCCTTAATCTTACCATGTCTAAACTATATTAGATTTATTCTATGCTACACTGTTGGGCAGTGTCCAACAGTGCATTAACATGTTGTACTACATGCTTACTATATTGTACCGTACAACATACTAAAGCACTGTTGGACACTGCCCTGAAGTGTAGCATGGAAATAACCCTATTATATGCAATGAAATAGAGAGAATATGCGCCACATGATGACAACGTGTCCCATATAGATATAGTGCAAATAAATGCTTGCGCAAAACACAAACTCGTGATGTATCATAAAATCAAAATGAAGTACATTTTACATATAACTTCACCTTATGATATTATTAGTAAATATCAACAAGAAAACCACAACCTTAACATTCAAACTATGCATCCCCACTTCTACTCTAATCAAAAGTAAAACAAAATCTGCCCCTTTGCAGAGACCTGCACCATACATGCTGCTTTCTGCCCCTTTTATTAAGTATTATATCCGTTTTTGTGTGCCTTCTGCCATCTCCAAGCCGTGCTCAAACTTTGTTGAAGATTAGTGAACTTAGCTGTCCAGTTTAGTTCATTGAAAATCTTGGAAGGATCACTATAAACCTCTGCATAATCTCCTGGACGCCGACTAAGGAAATCCACCTTTATGTCCACACCAGTCGCCTTCTTACACGCCTCCACGAATTCCTTAACAGAACTACCTGTAATGGAACCAATCACAACTATTAAAACCAACAAAACTATAATCTGGACATTCGAATAAATAATGGAAGAATGAAAAAAATAACCAATCTAGTGGACCTTTTCCTGTCCCAACGTTGTAGATGCCAACTTTTCCAGGTGTTGCATGAGCTAAAGCTTTCACGTGAGCATCGATCAAATCAGTAACGTCAATGTAGTCTCTTACACAAGTTCCGTCTTGAGTCTTGTAATCAGTTCCTCTTACCTGCAAATTTTTTAAACGAGGATGATGATTCTGTTTTATCGTTACCTCGTTTCTCTGCTGTTTGATGTAGTAACTAAATCATGTACCTTTAAACCTGGGATTATTCCTCGGGCTGCGTCAAAACAAGCTCCCGATATTCTTCCTTGTTCGCGAAGCTCAGGCCTTGGAGCTTCGCCTAGCCTTCCATCAGGGTCCGACCCAATCACATTGAAGTACCTAATCACAAGATCATATGGTGTATATTTTTAAAAAGTACTAGTTGTCGCATTAAGAAGTATTAGTTGGTTTATAAAAAGTATTGGTTAAAAAAATATTACTTCAGGATATGGTTGAGAAAGAAGTAGAAACCTTAAGATCATGACAGCCATGTCTGATGTCTTTGAGAAATCTAGGATTATATCTTCTGCCATTTTCTTGGCTTTACCATATGGATTGATGGGGACCTGGATTTTGACACAATTAGCATCACCCAACATAATACTCAATTTACAAACTACTGAAAAATAATTTGTTCTGATGCTACCGAGGTCCAAGAAAGTGATCAAAATGTATAGAATGAATCCCAATTTTCTGGTTACTCACTTGAGGGGTGTTTTCTGTAATCGGCATCTTTTCGGGCTCCCCGTATGTAGCACAAGTACTCGAATAAATCAACGTTTTAACTCTATGTGCTGCCATTGCCTTCACTACTACCAAAGTATTTGATGTAATATTATGATAATATCTGTGCAGCCAAAGAATTCAGACATCAGAAAACACATGATTTCAGGAAGACTAATCCCACTCTATGTGATTAAAACTGTAATGATACCGTAGAGGTTCAGCTGTGCTTTCACCAACATAAGCAACAGCAGCAAAATGCATAACAGCATCAAAAGCGTTCTCAGAAAATATTTTGTCTACCTAATATAAAAGCTAAGGAACAACTTTTTTATAAATTGAAAGAAAGTCAATCTGAATAAATTGAAAGGTGATATATGGAGCAAAGCAAGGATACAGCAGCTGCATCTCCAAGATCAGCATATATGAACTGAAGTCTACCAGGCTCCGGATAAAGCCCTTGGAGGACTTTAACGGCTCCCATGTTCCCACGGGAAAGGTTGTCCTATCCAAAGAATAATATTTAAGAATCAACTTTTACTGAAAAAAATGAAACAACACTGCTCTGTAAGAAAAGGAACATACCACAATAGTTACACGGTATGAATCTCTCAGGAGGCGAAGAACAGCATGAGAACCAATAAATCCCGCACCTCCAGTCACTAAAACGTGTGTTACTCCAGGCTCGTGCTCAGAAAACTGAAGATGAACATATATAAGATGCAAGCAAATTCAATTGGAAACAGTTATAATGCAGCAGCCATGATTTAGAATTAGAGGTACTCAGGTATAACTAGATAATAAAATGATTATAGTTTAATTCCAATAGATCAAACTGATACTTCTTATCACAATATACCTTGGTAGAAGTAAAACCAGATGGCCGCTTAACCATGAAGATAAAAAGGGCAGTGATGCCAGCAACCAAGAGAACTTTCCGAGTGAAGTTGCTCCGCCTCTTGATCTCTAAATGCGGATTATAGTCCTTGAGCAGCATTTTTCTACAATGTGTAATTCCAATGATCATGGTAAGGAAATTGAGAATTTAATCAAAAAATGGAAAACGGCTTTCAAGCCATCCCAAAAGCTAGAAGAGCATTGATCAAGAAGAATCATGAACAAGAAGATACAAATTTCAGAGTTTCATTCAGCTATATTAGCAGAAAAATTGAATGTAAACATGATTCCACCTGAAAAGCCCTCATCATTATTTCCTCTAAAGATCTATTTCCACCATTTTCGGGTGATTTCTTAAAAACATTACGCATTCTAAAGATGTTACTACGTGTGTTCGGGTGTATTAATCATATCTCACCTTTGTGTTCAACCAATATGTTATAAATCCTAAGAGAAGTCGAAATTCAAAACATGATTTGTACCTTCAGAATTGGAGAAAATGAACCTTCAATTAAAAATAAAGGACAGGTCTTTTCCTATTTATCAATCAGTGAGTTTCAAGAATACTAGCTAAACATCATATATATATATATATATAATAATATATGATAAATATAAATACACAATGAACAAATCTAAATACACATAACAAAACGTTTCATTAACTTCATTAGCCAGAAACAAGAAATCAAATACCAAAAGATTGGATTTGATGAACATTTTATTTACTCTTCCCCAAAAATCACCTAATCAGCAACAGACTTTCCACTTATTTCATGATACCAAAGATTGCCAACTTAGGAATAAAGAGATTCCAGAGAAAGAGGAAATATTCATTTAATAAGCAAAATAAGTTGGGCAAAAATTACGACTTTTTTGACAAAAAATGAAGGAAAAAAAAAGTCGTACCCAAAAAAATCCTGATTTTTGACTCTTTAATTACTTGCCCAACACCAACATTAAATCAGAATTCAAGAAATACCCGAAATGACCACGCAATGGAAGACACAAAAAAGAGAGCATTAATTCGAAAGGTGAATTCTTTGGATGAAAAAGTCAGTAGCAAGGAAATAGAAGGGGTGAAAATCTGGAAAATTAATTACTTACCAGAAAGAAGAAGAAAGCTAACTGAAGAATAAATGCTTAATAGTAGCTGAAAGTTGAAACCGAAAAAGAATGGAATTTTTATGTGAAAATGGGGAAAGAAACGGAAAATACGTAAAGATGTGTGTGAAATGAGAAAGAGTGTGTAATGGGTTTTTTTTGAGGTCAAGAAAGAAAGAAGGGAGGCATGAAATGAGGAGATACATATATATACGCCCACAAATATTGCCAAAAGAAACGCAATCAACCATGCATTCATATTGGGTATTGCGTGAACGCGTCTCTGTGTGTGTATTGCTGGCCAAAAATGTGGGTATTACAAATTAAAATCAAATATAGCTAATTTAAAAAATACAAATTAAAATTACACCCAATTAAGTAAATAATATCAAATTAAATAAACTATTTATGTATTGGGTATTTAAATAAATGAATTTTCGAATTAATTAGTTAAACATGTATATACACGAATTAGTCAAATTTTAGCCAAAAAAGAAAGAAATTAACATCAATCAAATCAAATTTGATTAATCAAACCAAAGCAATCCGGCCAATCAGATCGAGCCACATGGCACCGCAGCAAGAAGGTAAGACTTTTACCTCCTCATCAAGAGTCTTTCTTATTCATTTTCCACACACAACTAAAAAAGGAGAATATTTAAGACTTCAAAATTCTCTGCAAAACAAATCATCCAGAAATAACTTTCAATTCGATAATTTTTTAAAATTTAATTTAATGAAATTCAATTTCATATTTTTATATTCATATCAAGAAATTTATCGTTGCATACTTAAATTTTTGGGTGCATGTCAAAATTAATAAATATTTAGCCATGTTCATGTGAAAGTGAGCTGTTGGATCTTGATGAAATAGTTTTCTATTCTTATATAAATATATTCAATGTTCTTGAATAGTGTATTAAAATGTATCCAAAGATGCCCATTGAATTGACTCTGATTGGTTTTAATTAATAATACAAATGAGTACCATGTTGCAATTGTTTACATAAATTTCTAATTAGCAAATGACTTGAGACTTATTTGAAAAGTCCTCAAAATTTCTGCATATATCTATGAAGGTGACAATATCATTTTACTATTGACCAAAACCAACTAAAAATCACTACAATCACAGAGCGCAAGAAAAAAAGACCATCTTCTCAAGTAAAATTATACTTAAAATTATTTTAACACACTCTGGTTGTTACTTGTCAGTCATCTCCTTTACTCCCTCATCAGTCATACCCATGGGAGCATTGAGGATTATATTTTACTATCATAAACTTTATTAAGATTTTACTTTCGTGTTATACAGTTAATGATCTAACAAAATAGAGCTAAAATAATATGAAAATGGACCAAAAGAACAAGAAAAAAGATATGGAAAAGAACCCTTGCTTTAAGGGTGGTAATGGTATATACAACAGGTCCAACTTTTAAAATGGAGAGGGGTAGATTAAGACTTAAAGACATTGAAAGATCTACATAGGCCATGACAAACGGTTAATCCAAACAACTAATCTGAACACGAGATGAAAACCCAACTCCAAACATGCCCATCTTCAAAGGAAGCCCAAGTTCCTAAACATTTGAAGAAACATAACTGTAATGTGTCATTCTTATTTCCACCGAAAGAGACATTCATAGAAGAACACATCGGCATTTCTCATGGTTGACCTGTACATACACCCTTAATGCTAAAATGTTCGATCCACAGTAATTAAACTCTCCACATTAAATAGTTTAAAGGGCTTTCTGATATAGATCCAGAGTTTTCGAGATAGTTTATTCATGAAAATAAGCACAAAATAAACCATTTCCAAATCCCGAAAGAGGGGAGGATTGCAGAGAACTTAGCAGGCAGGGGAGGTAGAGGGAGAGAGAGAGCGAGAGAAACAACACCAAGCTTAGAACTTTAGGCACTAAAATTCCGCCCAAAGTAGACACGTCCCCAATGCTTCTCATCTTCATGATCCAACGAGCATACAAAAAACGGGGATAGCAGCGACGGAACTGACCTTTACAGCAATGCATTTACAATTTCAGTTAACCTTTGACAGATTCAGGACTTACCTGTCCACTATTTCCACCACGAGTATTAAAACCAGTAACAGGCATCGAACGTTGAGCAAAATTCAGTAACATTTTTTTCTGATTCTCATCAGTGTGTGGGAGACTAGCTCGAAGAAGCTCAACGGGCATCTCCCTGCTTACAGCTCTCGTAGCCTCTGATCCAATTACCTCTTTATTCAGTGATTGCAGTATACTTTCATATTTACTGATGCAGTACTTAGTCAGGAGTCCAAAGAAGGCATCAAAAGAAGCTTGCCAAAGAACGGGATTAGGCATGTTGAGATTGCTGCTAGGCTGAGGATCTATTATTGATTGAGTTGCTCTTTCTAGAACAGATCTCAAGATAACCGTTGCACCATCTCCAGCAAGGCTACCTATGGGGCGGAGAGGTGGCTGTTCAGATGAACAAACAACAGCAGCAAGACAAGCACTCACTGCATTAAGATCCATACCACTAACACAAACGGAGACTGTTTTAGCAAGGTTGTTAATGGTATCAGCTGCTTCTGTATCAGATGGGAGCCCACCAAACAGAAAACGTAAATGGCGGAAGATAGCCATGCAGACTATCCGAGCAAGTTCACTACCAGGTAAAAGAAGCTGGAGAAACCTCGAAATGAGTTTCCGGCCCTTGGAGACAGAAACTATCCTTAGAAACACAATATCATCCTTGGGAGATAGCCCAACAGAATTGCCACTTTTACTGAGTGGGTCAACCAGCTGAAGAGAGGCAGCTAATCCTTCTAACAGGATATGACGCTTTCGCTTTAACTGGGCCCCACCATCTTGATGTTGAGAACACTTTAAAAGACGGTCAATGTCATCCACGTCCAGAAGAAGAGAGAGCCCATCTTCAATAGTTATCCTTGCAGCAAGCATCGGTTCCTGCTCCAAAGGCTTTTCAACTGATTTCTGCTCAGCATTACCGTCTCCACAGGCAGGGGGAGGAGGGTCAACTTCAAGAAGAGGGGATGGCCTACGAATTGAAGAGAAGGAAACCCTTCCAAGAGCATCAACATGGAGATGTGGTTGTGATTCAGTACTATTACGGGAACGAGAAGATTGTTCCCTAGGATGGGATGGGCAGAAACGGAATTTGGACGCAGATTTCTTCGCAAGGCTGGCTTGGTGGTAGTAATCGTCTACATAAGGGTTGTTTCCATGTGAAGCATGCTGCATTTTGAGAATGCTTTCTATTTCTTCAGCAGTCATGTGCTTTGATCTGATTTGTGGTAAGTTACTGTCACTCCTATGGCTACTAGCATCAGACCCATGATTGCAGAATCGCACATAATGCTTACCTTTTTGTGATGATTTTGATTTTGGCTCTCTTCTATCAGTTGATCCATATTTACTGAAATGTAAAGGAGAAGAAGGTACACTATTAAACATCTGAGATTGTAGTGCCGAAAGATGGGCTAAAGATGGTTGAAAATAATATATTGGCTGTGAAGGTAGTAACCCATTTTGATACTGATGCTGCTGCAAGATGTTGTTTAACAGGATAGATTGATCCCCATGAAGAAGACCAGCATGGCTAATCCAGTGGTTTTGCAAATGATGATTGTTACGAGATAGATTTGCTGAAGTTAGGTTTGAATTATATTGGTATCCTCGAGGCAAGCCAGCCCAATGGAGAGACGAATTAGATAACAGAGAGCTGTTCTGTGCGGAGAGTGGGGACTGAGGTCCACTTGAGAGAGATGATAAAGTAAGATGATGAGAAGACTGTTGAGAACCTGGTGGAGGGAAGGAAGTGAAAGATGACTTCGGGGCCATAATAGGTTCACTAGAAAAGTGATGTAGCTGTTGCTCCTGCTGAGGGTATGATGATGTTCGGTATAATGATTTAGATTCTGGAAGAAACATTGAAGACAGATGGGGCTGTGATGACCATCTCTTACTTTCTTCATAACATTCCGAGTCAGATATCTGATGGTCAAGCCAATCTGGAAAATCTGCCTCACGAGTCCATTCTGTAGCTGATGAACCTGAAATGACTTTAATTAATAAGAGAGCCAGAATGAAAAGCATAACAAACAACATAAAAATGATTTTGTTTTAGAGTTAATACAAATCAGAAGTGAATGTGACAACCAGCAATAAATTTCACGCGTAAACAGATAAATTAAACCTATGATTATACAAATAGAAATATAATAAGAACTCACTCTCCCTAGAGAAAGATCCGGATCGATCACCAATAACTCCAGGATGTCTTGGTCCAGAAACAACTTTGTTCAACTGCAAATAACAAAAAGAAAAAAAGAAAAAAGAAAAAAGAAAAAAAAGACGATGTGAGTAATAAGGTGATCGAGATTGAGGACATATAAACAGGAAAAGCATTTGCACTAAAAGGGCAGGAAGACTTTATTGAGCATAACATTACAAATTTAATATAATTGTTGCAAGCAAATTAACAAGGTGTTCCAGGATCACTAGTATCAGTCAAAATCCCCATCCATGAAAGACTTTCTCAATTATACTATTACAAGTGTTGCTTCAATGCAGAGTTTTATCCCTATAGTTTATCTTAAATCAAATCGTTGTAAATCAATCAGATACTCACCTAGCCAAATGTACTATGTGACGGTATTATCCTGCAATCTGCATGAGCTTTGTATCAGATTCCTAACAAATATTTTGGTGAGCTATTTTTGGAAGGCTAGTTAAGGAGTTTATTTCTAGTTCGTTTCCTGTGCATAAATACACATGTTTTTGGTAAATACATTTGTACTATTTCTTCTATGAAACCTTTTCCTTTACCTACAAGACTATCCAGCGACAGAATAGCATATTTGAAAAGAAAAAAACATATGTGGCAAGAAAATCAATGAATCACATGTATGATACCAACTTACAAAGCACACAAAGTATCATATTATTTTAGTATTAACAGTTTGTGTCCAGTATCATCATTACAAAAATCTCCTGTAAATCCATTAGAGCCTGTTTGTTACGTGGTATAGGATATGAAAAGATATGAAATCATGTGATACATTTTACTTACCTATATGATATATTTGACTTTTCTAAGTGTTTGTTATGATGTATTCAAATCATGATTTATTTTACTTCAACCGTTTGTTAAGATTGATAAAGACATGGGAATTCATTTGATAAATATTAATTTTACTATTATACCCCTTATTACATATATATTTTTACCAACAATGTATTAAAATAGGGTCATTTATGTCAATTAACAACAATGAATAATATTTGGTATTAGAAATACCACCTAGGAGGTGGGATCCATAATCATGTAAAAATGGGAAAAGGAAATGCGGGCCTTCGGGCCAAGGGGAAAAGCCATCAAACATACCAAACACTTAAAAATGTGGGATATGATTTCTTTTCCCCTCTTTTCTTTTCTTTTCTCGCATAACAAACGACCTCTTCCATTACAAAAATCTATTCATATGACAAAAATATGAATATGGATC
Source organism: Stenogyne calaminthoides (assembly GCA_037126765.1). Taxonomy (NCBI): domain Eukaryota; kingdom Viridiplantae; phylum Streptophyta; class Magnoliopsida; order Lamiales; family Lamiaceae; genus Stenogyne; species Stenogyne calaminthoides. The sequence goes on along the minus strand of JBBCBC010000026.1, from coordinate 31,883,651 downwards.
AATAGAACTATGCATATCTAGATACATGAAATGAATAATAAGCTAACTCACCTTTGCGAATGTAGTTGTTAGATCATCAATATCGGACAATGACCCAAATCCTGATCCCTGGTTCAATGAAAAAGCATTTGCTAATTAGTTTATTAATGTAATCAAATAAAATAGGCCTTAAGAAGATATAAGGCAAGGAGACTTGTTACAACAGTTCAAATTCACAAGGTAAAACAAGTACACATAAATGACAACTAATCAGGAACCGACTAAGCCTAACAGTGCGGTATGAGCACATCCACAAACTGAAAACTTAATTGGGAATGGAATTACATCAACTGATTTTTATAAGAAAATCTTTTAGAAGGTATTATGACAAGAATGGCATCAACTAGAAGGAGTTTTAAGCTATGACATCATATATTGGGTCTAGAAATGATAAAGTATTTTAGGAACACACAATTCATTGTAGAATTTTTGGATAGCAGCTCGCAAATTGAAAAAATAAGAACCTAACAAGTCATAAACTCTACAAACACCTTGAGAACCCCACAACAAATAAAATGTAATAAGTGATTATGTTAGATTGATTTTCCTTTTTAAAGCTCAGTAACATCCTCTCTTACTAAAGCATTGGCAAAAAATGCATCCTTAGATATTCTTCCACAAAGAAACTGCAAACCTTCTCCAGCAGCAAGCAACAATTTTAAACTTAACCAGCAAAAACAACAAAGACTAACAGCACGGAATAAACATCCAAACTCCATAGATAATCATGTAATACAATTTCCATATGTTAACCTCATCTTTGTCAAATAAATGATACTCGTTCAGCTCCTTTTCACCACCAAATCCTCCATCAATTGCAGGAAGAACCTCTCCTTCATATTCTTCCAACCCCCCTAATTCCAGTTCATCCACTATATCTTTCCCAAAAAATGCATACTGTGATGCGTCGAACATCGAGCCACCTGCATAAAGAATTAAACATCAATCATAACCAGTACACATAACATTCAACAAAATTCATACCCAATCATCTTCACCAAAGAACAAATCAAAAGCTATCCAGAACACAAATCGAATCCAAGAACTAGATGAAATGAAAACAAATTAAAAGAGTAAATTAATAGATTGAGCTGAAAGGAGAGAGCTCCAAACCAGAAAGTGAGCTGCTGGTGAAGTCGGTGAAGTCACTGAAATCTTTGCCGAGTGATCTCTCCATAACGAAATAAATCCACCCCCAACTTCAATTCCAGAAACATATACAGAGATGAAAACCCAGCGCGACTTAGGGTTTATAGCAGACAAAAGAAAGAGTCGCAGTGAGATATACACACAGAGTTCACATAGTGAGCGGTTAGACTCGCGTCTATATTTGTCTCTTCTTGTGTTTTTAGAGAGAGAAAATATATCCACATGGTGAGAGCGAGAGGAGTCTCTATGTGAATATATTACGACGTGTTTGGCTTCATCCAAACGGTACAAGTATATTCCTACAAACTAAAATTGAAATTACTACTTGATTATAGTTACTATTTTTTTTTTCTTTTGAGGGGACTATAGTTATTATTCTTTAAAGAGATTAAATTTTTTGTAGTCTGTCATTTTGGTAGATTTAAATTAATTCCATCGATTCTACATTTTGATATACCTCCTCAGATGTTTCAACTTTTTTTTTTATTTTGGCCCCAAAAATCCACTCAAAAACCCATGGTCAACCCCATAAATGAAGACACGTGGCGAATTAATTTGTATTTTCATTTATTTTTAGGGTACCACATGTGTAATTCCTTATTTTATTTTTTATTTATATTTACACCATTAATTAACCATGGGTTTGAGGGTTGGGTCGGGCACCGGGTCGGGTCGGGCCGGGCGGGTTTCCGGGTCGGATCTAAGTAATTTTTTTAAAAATTAAATAATACACCTGGGCTGATACCAGGTTTAAAAACCGACCCGAATCCCATTTTTCCCTTAAATAAAGCCCTAATCAATGAAGAAGGTGAAGTCCGCCATTTTTTCTTGGTTTTCACAGACGACGCATGCTTGGGGTGAAGGAAATGTCGTCATCAACATCAGTCTCCACCAAATCGCACGGTGTATGTTATTGTGGAAATGAGGTTCACACTCGCACATCTTGGACCGAAGAGAATCCGGGTAGAAGGTTTCATGGTTGCAAAAATTGGAAGGTAAGTTTCCCTAATCCTATGAGACCACTGTATTTTCCCTATTCCATGGTCGAACTCACAAAATCTGTCATCGCAAGAATCGATTTTTAATTCAAAACGTGGCCCAATGTTTGTTTCAGCGAGGTGGAGGTGGGTGCAATTATTTTGAATGGATGGATCCCCCAATGTCTCCAAGAGAGAAGTCCGTAATTTTGACCCTTTTGAAGGAAAAACGTGAATATGAGTCGAAGGAAAAACATGAATACGAGTTGAAGGAAAAAAATTCTGAAAATAATGGCAATTGGATGAAGTATGTCTTACTTGGATCTTGGATTTTTTTCTTTGCAATGTGGCTGGTTTAGTGTGTATTACTTCATCTGTATTTTGGGATTTGTTGGTTTAGTGTGTATTACTTCATCTCATTTTTTGTTGGGACTTGTTTACTTCATCTCAGACTTGTTTAATTGTTGTATCCCATGTTTATTAATGTATGCTCTGCTTTAGTATTATGAATTGGACAAGTTGTAATTGTTATGTTAACTAATACTTTTGAGTATAACAACAGCTACTTTTGAGCATATAAACTGCTAATTTGGGGCATATAAAACTGATACTTTTTAGCATATAAACTGATACCTTTTAGTATAACAACTAATATGTTTTAGTATAACAACTAATACTTTTGAGTATAACAACTGCCACTTTTGATTTTCATTATAAACTGATACTTCAAAACAAAAACAACTAATAAACTGATACTTTGAACATATAAACTGATACTTTTTAGCATATAAACTGATACTTTCTAGTATAACAACTAATACTTTTTAGTATAACAACTAATACTTTTGATCATATAATCTAATAATTTCGATTATAACAACTGATAAACTGATAAATTGATCATATAACAACTAATAAACTGATAACAACAAAATAATATAAGATCACCCAAAATGTTGTCCATTTCACAAAATAATCCAAGACAATCATTCATTCAGTACAATCATACCATCATCTAATCCAAAAAGTAGTTTCACCAAGTTGCAGTTTGCAATTTTTCACAAAAAATATAGATGATGGAATGAATGCATAATTCAATAAAAGTTTCACCACATAACAAAAGCACTATCTAATTGTTCAGAAATCCCATTAAACAAAATAGTCATCCTCCATCACTTCTTTGAAGAAAAAGAGCCCAGGTTCTTCAAAGTCACATATCTAATCCCATCCTTCAAGATCAACTTTCTGTTTTCTTCCCTTTTCAATGTTCCATTAAACTGCTCATCCATTGAAGGAGGCTCCTTATGAGGGACAGAGCTTGAGTTCCATGAGACCTTCTTGTTTCTCTGCCAAAAAATAAAAAAAAAATTGCTAATCAACTATCATATTTAGAGTATAAAAAACAGGGGATATGTTATTTTATGAGGAATTTGTTCTACTTGCCTCCAACTGCTTTAGCCAATCTGTTTTCTTTAAAATTGTCCTCAATCCAATATTGGTACAGGGTGGACTATCATCATCATCAGTCAGTTGAGACATGTTTTGCTCACCAACATCAGCATCTTGAGTCCCCAAAATCAACACATTTTGAGACATGTTTTGCTCCTCCATGACAATCTGACTCACATCCACATCTTGAAGATCACCCATAACAGTCTGACTCACATCCACATCTTGTCCATCCTCCATAACAGTTTGACTCACATCCACATCCTGTAAATAATACTAGCTTAGTACAATAACTAGAATCAACATATCAGACTAATATTGTTTAGTCAATTATACCTTTAAACCTTTCTTCTTCTTTGTACTTCCTTTTCCCAGTTTAGACTTTCTTTTCTTAGGGTTTCTTTTCCTCAACCTTGCACCTTTATCCCTCGTAGGTTCTTCATCATCCTCTGAAATCCTATTCCGAGCACTCAAGGGTTCTAATTCGTTAGGGTGAGCCAATAAGTAATCTTCAAAATAATCATCATAGCTTATCCTTTCTGTCCCATCACCCCACCCTTTTTCAATTTCAACTTGATCATCATGACTAACATCCTGCACAAGAACATCAGAAAATATCAAAATAAATTTCAAACAACTACTAATACTATCTTAGTATAGTAAATAGTACCTCTAACCCTCCATTGTGTTTGGAACTTCCTTCTCCCATCTTGGACCTTCCTTTCAGTTCCTTCATTTTCCTCAACCTTGCAGCTAATGTAGGTTCTTCCTCCTCATAACTGATTCTTTCTGTACCATCACCCCACCCATGTGCTTCTTCTCCATCATCCCCTGCCCCATGTGCTTGTTCTCCATCATCAATAACATGTTCATCCTGACTCACATCCACATCCTAATACAATTCATTATAAATTAGTTCTAGAAAACACTAATACTTTATAGTACAATAACTAATACCTTTAATCTTCCCCTCTGTTTTGAAGTTCCTTCTCCCCTAGCAGACTTCTTTTTATTATGTTGTTGCTTCATCTGAAATTTATGATAATAGATAATAGATAAGTAATTTAACAGAAAATAATATACAAGGATGATGTGAATGAACATACCTTACAACCCCTTTTATTATGTCCAGATTGGTGGCATATGCTGCATCTCATTGACACTTGCCTTCTCTTCAACACATTTCCATTAGCAGGCATTCCTCTGGATCTCTTCCTACTCTTTTGATTCAACTCATCAGACTCTTTTCTTCTTGCTTTCTTTGGTCTCCCTGCTTGTCTACCAATGTTTGGTGGAAGCAGAGGTGTGATACCTGTAGGATCATTCAAACATAACAAAATGTAAAGTCACTTAGATGAGTTAAAGTTAAAGTGATCATATTCACTACAAAAAAAAGGAGCATACCTGTAGGTTCCCATTCCTCTCTCCCATTCATAGGTAGTACAGAGTGGTCCTATACCATGTTTTATGTAAAGACCCTGTAGCATGCATCTGTGATCTCCTCTGGGGTTCCACCTTCACAATAGACAACTCTGATTGCATGAATGCATGGAATGCCTGTCAAATCCCATTTTCTACACCCACATGTACAGTCAGCAAGATCTACACTATATTGAGTCCCATCAATCATCTTCACATGGTAATGTGTACTATCAACCTTTGATGGATTACAACTCCCAAGTTTCTTCACCCTTTCATTGATGATGTTCTGAATTCTGGGACAAAGCAATCCTTTCCATCTCTTGCCCTTAATTGCCCTGTCTTTATGCTTCTGAAATCTGGTCTTACACCAGTCCATTATCCACTCCAACATGCTGATGATAGGCATCTCTCTAGCTGCTAGGATGGCAGAATTAAATGACTCACAAATGTTGTTCATTACCATATCACACTTGGCATCAGGCTTAAAATGAGACCTACTCCAATGTTCTGGAGGCTTATCACTTAACCATTCAGCAAACATTAAACTGAGCTCTCTGATTGCATTCATCCTTCTGTTGAATTCATTCTTGGTAGTGGCCTTTGATGCAGCATGCAAAGCAACCTTTTGGGCTTCTGTCCTAAAACCAGCATTCTTAGCATTGCCATGGAGGTGTCTAACACAAAACCTATGGGCTGCATTAGGAAACACAGACCCAACAACTTGAATCAAGCCTTTTTGCTTGTCAGAAATGATGGTCCAGATCTTGTCATCCTCAATCTATAAATCCCTCTTGAGAACAGTTAAGAACCAATCCCATGTATCCCCAGTTTCTTTGCCTACAACAGCATAAGCTATAGGAATAATGTTGTTGTTAGGATCTACACCTACAACTGACAACAAAACCCCACCATGAGGCCCCTTAAGATGACAACCATCAACCCCTATTAACTTTCTACAGCTCAACAACAAACCAACTTTCAATGCATACAAACAGATGTACATCCTATCAAACAGAGAAGGTTCATTACAGCCCAACAACAAACCAACTTTCAATGCATACAAACAGATGTACATCCTATCAAACAGAGAAGGTTCATTGGTCACTTTATTGACACCAATGAGAACAGTACTACCAGGATTGCTTCTCCTAATCTCTTGGGCATAATCCCAAACTAAAGTGTGCTCAACATCAGCAGCTTTGCTTTTCAAATCCACTAGGGCCATCTTTTTAGCTTTGTAAGCCTGGTGATCAGTAATATTAACTCCTAATTCATGCTGTAATTCAGATTTGAAAGTGGTCACTTTTTTCTTAGGGTCATTCTTGAATTCATAACCATACCTACCAGCTAACCAAGTAGACCTCATGCTCTTAATGTGATAAGATTCAGGGCATGTGTGTTTTTTTACATAAGTGGTGATTTGAAAATTAGGTTCATTAGGGACTATAATGTCATGGACTTTCCATTCACACCCCTCACCCTTACACTTAGCATATACCCTTGTAGGTTCATTTTTTGACAATCTAATATCCCTTTTTCTTATAATTGCATCAGAATGAACAACTTCTATAAACTCCCACTTATTGCTAAACAACATCTTAAGTTTTAATTGTGGGATATACATATCTTTGGGATTGAAAATTGGACACACCCCACCCTCATCATCCTCACTATCACTAACCTTGTCACTATTGAAATCTAGCTCACTCTTATTCACATCTTCTTCACCACTACCCTCAAGATCTGGCCTCTCACCCTCAGAGATACTACTCTCATCTTCCTCATCATCTACCCCCTCATTATCTTCCTCACTCTCACCATCACTATCACCCTCACCCTCACTTTCTTCATAATCAGCATCTTCACTATCACTGCCCTCCAGTAACACTCTGCCACTGCCATTATCCCCATCCCCTGCCTCATCACTCTCCCCCTCATCCCCTGCCTCATCACTCTCCCCATCCTCTGCCCCTCATCCCCTGCCTCATCACTCTCCCCATCCTCCCTCATCCCCGCCTCATCCCCTCGTCCCCCGCCTCATCACTCTCCCCATCCTCCCCCCCATCCCCCACCTTTCCCACTCTCCTCATCGATTCCATCACCAGCATGCATTCTTACTACTTCCTGCCCCATCATTCTCCCCGTCACAGTAAATATGTACCTCTCTAGAACACACAATACTAGTCTGAATTAAACACTGTAATACAATATCATCACTAATGGGCTCAAACCTATTAGGTTCTTCACATGAATAAAATGTTTTAACACCACCAAACCCACATTTTTTACAGAAACTTTCTAAGTACTCTAGTGTAAAAATACGACTATTGACGTAGTCAAACTTGTACTTACTACCCCCACATAAATGTCTGATTTAATCTTACCATTTATATACACAGAAAGGGTAAATTCATGCCCACCTGGATCTGAAAAAAAAAAAAAAAAAAAAAGTTAAAACAATGCTACAGTAAAAGTTAACAAACAAACAAACAAGTTAACTCATGGGGATTATACATCATAAGAATATTTAAAAACCCTAAAAAATAAAACTACAACATAAGAATATTATTGTCGGCATTTAAGACAACACAACCACCGGACCACCACAATAAAAAAACATTTAAGACTCCAATGGACCACCACTCACCCCATCACTGTCGGCAATATTATAAAAAGAGGGGAAAGAGCCAAAAACACATAACATTACAAAAAGAGAGGAGACAAACACACCCCTCTGCATTTTCAGAAAGTAACATTTCACTCGCTTCCACTGCATGTTCATTTCGCTCGCTTTTTAGCTTTGGGAATCGAAATAGGAGATCGAAAGCTTACTGTAAATAGGTGGGGGGTCTTCATCTCTGGTAGGGTTGCGAAACCGCATGCTAGATTCAGTCGATTTTGCACGTTTTCGCTCGATTCGCCTTTGATTTTCGAAGAACTAGGGTTTTCGCACGATTTCTCTCTCTCTGGTTCTTACAATTTCTTTCTTTTGAGAGTTGATGAGTTGTGTGTTGTTGTGTGTGTTTTTAATTTAATTATTGAAGAAGAATCTGAAGAGTTTTTCTAATATCTAACATTTGAGTTTTTTGCACTTTTGGTCCTATGAACCACATCATGTTTTCGATTTAGTCCCACCACTGACAGATTTAGTTCCACAAAAATTTTAATTTTCAAATGTAGTCCCACAATTTAACCAGTTTGCACATTTGGTCCCAAAATTAAACGGCGCTTGACAGCATCTCGCTAACAGCGAAACGGAGACTTTTAAACCTCTAATTAATACGTGTTAAATACTAATTTGTCTTAACAAATTAATTAAACTCAAAAACTTTCCGTGGACGATTTAGCCCCTCTTCAAGAATAATAGTATATCACAAATTATATCACCTCTATTCATTTCTTCTGGATCATCGTGTATTTTGTGTGTGGTCGACGATTTAGGGGTTTTTTTCTCGACGGCGCCGATTCTCTCCCCTAAAACGACGCCTTTGCGCATTTCAATGTTCGATGCCCTAATTCGCCTCCCTCCGAGCCGCTCAATTGGAGCCCTGAATTTTATGATGAGTTGCAGAATCAGAATGGGGGTGGAAAACCTAAAATGCGATGGTAATATTTTTAAAATTTTGTTTGAAGAAATTAAAGGAATAAATGTGTTTGGGTTCTTCGAATTATTAGTTTACGAATTAATGCGACTTAAATCAATCAATTTGGGATAAGCATTTTTTTATTGTGGCTTGCTTCAAGGAATAGTAGCCATTGAAACAGATTCTTTCTGATTTTAGTAAATAGCTGCAACTTTAATTCTCATATTTGATTTCCAGAAATTTGGACTCTGTTATTCGATTATTTTGTACTCTTTTTTGTTTCTTAAACTTAGGAACATGGTGTTATGAGTTACCCTTGATTCTAAGATGAAAAATTTGCTAATTTGCAGCTTCTCTAGTCTGTGTAAAGTAAGGTTTTGGAGGAGTTTGAGCATCGCCTTGCAAGTCAAATCGATTTGGTAATAGTTATTTTCTTTTTTTTTGTTGAAGCAGGCAATGTAATTGTGATGATTTTATTATTTTTCTCCTCTTGATTTATTTTTGCACAGATATAGAAATTTTGATTATATGATATTGACATTTTCAACATTTGGAAAAAAATTGAACACTTTCTCATTCAGTGTGCCACTTGTGTGTTTGTCTACCAGAAGAAGATTAGATTTACTGGCTCCAGCTCCAACTTTTCTCATGCCAACAAATCTGTGTTAAAGCCCTCCTCATCTTTTGTGAAGGTAGTCTCTTGAAGAGGGGCTAAATTAATAGGAGTTATGGAAGATAACTGGCTACATACCCCCCTACCACCTAATTTTGCAAAGAGGAAAGCTGGTAGGCCTAAGAGAAAGATGAGAGAAGGTGCTGGTGAAGTAGAAGTGAACAATCAAGGAGAAGGCAGTCAAACTATGCCTAGGCAGCCTTACAAAGTCAAATGTTCATTTTGTCATGAAACTGGGCATAACAAGAAGGGCTGTAAAACGAGGAAGATTGTTGAGGCTATGATAGCTGAGGAACAGAACAATGGAGCTGATGAACCTGAAGAAATGACTCGGGACAGTCGGGACAGTTATGAAATAGTCTTCCTCTACTTCTAGGCTTCTGAGAAACGTACGTACGACAAGCTTTCCCACAATAGCAAATAAGGTTGTGTCGGATTCGAGCAGAAGATGAGGAAGACATGGTGTGTTTAGGTGTTTTTGGATTTGGATTTAGTGTTGAATGTGTTGTGCTTCTTTTTTCATGAATGTGTTTTGTTGAATGTGTGAATATATGTGGAATGTATATATAGCAAAGAGGAAAATCTAGGTTTTGGGTTGAAAATGGTGGGAAAAACTTGATTTTCCCACCAATTTTTGACAAATTTCAATCTTATGGGACTGAAATTGACAGTAAATTGGCGCCCAAATGTTGTAATTGGGTAAATTGACGCCCAAATGTTGTAATTAGGAAGAAATGGAACCTATGGGACCATATGTGCAAGTGGGCCCAGACAATTAATTGGTTAATTTGGTGTTAATTTATGTTTCATAACGTATGAGACTAAAACTGTCAATGGTTGAAAGGTGGTTAAGCTTTAATTGAGTATTAATTATGTCCCATAATTTATGGGACCACATTTGCAAGTACATTTAACGGAAAAAGTAACGGCGGGACTACATTTGAAAATTAAAATTTTTGTGGGACTAAATCGAAAACGTGGTGTGGTTCATGGGACCAAAAGTGCAAAAAATTCTCTAACATTTTAACTCAAATTTCATTGAGGGTTTTTTTAAGGGAAAAATGGGATTCGGGTCGGTTTTTAAACCTGGTATCAGCCCAGGTGTATTATTTAATTAATTTTTTTTTTACTTAGATCCGACCCGGTGCCCGACCCAACCCTCAAACCCATGGTTAATTAATGGTGTAAATATAAATGAAAAATAAAATAAGGAATTACACATGTGGCACCCTAAAAATAAATGAAAATACAAATTAATTGCCACGTGTACTGTTCACCGGTTGACCAACCGGTTTGACCGGTTTTTGGGGCCAAAATAAAAAAAAGTTGAAACATACAGGGGGTATATCAAAATGTGGTAACTGATGGGTCAATTTCAAATCGGCCCAAAGTTATTGGGCTACAAAAAATTTAATCCCTTCTTTAAAATACAAACGTAGATTAATATTGTGATTGCTTAATTTTTTTTCTCTATTTTTTAATGAAAAATTTGTCGCTCCCCGTTACTATTTGAGAATGCTCATTAATAAAACTTGTCATACAATCGTTGAACACTACACGAATGAGGTACACAAATTTCACCGTCGCACAAGTAAAATTATATCTTGTTCTTAATAGAATGACAAATTTGAATTGAGATAACGTTGCACCGTGAACTTATAATGCATTTTAGAAACATGCACCTTGTTATACTAAAATATGCAAGTTGTTTACACTGAAAAATCCAACTATTTTTCCGTATTAATAGTTGCACGGTTCACTATAAAGATGTTGCATATTTCTAAAATGCACAATAATTACACGGTGCTCCTGAATGCATACAAAACTTTACCTAACATAAGTTGTCGAGCTGAGATCGAGTTCCCTAAATCCCTCAACAAATTGAGCTTGAGTTCAAAAAAATTGAGCTCACTCGATTTGTAGTATAGTTATTTTGAGTCTAATGCTACTCGACTCATATATCATCGTACAATACTACACAAATTATACGAGTGAAGTAAATTACATTAGACAAGTCTTAAGAGCTCGATCGAAGAAGTGCAAACAAATTTATTTAAACTATGACTTGGAATATCAAACATATATATATTCCATCAATTCAAATATCTACATAGAATCTTAAATTCATCATGATTAATAGAGTGCTCTCTCTCATGATGCAGAAGAAACATATATCCGTTTGTTTCATTAAATTAAATTTATTATTCGATCTGCTTGAAATTATTTTATCCAAGCCCATATTCTCTTCAAAGCCCAAACCAAAGGGTCCGGTTATTTACCTTTACTTAAAAAACCCCAATCTCTCTTTTCCCCCTTCAGAATCACCGTTGCTGCACGCTGCCGCGCCAGACTTTATTTCCTTATTTAAAGGCCCAAACGCGAGTAATTAATTTTTTTTTCCGAACCCAACAGAACTTATATTATACGATCACAGATACACTTATTCTCCGAAAGTCCATCCACAACTTGAGGAGGATCATCCCAAACAAACGGGCTCTCATGGAAACGAAAAACCCTAGCTAATTCGTGAGCCCACCTATTAGCCTCATGTCTGACAAAGTTTATTGCAAAAAACGGACAATCTACAAGAATATTCTTGCAACTCTTGATAAAATCTCCAAAAGCCGAAGATGCATAGCTGCTTCGGGAAAGCCCATCAACAACTATTTTTGAATCCCCTTCCACTATCACCCTCTCTAATTCCATCTCCTTCGCCCACGATAATGCCTCCAAGAAGCCCATTGCTTCGCCGATATCTTCATCCATTCTTCCTGTAATCACAACTGTCCTTCCTCTAACAAACGTCCCGGTGTCATCCCGTAGGACCATTCCCAATCCTGTTTCAAAAGTTTGGTCAAAAAAAGACGCATCCACATTTATTTTATAAACTCCCCTCTCCGGTGGATGCCAAGCAACACATCACGTCTTCCTGGACGGTCCATGTCGGACCACCTGTGCCGCCTTCCTTTCTTTCAATGCAGCCTCCGCCGATCTGCAAGCTGACCATGGATTACGATACGTCCCATTCCAATATTTACTGTTTCCTTCCTTCCACACTTGCCAAGCAATCATCGTAACTACACAGCCCTTTGGTCCTCTCAGCAGCCACATCATTAGATCTACAGCAGAGTTCACTACATATGCAGCCTCGTCCACCATACTCCAAAGACCCACCTGTTGCCAGCATTCTTTCGCGAACCAGCAATCAAAAAATAGGTGCCAAGAGTTTTCCATCGGTCGTTCACACAACACACAATTAGTGTTCGCCACTATATTCTTACCTCGTAGATTAACCTTGTGGGGTAGCACATCTCGACAAATTCTCCAAAGGCAATCCTTGACTTTTGGTGGAACATTCAAGTTCCAAAGTTGCCTCCATTCTCCTTCGACCTCTAGACTTTGATCAAAAGCAATCGATGCCGCCAATCTATACCCCGATTTTACCGAATAATTCCCATCTCTATTGAAGTGCCACGTCAACATGTCATTGCTGCCCTGGGGCGCTATGGGCGTCCTTAGGACTTTGACTATATCCTCCTCATAAAAAATGGCCTCAACTAGCTCTCTATTCCAAACTCTCATTCCCGGAACCATTAACTCCGCCACCTTCAACGACTCGACCTCCAGGATATGTGGTGTTTGAATAGCAAAGTTTCTGTCATAGTTCAACCAGGGATCCCTCCACACCTATATGTTCTCTCCCGAGGATATTTTCCATCTTGCCCCTCTTCGAACGAGAGGTTGTGCCTCCATAATCCCCCTCCACGTGAGGCTCGGGTTGTATCCCATTCGTGCTGATAAAAAGTCCCCATTTCTGAAGTACCGAGCTTTAAGGACCCTACACATGAGAGCTTCAGGCTCTTTTAGCAGTCTCCATCCAATCTTAGCTAATAGGGCAACATTGAAGAGATGTAAGTCTCTAAAACTGCGCCCACACGCCTCTTTCCTCACACAAAATTTTTCTCCCACCTCATCCATTTAACTCCCTTCTGTCCATCTCCATCCTTTCCCCACCAAAAAACATTCATCATCTTATGCATTTCATCCAGTAACGTAGGAGGTAGCAAGAACGTGCTCATGCAGTAGGATGGTATGGCTTGTGTTGCGGATTTAATTAGCACTTCTTTACCCACCTTGGATAGTTTCTTCCCCTTCCATCCTTGAAGCTTTTTCCATAATCTCTCTTTCACGTAATTGAAGATTTGTTTCTTCTCTCTTCCCACGAGAGATGGTAAGCCTAGATACTTTCCCGTATTTAAAGGGCTGTGAACCCCCAGGATATTCGAGATAGAATTCCGGAGTTCCGTCCCCACATTGCTACTAAAGAAAAATCCGGACTTGGCGTAATTGATTGCCTGCCCAGACACTTCCTCGTAGGCATTCAACACCCTTTTAAATTCTGGCATTCCTCTTCTTTTGCCGGGCAAAAGAGCAAGCCGTCATCTGCAAAGAGCAAATGAGATATTGCAGGTGCTGCTCGACATATCCTATTACCCCGAATTATGTTCGTGTGCGTTGCTTGACCAATGGCAGCTGATAAACCCTCAGCACACAAGATGAACAAATAAGGAGAAAGCGGGTCTCCTTGTCGTAGCCCCCGTCCAGGTTTGATAGGTCCAACGAGATCGTCATTTACTATCACCGTGTAGCTCACCGAGGAAACGCACATCATCATCCAGTTCACCCAAATGTTTGAAAAGCATTGTTTTAAAAGAATCTTTCGAAGAAAGTTTCAATCCACTCTTTGTAGGCTTTACTTATGCCAATTTTCAATGCCATATCACCATCTCGCCCCTTCCTCTTATTCTTCATATGTGTAGTACTTCAAAAGCTATCAAGATATTGTCTTGAATCAAACGCCCCTCCACAAAGGCCGATTGAGCCCTATTGACCAACCCCGGAAGCACCTTCTTCAACCTATTGCATAGAACTTTCGAAAGGATTTTATAAAAAACATTGCACAAAGATATTGGTCTCAAATCCTTTACCGGTTTAGGGTTTTCGCACTTCGGTATGAGAACAACATTTGTATTGCCCATTCCCTCCGGTATAGAGCCTGTCTGGAGCCACTTGCTTGCTTCTCCATGCACATCCTCACCTGCAGTGTCCCAACAACGTTGGAAAAATTCCGGGTTGAACCCGTCTGGTCCCGGTGATTTGTCCGGATGCATTTGTTTAATTGCTTTTGTAAACTCCTCTTTGTTGAACTCTCCGATTAGCTTCCCGTTCTGTTCTTCAGTAACATTAGGCTGTACTGCCTCTAAAAACATCTCATCTTCGACCTGGTTGTTATTCGCTTGGAATAGAGTGGTGAATAATCGAGATTTGTCAATAATCCCTCGCCGATTATTGTCCTTTAATTTGAAACAGACATCGAGATCTCCAAACCCCCTCCAGCATTTGTTCACTTTGTCGTTACCTGGAGATCTTGCTCCCTGCTAAGGTGCCCCAACGATTCTCGAACCGGAACCCTCTCCTTTACTGCCTTATTTCCCCAGGTTGCCAAAGTTTTTCCTGTTGCGGCAAGTCTGTTTTGGACATCGGGTTCCAAACCCCCTCCAGAATTTGTTCATAGGGTTGTGGTCAGAAACCAGTGCCACCAGATTGTGTAAAGTGGCTCTTGGAAACCTGTTATGCCAGCCTGGGTTACCCATTGCTCTGTCTAGTCGACGATGGCGCAGGCTTTGTCCTTGGAAACTCTGATTGAAATTTAATTATGGCGAGACGGGTTAATGCGAGTCGACGAGGGCGAGGCTTGGGGGACCTTGGAGGCTGTTAAATGGGCAGAGGATCGAGATGGGATTTGGTAATCTAGTAATCGAGACGGATGCACAAGTGGTTCGGGATGCTTATAACTCGAAGAGACAGCTGTATCTATTTTCGGAGATTACATTAGTGCTGGGAAATTGTTGTTGAGGGATAATAATGATTATTTCGTCAAGTAGGTCTCGTGTTTTGGCGCATGCTTTTGCTAGAGCTGCTCGTGATTACGGGAGTTCTCCTAGTTGGGACGAGTCTCCGGTGTTTGTGGAGGCCTTCTCGACTGGTGCACTACGTGCATGTAATTGTTCTTTGTTTCGAAAAAAAAAAATCCAAGATAATACAAGTTTCACAAACTTTAAAAATATACCGCTCAAGTCCAGGGCCTACTTTAAAGAAGTATAATTCCTAGAAATTACTGTCACAAATATATGTAACAGCTGTGACACAATCGTTGAACTAACATTATGATGTGGAATATATATCATTTTTTGAATATCTACTAACATACATTTTAAATAATGCAAATATTTTTTAGCAACACCAAGTCAAAAAGCATTAAATGATGAGATAATTAACATTTCGTAAGTCAAGAAACTGACATAGGAAAAAGATAAAGACAACCACTAATTTCTTTTGCCTCCATTTAAATTTTTGTGTGAAATATTCTCTATTGAAACTGGGAGACTATATAATTTAGTGTCTTAATCTACGTTATAAGTTTTGTGATGCAAAATACGACCTGAACATTCGAGATAATATTGTTGTCATATAATATATTATGGACAACAAGACTTGTATGAGATCATTTAAAAAATATTTTTCATATAGAAAGTGTCAATTTGAAGTTAAAATTTATTTTTATGAGAAAAAGTTAAGTATTACTATTACATTTTAACTAAAAGAATGACTAGTATTACCTTGAGTACTATTTTTTTTAAAAAAATGTCCTACTTTGATATACAATACTACTAATTAGAATAAAGTTGAAAAGTGTGCCCAAGAGCATAACCAAGAAGTATAACTTGTGGTGATGTAGGAATAATCCCTTTGACAATGCAGATTCGAACACATGTGGGACAAAACATGTGTCTTTTATTTGGGCACGTGTGGGTAGTTTCTCGTCTCTTTCTTAAAAAAAAATGGTTGAAAAAGGGTGTGAGACATAAGGACAAAGTTGGTTAATTAATATGTTGAAAAGCCTAGAAACTATATATAGGTGGTGGATTTTTCTTCCTCGCAAAATATGAATCCGTCTCCATTAAGCAATCTTACCCAACTACTCCACCTTCAACACCACCCA
This sequence comes from Stenogyne calaminthoides, assembly GCA_037126765.1. Classification (NCBI taxonomy): domain Eukaryota; kingdom Viridiplantae; phylum Streptophyta; class Magnoliopsida; order Lamiales; family Lamiaceae; genus Stenogyne; species Stenogyne calaminthoides. The sequence goes on along the minus strand of JBBCBC010000026.1, from coordinate 31,867,295 downwards.
CTCCACCCCCGGCCACCCTATATATACATTTCTTGTTTAAATTAATTTGTTATCTTATAATTAAATTAATATTAACTAGATATTATCTTGTTTATCCAATTAATTATCTCCATGAGCAACTACAACCAACCTCAAGGTACGTAACATGTGTGTGTACATGTGCAAGAGTGTTTGATTAATGTTGAACATTTATTTATGGATTCATTGATTTTGCAGCAGTTTATCCGCCACCGGCATATCCGGCGGATCAGCAGGGAGGTTACATGGCTGCGCCACCACCGGCTGCTTATCCGACGAAAGATGAAGTTTCTCCGACCACCACCCAATCCAGAGGTGATGGATTCTGGAGAGGATGGTTAGTTAATAACTTTACCTTCTTCGACTCTTTGGGCATGTCGCTTTAACACTTTAGAAAGGATGAAGGTTGATTTGAGCTAATTTGTACCCGTTCATGTATGTATGGCTAAAATTTTAAAATGTGATGTTTAAAGAAAAAAAATACTTGTATACATATTACATATGGTCTATAGACGTGCAATCTTATTTTATTTTTATATGCTTAGTCCAGTTTCATCCTAACATGATACAGAAATTAAGAAAACAAATTAAAATTTTGTATTTCATTTTTGAGAAATTGAATTAACATAATTGGATCTTCGGCTGTAAGATTCATGTTCATCACATTCCAAACTTATATTTTTTGCTTAATGTGTTTTATTATTGTTCATTTATTTGGTTGCAGTTGTGCTGGTTTATGCTGCTGCTGTTTATTGGATGCCTGCTTCTGAGGAGGATTGTGCAATCAGGACAGGGGAATTTGCTCTTAAACTTTCAATTGTAATGTATATATATGCTTGCTTGTCTCACTTTATTTTCTTTGTGTTGAATACTATTGTTGGATTTTCTATCACTCTTTAATTTTATTTTGTTAATTTCTCATTCAACCTTATTATTATTGTTCAATTAATGTATGTGGCGTAAATTATGAAAAAGTTATGATTCATATTAGGCCGGATTGTTACAAAGTAGTTTGTTATAACCATTCATCTCATTTACAAATTAAATGATGTATTCACTTTAAACATTTTACATTTCTTCTAACTAAACCCGTGCGATACTCCTAAGCTAGTAACTTATGATTGGACAATTAATTTAAAAGTCTTGGTAATATCAATTTCTAAAAATTCTGTAATGAGAACGTGCAAGAAACATGTATTCAAAACATCATATATTTCTAATTGGACGGACAATAAAGCTAAGAAGTGAACCAGGTTCATACATGAATGTGAATGTGAAGATCTCGCACGCATTATACATACATAAAATCAACAAATTGGCCATAAATCCCAAAAAGTTACAGAGGAGTAAATTGTGTTGAGACAAGTTAGTTTGTAGCTACTTTCGTGGTAAAAACCATAACTAACTTTCAAGAAAAACTCTCCCATCAGAAGAAACCGCTGGAACCCCACCACTGACCAAGGGAGGTTCCGGTGGGGGCTCGAAAACACGTCCCCCCATCGAGATGTTTCTTCCACTCTGCAGCTCGTCTCCGCAGCGTATGCACAAATGCACCACCATAAAGTTTTCCAAATTAGTTCGAATAAGTTACTTGTGACCCGATCAGGATGGAGGAGGGTTGAGTTCAAAATCGCCGGGAATGAAGATGGGAAGCTGGTTGGAGACGGCGTCCCTCTTATACCTAGGCAGTCTATCCTGTCCACCAGCCCTGATCGGAGAAGTGGGCCCCCGAAGAAGATGGATTCTCCCGAGTACGTTAGCTTCTCCGATTCTTGGACTGCAGGTTTTGGTACAGCCAGTGAAGGCTCTCTAACGGGCCGTTTATCTTGATTGCTCGTTGGTGCATTGGCATTCGGTGCTACTGCTGGTAAAGATGGCCATTTACGGGCTTCTGAAGCTGATACTGGAACGGAGACGTATCTTCCAGCTTCTTGATCCCAAACAACAGATGTTCGTTTAATGTCTCTAATGAAGGACGTTGCCTGAGCAGGCGGAGGTAGCGGGTCAGCACCGCTATGTCGTTGCATGATTTTTTCGTCAAATCCAGAGGAATTGTGGAACGCTGCATTGTTTCTTATAGGCACAGCAGCAAGGGGATTCGGGTTAGGGTTCAGGTTCGGGCCGTGCGATAGAGGAAGCGGGCTTAGTGAGACGGACTCGTGGACATGGGTGGGGCTGCTGAAACTGCTCACACTCTGAGTGCCCGTTTCGTATTCGTCCCGACTACCTTGACTGGGAACGAACGAGAGACGATGCTCATTTCTCGTATCTTTGTTCCCTCCCTTTTCGGTGCTCATACTGCTTTTAACATTGGCATTTTCGCTCGAACTCATTTCAGAATCGGGCAGATGACGACCATCAACAGGGCGCAGTACAGAAGACGAAGCCCTTGCTTTAGCAGCCGCTTTCATCACCTCGTTTGAATCTAGTTTAGCAAGCTTCCAAGCACTGATACGAACACCTTTTTTTGGTCCCTTGTTCGTCTTATCACCCGAACCAGTAGCATTCGGATCAACTGTAGACGGGACCATTCCTGGTCCTAACTGTGGTGCAACTTCTTCCTGATAGAGTGAACTTGTTAAGGTCATCCGTAATTGAAATAAATATGACGAGAATATACATGTGTATACCTGATAATCTACGAACACAAGAGGAGGGGTGCAACATGCTCCCTTATATTGCAGTCCCAACGAGCTTCCACCGCTGAACCCAGTAGTCGCGGACCCAGACGGAGAATATATAATGTTGGGGAGTTCCTAGTCTACAGATGCTCCTGCAGGTGCTTCACTCATAGGCCTCATAGCCACAACATATTCGTATGTTGTAATTCCCTATAATTACCAAGAAACAAATAGGGCACGAGAAAATTCAGATAAGTCCACCATATTCTCGACAAGTCGACATACTAAGGGTGTGCTTTCAAACTCTACAAACAACTTCCAGAATCACTTTTTTTCAAAGCTGTGAGGGATACTTTTGAATGAAAGTGATTTTGACTCACTTTATAGGTGTTTGCAAACTCTCCTCACAGTTTTAAAAACACTTCTCAGAATCCAAGGCCGTGATGGATAAACTTAAAAAAAAAGGTGATTCTGCCCCTTCACTTGAGTTTGTAAACACCACCTAAGTTGATAAGGTAAAAAAGTAAAAAAAATTAGAAATACGACGACTAACCTTTCGAACTAGTATCATGTGAAAAAAGAAAAGTTCAGAGAACGGGACACAGGCCAGCAAAGACACTGCTGTGCATATGATCTGCAGAATGGAACGGATCAATAAATCAAATAAGAATACGTCTAGTTTATGGTTACATATGGTATAATAAGATGGCATTACCACAACAGTTGCAAACGGGGGCACGAGAGAAACCGTTGCCTAACCTATCAACTATTACAGCCTCCATATGATTCTTACTAACGAAACAACGAACTAGAACACCAATGCCCACTCCAGCTTCAATCATGAGCTATGAAAATACACGGGGGTGAGACTGAGATCAATCATCCATAATGTTTAAGGTAAAAAGCCCGTAAGACTTACCCACACTAAACTCATGGCCATGAGTGAGATAAACGTTATGTAGTTTTTCCGCCCCACAAGTTATTGAGCCACTACGGAGCATGAAAACAATGATGTTAATTCAATTAAACCTTTTTTAGAAGATAGGAAAGGTGCATGACATCAACGGATGTACCCGACAATGGTGATCAAATCCATCAACGCACTTGTCACAACTTCGGCAATGCTTGCTGAACTTGCGAACCTATACAGAATTAAATGTGGTAAATCAGAAGTAGATGATGCTTGTGAGTAAAATTGCTTTTAACCCAAAACAGCTAAAAGTAAGGGCGAACATGGTTCTTATTTTAGCCAAAAGTTGCTTTTTTTTAATAGTAGTTAGAAGCAGAAACATTTATCTGAGAACACTCACCTCAATTTTTAGAAGTAAAGAGTAAAAGCAGAAGCTTTAAAAAGCAAATGCAAACACCAGCTAGTAATAACAGTATTCTTTTACTGTCTTCATGTGGAAACTAATTACCTACCTCAGCATTGCACAGCGTGCAAAACAGGGCATCTTCACCAGTGCCTTCCTCAGCTGCTTCATCTTGTTTACGGCAATCTTCAAGAACAAAGATTGCACAAAAAAATCCCCCGAAATAATGGCAGAAGGTATTCCTTCTCGGAGAGATAGCTTCAGCATTCGATTTCACAGACTCAACCGAACCTTTTTTGCTAGAATTAGCACCTGCAAAGGAACTTCGTGAAGGGAAGACGCACATGAAAGAGTTCCATTGCTAACTTCATCAAATTTTCTGCTCATTCCATGGGAAATCAATTAGTGCTTTTTCCTTGCTTCATTCATTAACTCAGGATCAAATTTAGACATGATACCAGGGTCTGCCGGGTTAATTGCAGTAGACCGAACATAAAGAATGAAAACTAACAGTGCCTGCATTTAAAGAACTCCTTCAATTTAAATTAAGCAGACATTCAGTTTTAAATGAAATGCCAAATATCTGTGGGACTTGGAATCCTCAAGATGATGAATCAAATGAACGCATATCAACTTATTCTTTCAATGTTTTATTTTAATAATGAAGCCTATCCAGTGAGCCAATTTCACAAGTCTATTTCAAACAATATTACTGCCCATGCTAATTTCTGTGCAAAAAATAAGAAGGTTGTAATCAATAAGCCATCATGTATGCCGATAATTCACATACCACTGGGGAATAGACACCAATGAGAACATACTCCCAAATTTGGCCACCAAGGAATGGAGCAAAGAAGGCATAAAATGCTACCACTAACAAGCAAAATACCGTGATAGCAACAACCTGTGGAACACAAATACAAAGTTGTAGTCAATGAACTGGTATCTGAAAAGCTATGAATAGAAACTATCAATCAAATTAAATAATAATTTGAACTAAACCCCATTATCATTTACAGAAGATTACATCACTACAGAAGTGAATTGCATTTGTTATCATAATTAAAAACCAACAAACAGAAAAGGCAGACAAGAGTGGATTTGAATAAAACAGAATGGTTGCATCAAAGTATAGATCTTTAGCAAGTTTTCAGATTATCCAATTAGGGCTTGCAGTTCACATCTAAATTTCAAACACAGACATCACAACCTTCCCAATCCCCCGCCCCCCCACCCCAAATTCAAAGCAAATTTCAGCTCATGACCCTCATCAGCAATTCAATCACACAGTTAACCATGAACAAAACAGAAATACCATCACTGCAAAAACACATAAAATCAAAGAACAAAAAAAAAAAAAACAATTAGAAAAAGCTAAAACAAGAACCTGAAAGGTATGTGCGGGTAACTGCCAGCCATGTTTCCTCACCATCACTTTCTCACACTTCACCACAATCACTTTCTCCCACCCACTGCTGTCTGTCTCTCAATCTTAATCCACACACACTTCACCACTTACTTTGTGAAAAAATCCCCTCTTTTCTCTGAAAAAAATCAATCTTGCTCAACTGGGTTCAGCTAAAAAAGATCAAAAAACAATATTAATTTTAAAAGAAAAGTACAGGAAGAAAACTCCCAAACAGAAACCCTTTTCCCATTTTCTTCCGAATAATCAGAATATTCTACTCAATTTCCACAAGAGTCCAAGAAAAAAGTACAAAAACACCGGAGGTCAAACTTTGTCCGTTCTCCCTTTGGTGGGTGCAAGAAATACAAACTACAAAACACAAGTCGACAAATCGACGGCGAGGGAAGTTGAGGTACGGGCTGTGTTTGTGTGCGTTGAAAACTTGAAACTCAACAATGAAGTTGGTGTAAAGAGCAATTAAGCTATTTTACATTCATACATTCTGAAATAAAGAAAGGTGCTTTTAATGTGGTATTGTTGTTCGTTAGGTTCCTATTATTTATTACCGTTTTTTATTTAAAATGTTTTTTTTTTTCCATAGAAAAGACCCGTAACATCAAGTTTTTGTTAATTTTAACATATTTATTCTATATATTTTTTAAATGATTTGAGTCATTAATGAATTCTATTTAATGACGGAAAGTTTATTGCCAGACATTAATCAATTAGACATTTTAATTTCTAACGTTAACTTGCTATAATTCAATTTAGTGTCTATTTTTAATCACTATTTAAATTTAAAAATGTAATATTTTTAAAGATATTAGAAAAAAAAGTTAGGTCACAACAATTATAAAAAAAATATTTACTTTTTATCTGAGGAGAAGGTGTTTTTGTGTATTCTAATTATTTATAAAAAATTAAAATACTAAAAAATTCCTAAAGCATAGTTAGAAAATAGAAATACTTCAGGATAACAAAAACATACTGCGATTAATATTATTTATATAGATGTAACAATAATTCTCATAATCTCCTAAAATTTGAATCAATTAATGTATCGACTCATCATACTTTTTTATATTGGAAGCTTTTATAAGTTTATCAAAATTGATCAAATAAAATCAGTCCATCAAATCAAATTATCAATATATTTAAGATATATTATTATGTTATCATATTTATTATCCACCACTAGTGCAAAAGACTCATTAAACTATTCATACCCGTTTCTTAGAAATACCCGGCCCATATATCATTATTGTATCATTACTTTTGGGGCAAAATGATAAATCAGATTAGATGGAGGTCATTTTAGAAATTAACAGTTTTGTGGGATCTCTCTGTTCAATGGGTAGGCGTCGCGTTACCCACCATTTTTTTTAATCGGAATTCGAATTTCACACTGAAAACCCCTTGAGAATTGTCCGGCGAAGCAGCTGCAACAAATTAAAGATTCGTAAACCCAAATGTTTGTGGATTCCCGACATACCGGTAAGTTATCGAGCTCTTTGAATTCAATTCCTTTCTATTTGTATTTTTTCGCTAATTTTTTTATTAATTTTTCTATCTTGTAACGGAAGTACGAATGTTTGAAATGGAGTCTTTGTGGTCTCACCGATTGGATCAATTGGGAAACCATGGTGTGATTTTTTTCTGTAATTTAGCTATTGAGAGTGTAGAAGGCAGCTATTATTTGTGATATACGTATGTATTTTAGTTTTCATTTCTCGTTTGTGTTTATGATATCATGTTTTAATTTCAACAGTAGCTTGAATTATTGCGTAATTACAATGATGGGCAGTTTCTTAGCTTTCGTTGTGTGCAATTTTCAGGTGAAGTGTTTCTTATGTATGTAGCCTAATCAACTCCGGGAGCACTTAGTTCGAAATTCTGTAGATGGTATGGTGGATTTTGAGGAGAATGTGGAAGGTGGTGAAGAAGGGATTGCTTTGAATATGGTTGACATTGTAGATACTGCAGAAAATAGGGATGGGCAAGCAAGTAGTTCTTCTAGAAGAGATATTGTGGGAATTGAAGGAGATAACTTTGAACCGCATGATGGCATTGAATTTGATTCCCATGAGGCAGCTTATTCTTTTTATCAGGAGTATGCAAAGTCTATGGGGTTCACCACGTCGATTAAAAACAGCCGTCGTTCCAAAAAGACAAAAGAATTCATCGATGCCAAATTCGCATGTTCAAGGTATGGAGTCACACCAGAATCGGAGAGTGGTGTTAGTAGAAGGCCGAGCGTTAAGAAGACAGATTGTAAAGCCAGTATGCATGTCAAGAGGAAACGAGATGGAAAATGGTATATTCATGAGTTTATAAAGGAGCATAATCACGAACTTTTGCCTGCCTTAGCATATCATTTTCGTATTCATAGGAATGTAAAATTAGCCGAAAAGAATAATATAGATATTCTACACGCGGTTAGTGAGCGGACAAGAAAGATGTATGTTGAGATGTCTAGACAGTCTAGTGGAAGTCAAACTACTTGCCTCAGCAAGAATGACTTCGATCAACAGTTTGAAAGAGGTCGGTATTTGGCATTAGAAGAGGGGGATGGTCAAGTTATGCTAGAATATTTTATCCAAATCCAGAAAGAGAATCCGTTTTTCTTTTATGCGATTGACTTGAACGAAGAACAACGTATAAGGAACTTGTTCTGGATTGATGCAAAAAGTAGGAAAGATTATGTCAGCTTCAATGATGTTGTTTTCTTTGACACCAGTTACACTAAAAGCAACGAGAAGATGCCTATTGCTCTGTTCATAGGGGTGAACCATCATTTTCAGCCTATGTTGCTTGGATGTGCTCTACTAGCTGATGAAACTAAACCAACATTTGTTTGGTTAATGAAGACTTGGCTCAGGTCAACAGGTGGGCAAGCTCCAAAAGCTATTATCAGTGATCAAGATAAACAATTAAAATCAGCTATTGAAGAAGTTCTCCCATATTCCCGCCATTGCTTTGCTCTGTGGCATGTATTGGAAAGAATAACCGAAAATCTTGCTCATGTACTCAGACATCATGAAAATTTTATGAAAAAATTCAACAAGTGTATTTTCAAGTCGATAACAGATGAAGAATTTGATATGAGATGGTGGAAGATGGTAAGTAGATTCGAGCTACAAGAAAATGAATGGGTTCATTCGCTGTATGCGGACCGTAAAAAATGGGTTCCCACATTCATGAGGGACACGTTTTTGGCTGGAATGTCCACACATCAGCGATCTGAAAGTGTGAATGCTTTTTTTGACAAGTACATTCACAAAAAGATCAATCTGAAAGAGTTTGTGAGACAATACGGGGCAATACTTCGGAATAGGTATGAAGAGGAAGACATGGCGAACTTTGACACCTGGCACAAACAGCCAGCGCTTAAGTCTCCTTCTCCTTGGGAAAAACAGATGTCGACTATCTATACCCATGCGATATTTAGAAGATTCCAAATCGAGGTTTTGGGTGTGGTAGGATGTCATCCCAAGAAAGAATCGGAGAATGGAGGCAATACTACTTTTAGAGTAGACGACTGTGAAAAGAATGAAAATTTTGTGGTTACATGGAACGAGGAAAATTCAGAGGTTTCTTGTTCTTGTCTAATGTTTGAATACAAAGGTTTCCTTTGCAGGCATTCAATGATTGTACTCCAAATATGTGGTCTTTCAAGTATCCCATCTCGATATATCCTCAAGAGGTGGACAAAGGATACAAAAAGCAAGCAATCATTGGTAGAGGGAACTGAGAGAATCCAAACGAGGGTACAAAGATACAATGATCTATGCAAACGTGCTATTCAATTAGGAGAAGAAGGTTCCTTTAGTGAAGAGAATTGCAGCATTGCTTGTCGTGCTTTAGTTGATGCTCTGAAGAACTGTGTGAATATAAATAACAGAAGTGCTGTAGAATGCTCTGTTGGAATTCGTTGTGGTGAAGAAGAGAACCAAATGCTCCTTGCGACGAAAATTAAGAAAAGGAGCACGAACAAGAAAAGAAAGGTTGGATGGAAGTTATTTCTATTACATATATCTATCTTCGCTTCCTTGTTTGAAGCAAAGTTTTTTCTCTCAGTTACAGCCAGAGCCAGATGCAGTTGTTATCGACACTCAAGAGAGTTTACAGCAAATGGTAAGCTATACACTTGCATTCATAAAATTTGTATTGGTTTATTAGGATCTTGGTATGACTTATCAGAATTGAGACTGCTAAGCATCCCCTGCTTTATATGCTTGTCAAACCTATTTTGATAACTTTTTTTGGCCTTATAGGAACATCTGAGCTCGGAGGGAATTCCCTTAAATGGATACTATGGGTCCCAACAACATGTACACGGACTGGTATGGTTTTGTGCGACCTGACAATATATAAGTAAAAGCTTTCTTTGATCGATTATCATGCTGCATATACAAATTTTGTGGAGTGACATTTGGGTGCTCTAGTTGCTCGGTGCAACTGGTGAATAATTAATGCTGTTAAATTAGAACAACTTATACTGTTTAGTGAAAACAATTAATATGGACTAACTAATACAGTAAATCAACTAACACCATTTAAAAATGCACTTGAGTTGCATGGTGCAACTGGTGTATAAAAGTATTTACTTTTTACCTTACAGCACGATGAGTTATAAGTTTTATATAACTCAGCTCTTATAATTGATCCAGTTAAATCTGATGGAGCCACCCCATGATGCTTACTTTGTTGGTCAGCAGACTATGCAGGGGCTGGTACGCCATACTCACTTCCTCTTGAAACCTATTCACTCGTGAATTAAAACCATGGAGTATTTATTATGAGTTTGTGATTGGATTGTAGGGGTCCCTTTCTTCCAGCCATGAGAATTTTTATGGGACTCAACAAAGCATGCCTCAACTGGTACTGTTTCCCTTTACCTCGTATTCTTACTGTTGATTATTTCGAATAACGGAATAATGACATCTTAAATCATTAAGTTTCGTTCCTTGTGTTTATGCAGGGGCATCTGGATTTTAGACAACCAACTTTTACTTATGGCGTGCAGGTAAGTCGTCAAAATAACATGCTGAAATAGATTGCTACCCTTCTTCTACCCTTTTGCAAAAACGGTTGAACTCGTTTGGGAATTTAAAAGGATGTAGATTAGTACTGGAACTTTCAATGTTTTATAGCTCACATTTATGAATGAAATTCAGGACGAACATAATGTGAGACCAGCGCAGTTGCATGGCTCTGCTAGACATGCTTGACGTATGTGATCATTGAATAGCATTTTCCTATTCAACGGAATCAAAGTCTTCAGAGGATTCTCCTCGCTGCTAATTGCCTTAGAGCAGGTGCACTCATATTTTGTTGTGAGCTACTTGTAGTCTGTAAGTTGAATTCTGAACTTTTCCAATTTTCTATTTCGACCAAGTTTTTTTTGCTCTCTTTTGAAATGATTGGATGTTTACAATATTCATCAATTCCAATATATGAAATACAAAATTTGACAATAAAAAATAAAGCTCACTATAAAATGAAAAAAAATTTATGTAGTATTTCACCTTTCTTGATTTGCTAAAAGATAACTTAAAGTGTAAAGTGATACTAATATTTTTCACTTTTTTGGATATCCTTTGCCCATTTTTTGCCAACTAATTTAATTCATCCCTTTCTTATTTTAAGAAACTAAAAAAGTAAATATGCATAGTAGAAATAAAAGAAAAATGGATGCACCAACTAGACTATGCAATTAGTGCATAGCTAATATTATTATATAAAAACAATTAATATTATCTAGTATAAATAAGCAATATGGGTCAATTAAAAGTTTTTAATAAAACAACTAATATTATATCAATATACTATTTCCTGTAAAAAAAATAATCAATATACTACTGAATATTCACTTTAATGTCGATGGTTGATATATTGGCCGAACATGATCTGTATGTCAAACATTTTTCATTTATTCAACTTAGGTTATTAAATAATGGTTTTAAGTCCCTCTTAATTGAAAAATATATTTAAACAATTTATGTTTTTTATAATTATATAACAATTATTTTTTCCTTACAAATAATGCAAGACAAAAACAATAAAATTTTGAATAACACTTCTACTGTGAATCAGGTATACATGAATTATATAACTGTTATAAATAAAAATTATCACTGTTATGCAAAAAAAACTATCATTGTTTAAAAATATAAATTATTTTATAAACAATTATAGTTTTTATGCATAACAGTGATATTGAAAAAATAAAGTTCACCGTGAACTCTGGTTCACATAAGTTTTTATCTAAAAAATGTCTCAATTAATTTTTTTGTTATATATAGGCGTTAAAAACATTATTAGCTAGGGCTAAACATTATTGGCTTTATTACCTTTCTAATTGATGTCTCCAACGGCTAATAAATTAATTTTATTCCAAAACATAGACCACGCTACGTTAACATTATTATGGAATGGTCTATTATTTTATGATTTTATCAGAGAAATTTAAGTACTCTATAAATTTTTATGTATTTGACTATTATTTTGTAGCATTTAATCTATAAATACTCTAACGGGTACATTTAATTTATAAAAAAATTAATGAGGCGATCTCACATACTCTGATACTCAATCTATAACTGGAATTATTTAAATTATTATTATGTTATAATTAAAAAAAATGAAGAAAATATGATTAATTTAAATTAAAGTTTATAATTAAGTGATTCCACATTAGACCTTGTACTTATATTTATCAATGATGTAAATGTCCTGATTAGTCCCGCCTAGGCGGCGTCTAGGCGCTAGGCGATCGTCGGCCGACCCGATTTTGCCTAGGCGCCGCCTAGGAGACCAAGTCGGGAGCTAGACGACTAAGTAAGGAGCTAGGTGTCCAACACTACGGTATTATTTGATAATGAGATACTTCGTTGTTAGAATAAATTGATGGTAAGACAAAGATTGATAATTTTCACTACACTAAAATTCCAAAACACAAATTTGTTTAGTTTTTTTTTATGTTAAATTAATTTTCTTGTACTCTATAATGGATAATAGATATAAGAAAATGTGTTTAAATTGTTATCTAGATTTAGACGATTGTATAATGAATGAATTAATTAATTTTGAAGTGTATTTTTGTTATAATATATTGATAAGTAGTAAATAAAATTCATTTAGATGAAAAAAAAAAAAAAAAAAATCGAACCGATTAGTCCCCGCCTAGATGACCTAGGCGCTAGGCGATCCATATCCGTCCGATTACCGATTTCCGACTTCTGCACCCTTAATATTTATACATGAAATGAAATAGTGGGGTAAATGCAATTTTTTACTCCATGAAATAGTATAAGACACAATAATTACCAACTTAGGCTGTGTTTTGAAAGACTTAAAATAGCTTCCAGAAGCACTTATTTTTAAAAGTTGTGAGAGAGAGCTTTGAAAATAAGTGCTTCTAGAAGCTGTTTTAAGTGTTTCAAAACACGCCCTTAATTGGAGTAAATGATAGTAGAAATTGGTGTGATTATTGATGTTGGGAGTGGCAGAGAGAGAGAGAGACTGTGAATGAGGAGGATGTAATACAAAACGTGTACTGCATCCATGATCGGTCTTTCTAATGCTGTATTCCACTCTACACATGAATATGATCACACACGCATGTCACATATTATAACTCCTCGTTGCAAACACGGTTAGGCATATTTTTACTTCGGTTAACTTAAAAGAATAGGAATATTTATGAATTAATTCCCCACATTCCTCTACCCATATTTTAATAAATGAACAATTAGTTCTTGATAAGGGATATTTGTGTCGTCCACTAAAATAAGAATATGTAGAGGTTTGAATATGGAGACCACCCTTAAAGAGATCAGGAGAATGAGGAGGAGGTTTGGACCCAAATCATGGGCTTAGCCCCCTAGGCAAGCGAATGGGCCAGCAGGTGGGCAAGGTAGGAAGATGGGTCAGATAGGCGGGCCCAAGACAGACTTCGGCCCAGTTAGATAAAGGCGGCCGGCAAAATTGGGCCCGGTAATATAAGAGTAGTCAAATGACACAAGGTTTAAAGGGCCAGAAGAAGGTTAGGGCCCAGACAATGGGCCCAATCCCGAGGTAAGCAAATGAGCCAGAAAGGAAGATGGACTAATAGGCCGATTAGGGGAAGGACCTTGAGTGGGTTGATGCTCAGTCAGGTGGACGCAGTCCAATAGGTTTAAGTCCAGCTAGGCTATGATTAGCTAGTTCGAGAATTATGTGCTGGACTAGGGAATGTTGTTGCGAGGATTTGGGAGCAATTCCGAGATGAGACCGTTCCGAGTTAGGTGGGCTGATAAGATAGAATTATAGAAGAGACCCGATTAAGGAGGTGGACTAATTGAGTTGTGGAGAAGATCCCGAAATATAGGGAGGTTATTGGCATAGACGTGGTCAGGAGGCGAGGCCAATCAGATGGGTAGTTATTGGCTCAATCTGGTTATAAATACACCCATCAGGTATACACAAACACACACGAACTATTTTCTGATTACAATACATACTTGCGAGCTTTTATTATCTTGAAATAGAGTCATCTGAGATTTTTTTTTTGAAAGGTATAGAGTCATCTGAGATTGATTCTAACTTGAGCATCGAAATGCTTGAGCCGAAGCTCCCTTCGGCCTTTTCAGGTATTATTGTTTGTGACGTGAGAAGCTCACAAGAGAAGATAGTTAAATTTGGTCCTCTCCCGAGTCTAGGTGAGCGTTTAAATTCTTGTCATCTCAAGATATATTTTTTACGCATCAATTCCCATTTTTAAAATTATTTTAAGGTGAAATTCTTATTTTTATTTTTGATGAGTTCGGACTTTTTAGTTATTTAAAAAAAAAGAGTAGGAACATGTAGGTGAAATGGATAAAAAAGGTTAAAAAAATAAATTCAAATTGAGATAATAGATATTAGAGTGGTGATTGTGGTGTGTCCAAGATAAAAGGTAGGTCAATTTTTCAATTAAAAAAAATTAAATTTGATATAAAAATAACTAAAATTAATAAAATAAATACTTATATGACTATACGTGACACGGGCAAAAATTACATGACAAATTAAAGAATTCTAAACATTCCTCTTGATTTGGTCAATTTACCAACGGCATTATAGGAAAACAAAATAAAATAAAACAAAGCAAAATACTAGTAGTCTATAATTCCCGATTAAATAAAAGTCAGGTATGTTATGATGCATAGGGAATACTGCAATTCAATGGTTCTGTACAAAACGGTCGACCTATATGGGTCCCACCACAACTGGGACCACGTGGTGTCGAAATGAGCGGGCCCCACTCAACCCCCTCGTTCTCCATTTAACCTCACACCCCCTCCCACCCTCCACCCTCACTCTGCAATACCAATGGAGCTTTTCTACATTTCCATGCTCTTCGTCCTCTTTCCTTTTCTCACAATTGCAGGTAAAACTTAATTCCGTGCTTTTAATTTATCAATGCCTGTCTACATTGTTGAATTTATGTTCAATTTTAATTATTGCAGATCCGCCGTCGATCGGAATAAACTACGGCCGGATTGCCAACAACCTCCCCTCGGCGGCTAAAGTAGTTAAGCTCCTAAAATCACAAGGTCTGGAGCGGGTCAAGGTGTATGACTCCGACCCGGCCGTTCTCAAGGCCTTATCCGGGTCGGGTATAAAAGTCACGGTCAACCTCCCCAACGAGCTTCTCTACTCCGCCGCCCGCCGCCCCTCATTCGCCTACTCGTGGGTGCAGAAAAACGTCGCCGCCTACTATCCTTCAACAGCCATCGAGGCCGTCGCCGTCGGCAATGAGGTGTTCGCCGACACGCACAACACCACGCGCTTCCTCATTCCGGCAATGTACAACATCCACCAAGCGCTCGTAAAGCACAACTTCCATGACGTCATCAAGGTGTCATCGCCCGTCGCTCTCAGCGCTTTGCAAAGCTCCTACCCGTCTTCGGCCGGGTCGTTCCGACCCGATTTAATCGAGCCCGTTTTCAAACCCATGTTTGAGTTCCTCCGAAAAACCGGATCCGCTCTCATGGTGAACGTGTACCCGTTTTTCGCCTACGAGTCGAATGCTGATGTCATCTCGCTGGACTACGCGCTTTTCCGGCAGAATCCCGGCGCCGTCGACGCCGGCAACGGCTTGCGTTACTTTTCCCTCTTCGACGCCCAAATTGACGCCGTTTACGCGGCGATGATGGCGTTGAAATTCGACGACGTCCCCGTCATCATAAGCGAAACCGGGTGGCCGTCGAGGGGTGACTCCAACGAGATTGGCGCCGGCGTCGAGAATGCCGCCGCATACAACGGCGGTCTCGTCCGCCGTGTCCTCTCCGGCGGCGGCACTCCCCTCCGCCCCCACGCCAATCTCACCGTCTACCTCTTTGCTCTCTTCAACGAGAACAAAAAGGTATTTATTTAAATTAAAGTTCAAATGTGTAGGAATGCGTGAAATTGACTCGTTTTATATTAATTTCTCAACAGGTGGGTCCCACTTCAGAGAGGAATTTCGGGCTTTTCTACCCGAACGAGAAGAAGGTTTACGACATTCCGTTGACGGTGGAGGGGCTGAGGGAATACCGCGAGACGGCGCCGCCGATGCCCGGCCGGGAGCAGAGGGTGGCGACGGCGAGTGGGCAAACGTGGTGCGTAGCGAAGGCGGAGGCAGAAAAAGAAAAGCTACAGTCGGGTCTAGATTACGCCTGCGGTGAAGGAGGGGCTGACTGCCATCCGATCCAACCGGGGTCCACGTGTTTCGATCCTAACACGGTTGAGGCGCACGCTTCGTTTGCTTTCAACAGTTACTATCAGAAGAAGGGGCGTGCTATTGGCACTTGCTTTTTCGGTGGGGCCGGTCTCATTGTTACACAACAGCCCAGTGAGTACCCTAATTTTCCTCTTGATCTATTTTATTTTTACTTAATTTTATTTATTGATATTAGAGTAAATCAAACTAGACTTAATAAGTAGCATTGATTTTGACGACATTGTTTCAATTATATACTCACTGCAATATTGCACATATCATATACTATAACATTGGAATCTAAATTAGTTTTTCTTTATTAAGCTAAATTTGGTCACATGACTAGTGAGAGTGTGAGACATTTTAGTGCCAAAATTTTGTCAATAAGGTGGGGTAAAAACATGGGAGAAATAATCGTATGTGTGAGGGGCAATTGAGTCGAATATTTGTTTTTATTAGTGGAAAAGAAAAGACGAATTGTATTACTATTCTATGTTGACATTCCTTGAAGGCTAACATGTGCGCATGTCAATTATGGGGGTGGCCCACAATAGGTGGTAGCCAGGTAATTGTATAGCACGTGATTGACGGACACATCTTGGATTCCTTGAGCCTCCCATCCCATTCAATATTCATCTAATCTAAATTCTACGACTATAATACGACTTACGGAGTATAAAAACAATACGTATTCTTTTTCCCTCTTATATAAATAAATAATTAATACTCTACATTTTTATAAAATCAAAAGGAGTACTAGTATATGAAATATGTATTTTTATGTATAGTGTAAACTGCAGTTCAGCAGTGAATGTGAATTTCGCCAACCTTTTTAGGGACATTTTTGCAGTCTATATTTGTAGAAATTTTAGTGATTTTTTTTTCCTTTTGAGCATTTGATAAGGTGAATAACAGTGACGACTGACGCGTATATTCTAGTTTAGTTCTAGATTCTTCAATCTTTAGACATGGGATTAGATTCAACTTTTAATCATGATTGGATCATTGTATAATAATAATTTTATTTTCTTTCTTGCCTTTCCAGAATACGGCAAGTGTGAATTTCCGGTGGGAAATGGAACTTAGAGCAGCGAATAAAGCAACGGCGGTGAAGTTATTTCATTGTATAATAATAATTTTATTTTCTTTCTTGCCTTTCCAGAATACGGCGAGTAATAAGGAGTTAATCTCTCTTTTTATACCCTTTTTAACAATACTAATACCTTTAGGTATTATAACTAATACTGTATGCTCTTATAAATACATTAGGGCAAGTTTAGATTCATTTTATCAAAATTGTAATTTCAGTTTATCCGCTCATCTTGTAAAACACTCTCGCAACTTCAATATGATTTACATTGTTTCTTCAATCATCTTCCATATGGTATCAGTTTACAATTCTCTTTGAATTGTTCGTACGCTTTGGTTTAATCGATCGATTTCTATTTCGTTTCCTATTTCGATTTCGGTCTTCGAATCGAATTCTTCCGCTGCTTTCTTCGATTTCTTGAATCGATTTCTTCGATTTTGAGTTCTATAATCAATTCGTGATTCTCTTGAATTGATTTCTTCAGTCTTATTTGTATCTACCGCGATTCGTTTGTGATGACGTTCAATGGAGGTTCTTTAAATCCGGTGGCGAATCCGCTTTCTCCATTTTTTTTGCATCCGAACGACAATCCAAATTGCTTTCGATAGTTCTTGAGCCCTTGGATGGATCCAATTTTATCTCGTGGAGTCATGCCGTGAAGAGGGCCCTTAGCGTCAAGAATAAAGGCGCCTCGATCGATGGTTCACGCCTATTCCATCCGGGATGATGATAGCGTAATCCGTATGATGCCTGGTTCGGACGAATGATCCGGGTCTTAATGTTGATTCTCAATTCCATTAAGCCAGATATCAAGAAGACATTTGAATATTTCTCATCTGCGAAGGATGTGTGGGATGAGCTGCATCACAGGTATACTCAATGTGATGATACTCGTGTTTATGAGTTGGAAAAAGCGTTGAGTGCTATTTCTAAAGGGGGTCAGTCGTTAGTGGCATATTATAATCAGTTCAAGTCTCTGTGGGATGTGTTCTTGAGTTTTAAGCCTGCTTTAAAGTGTAATTGTGGGGCTATGATGCAGTGTACATGTGACATACCCTTTTTAGTTGCTAAAACTCAAGAAAAGGATGCCATAGTGAAATTTCTTATAGGCCTAGATGACTCATACTTTGCTATTAGGTCTCAGATCTTGTTACAAGCTAGTTCTCTTTCTTTAGCCAAGATTTATTCCTTGTTACTTCAAGAAGAGTCCCAGAGAACATTAAGATGTGATGCTAGTGGTATTCAGTCTGAGAGTGTTGCTATGTTAGCAAGGAATGCTAAATTCTATAAGGAAAAGAAGCAGATTGTCAAGTGTTCTCATTGTCATGCTCCTGGCCATTCCGTAGAAAGGTGTTTTCAGTTGATTGGGTATCCCCCGGGCTGGAAGGGTCCTAGAGGGCCTAGGAAGTTTGATAGCAATGGTTCAAATGTGAATAATGTTCATGTCAAGTCTGACACACCAGCAGAGACTAGTTCAGTGGCCTCAAATCCTTTATTCACACAGGAGATGTATGAGCAATTCCTGGCCTTTGCCAAGATGCAGCAGGGCCCTGATCACACAGCTGCTGGAGCCTTTGCTGAAGTCAATATCCAGGATGTTACTCAGCCAGCAGGTAGCCATTTTTGTTTAAATTATGTTAAAAATTTGTTTAAGTGGATTTTGGATACTGGTGCTACTGACCACATGGTTAATACTCTAGATATGTTTACAAGTACACCTGAACCTTCCAATATCAAAATTAAACTTCCCAATAACTCATACACCACAGCCACATTCATGGGAAATATAAGGATAAATCATGTTTTAACCCTCTATAATGTCTTGTATGTTCCTGATTTTGCTTTCAATCTATTGTCTATCTCTCATCTAACAAGGTACTCTAATTGTATTGTTAGTTTCTTGGCCTCACATTGCATTTTGCAGGACAACTTAACACAGAATGTGATTGGTTCTGCTGAGCAAACTGGAGGATTATACTACTTAACTGTTTCTTCTCCTGAGAAGTCTGTTAATTCTGCTATTGGTACTTCTGATTCTAGCTTATGGCATACTAGATTAGGCCACATTAGCAATAAGAAGTTGTTTCATATCAAGCAATTAGGTGTAACTAGTAAACACACTGCTATGAATAAAATTTGTCATGTTTGCCCTTTAGCTAAGCAAAAGAGATTGTCATTCCCTGTTAGCACTTCTACTTCTGATTCAATTTTCAGTTTGATTCATTGTGATGTTTGGGGGCCTTTTTCAATACAATCTATTAATGGTCACAAGTATTTTCTTACTATTGTTGATGATTTCAGTAGATGTACATGGGTTTATCTCTTAAAAATGAAAAGTGAAGTTAAACTTGCTTTGGAAAATTTTAACAATATGGTTCATACTCAATTTAATGCAAAAATCAAGATTCTTAGGTCTGATAATGGGACTGAGTTCATCTTGACTGATTTTTATCATAGATTAGGGGGATAATCCATCAAACTTCTTGTGTGGAAACACCTCAACAAAATGGCTTAGTTGAGAGAAAGCATCAACACTTGTTACAAGTTGCTCGATCTTTACCTTTTCAATCTGGTTTGGCTTTGAAATACTGGAATTTTTTTGTTCAAACTGCTGCACATTTGATTAATAGAATTTCATCTTCTGTTCTGCACAATAAAACCCCTTTTGAGATGTTGCATGGGAAGTTGCCTGATTATTCCTATTTAAGGAATTTTGGATGTTTGAGTTATGCAAGTACTTTAACTGCTCATAGATCAAAATTTGATCCAAGAGCTGTCAAATGTATTTTCTTGGGTTATCCTTTTGGTACTAAGGGTTACAGATTATTGGATTTATCTTCAGGAAAGATTTTCATATCTAGAAATGTTATATTTCATGAACTGGTTTTTCCATTTTCTGATAATAGTAGATCTCTTAATATGGATGTTGGTTCTTCTGTTTCCATAATTCATGATGAGCTTTTGGATTATTCTTTTCCTACACCTCATAATATGGTTAATCATTCTGATAATCCTCATGGTTCTCCATCACATAATCATGATGATCATCCTATTTCTTCTGACATTACCAATGATTCTCCTCCCATAGAGGATAATCATCATGAGTTGCACAATGAGTTACATGAATTAGTAGGTGATGCAGCACCAGTTGTACAACAGCCACATGATGTCGTTTTAGATAATGTCAGAAGATCAACAAGGTCCAAACATGCTCCTGCTTACTTAGAGGTATACAAGACCACACTACCTCAATCAGTAGATCATAACACTGCTAATCTGGTAACAAATTCTACACCCTATCCTATTTCTGATTATTTGTCTACAGCTCATCTGTCTTCTTCTCATAAAGCATTTACTGCTTCTATTTCTCAAATTACTGAGCCTAAGACTTATAAACAAGCATGTGTTGATCCCAATTGGCAAGTAGCCATGAATAATGAAATACAAGCTTTGGAAAGAACAAATACATGGACTCTAGTTCAGTTGCCTAAAGATAAACATTGTATATGATGTAAATGGGTATACAAAGTAAAATATAAGCCAGATGGTTCAATAGAGAGGTATAAGGCTACACTAGTAGCTAAAGGCTACACTCAAGAACCTGGCATAGATTACTTTGACACTTTTTCCCCTGTGGCTAAGATAACAACTTTTAGAATATTATTGTCTATTGCAATTGCCAAAAATTGGCCTATTCATCAATGTGATTTAAATAATGCCTTTTTACATGGGGATTTGGATGAGAAAGTCTATATGTTGCCCCCCCTGGTTATAATGTTTCTGAAAACCAAGTTTGTAAGTTAACTAAGAGTCTATATGGTCTAAAACAGGCTAGCAAACAGTGGTTTACAAAATTATCTGAAACTTTGTTGTCTATTGGTTTTGTTCAGTCCAAAGTTGATACTTCTTTATTCACTAGGACTAATGGAACTGACTTCACTATACTTTTGTGTTATGTTGATGACATTATACTCACTGGTACTAACTTATCTGATATTCAAATTGTCAAATCTTTCTTGCATGACAAATTCACTATAAAGGACCTTGGTGTTCTTAAGTACATTTTAGGCATTGAAGTTGCAAGAAGCACTAAAGGCTTGCAACTTTGCCAAAGAAAATATGCTCTTGATCTTCTTACAGATTGTGGTTACTTGGGTAGTAGACCTTGCACTACACCCATGGATTCTAAACAACCTTTTTCTGAATCCAATGCTCCTTTATTAGATGATCCTTCAGAATATAGAAAGGTGGTTGGTAAGCTGTTATATCTAACAATAACCAGACCTGATATATCCTATGTTGTCCAAACACTAACACAACATATGAGTAAACCTAATGCAGATCATCTAGCTGCAGTTCACAGACTATTGAGATATATCAAAAGCACAGTAGGCCAAGGCCTTCTCTATCCCACAATCAACAACTTCACACTCAAAGCTTTTGCAGACTCTGACTGGGCTAGGTGCATTGAGACAAGAAGAAGTATCACAGGTTATGCTATATATCTAGGAGAATCCTTGGTGTCTTGGAAGTCAAAGAAACAAAGCACAGTTGCAAAGTCATCAGCAGAGGCAGAATATAGAGCTCTTTGCTCAACAACTTGTGAGTTACAATGGATTCTCTACATACTCAAGGACTTGAAGGTGGTGCATTCTCAACCTGCAACAATTTACACTGATAGTAGGTCTGCTTTTTGCATTGCTCACAACCCAGTCCTCCATGAGAAGACTAAACATATACAAATCGACTACCACTTCACTAGAGAAAAGATACAACAAGGAGTGCTCAAGCTAATTCAAATACCATCTTCCCAAAACTTGGCTGATATTTTAACAAAACCCCTTCTGCCAACACTCTTCAATGACTTCAAGATCAAAATGGGTCTTCTCAACATTCACTCCCATTTTGAGGGGGGGTAATAAGGAGTTAATCTCTCTTTTTATACCCTTTTTAACAATACTAATACCTTTAGGTATTATAACTAATATTGTATGCTCTTATAAATACATTAGGGCAAGTTCAGATTCATTTTATCAAAATTGTAATTTCAGTTTATCCGCTCATCTTATAAAACACTCTCGCAACTTCAATATGATTTACATTGTTTCTTCAATCATCTTCGTTGTTTGTTCTAGAAACCCCAAAAAATGTCAAATATTTCCACCCAAGCTAACGTCACCTCGGTTATAAGACCATGTTTATCGCCCATGAAGACGCCTAGGTCATAGCAAACGACAAAGAAAGAAGGAAAAAAAATAATTCAAAATGGATTAATATTTGATGACCTCGGTTATCACATGAACGTGGGCATCCAACATTTGCCCAAATATACTTCATTCATTTCGTGACACATGGCGTGACCTAATTGATCTAGTATATTTTATTTATATAATTTTAGATTTCAATTTATTCATTTAAAAAAAATACTAAAATTCATGAAATAAAATTCTATATAAATAATAACAAATATTAATATATTTTGGATCACAATTTTAAATATTCTCATTTCTCTTCTTAACTGGTGTCAAATATCTTAATTTTTATCATTTTCTATATAAATCCAAATCATCCCAATTTTAAATTTAAAAATTAAAATTTTAAACCAAGATTTATTTATTTTCTTCTGTATTTCAATTCTTGTAATTTTAAAATTTATTATTGGATGTTGTAATTTATTTTAACTGTATTGTAATTTTTTTTATTATAATTATGATTTTTTAATATCAAATAATTGTGTATATTTCTTAAATATTTTAAATATAATGAAAAATAATTATAGATTTAATTGTTAAATTATAAAAGAAATAATTTATTAAAAGGTTGTTGTTGTTGTGAGTTGTTATGGATAAAATATGAAAAAAGATGAATTTGAATCGTAGAGAAAATGTGTATGTGGAGGAGAGAGAAATGATTATTTTATTAATTGGTTATGGTTGTGGACATGTGGTGGGTATGGATAAACATGCTCTAAGGTAAATAGGTAATGCTCTTACTAGTATTTCAATTGCGTCATATTGACCTATTAATTAAGGTAAAATTGCCAAAAAAAAAATGAGTTTGTTGTTAAAATTATGAAAACGACTAAAAAAAATTCAAAATGAACTACAGCTAGTGTAAAATTACGATATTCAATGTTCAATATTTTAATGGAAAAGAGTTTTGTGAGAGATTGTTTGATACATGAAAGAAATTCTATTTTGATAGTTGTGATATATTTTTAACACCAATCAACCATTTGATTAGAAATAATTATTAATTATTCAAACTTTTGTCGTTGTTATATCTGCACTAACTTTTAGTATTTATTAATATAAATAAAAGATCAAATTATATTCAGAAAGTGAAATTTGACCTAAGACTAAAGCCTACTCCAAACCCATCACACAATCCCAATCCCAATCCCACTATATAAAATGTGCCCATCTTAATTAACAAAATCCCAACAAAGAAAAGAAGAGAAGTTTATCATAAATCCATGTCAAACCCTAGTGAGTGGATGCAAATTCATTTTAACGATGTCAATCGGAACGAACTTCCTCCTCCTCCGACCACCACCACACCACCACGAGCCTCGATCAAGGCCGGGTAGCGCGGCCCATTCGACGGCGGTCAAGGGCGTCGCGGCAAAACCCCACCACCTTACTCAACACCGACACCACCAACTTCCGGGCCATGGTGCAACATTTCACCGGCAGCCCCTCCACCACCACTTACACCGCCACGTCTCAGCCCTCCAACGCCACCGGACTATACGATTTTATGCAACACGCCACCGCAGTATCCGCGTCGCCGGCAAGTGGTTTAATTCCGGTGCAGTACCCGAACCAAATTCAACAACAACAAGTACTCATGACAGAAAACATGCTCGGACGCGCCGGAAGCTCATCCCACGCGCCGCCGGAGTCGTCTTCAAAAATTGAAGGTCGTGATTACGATAACTACATGTTTTGATCTATGAGAAAATTAAGCTACTAATGACTTCTATTTTGTAGCTAGGTTGTATATATTTTCTTGTTGCATATCGTATTTTGGTTGTTTTTAAACATGTCGTATGTTAATTATTTAGCTAGCTAGGATCAACCCTATATTTCTGTAAGAAAATGGAATAAAATATATTGAAAATAATCAGAGAAACGTCTCTGAACGTAATTACATGCAGATTTATCTGGCATAGTTCTTACTCTTTCGGATATATAATTTATTTGAGGGACGATGATATCCAATATGGTCAAAATTTATTCATATTTTCAATATTGATCAATATTAACCAGGAAATTTCATCTTGTTAGGATTTCGTTTATATTTTTATTGCATGTTTTACAATAATGTGTTCAAATAAAATATTGATCTTGATTCTTGATATATTCTTTGATAGAGTACAAAACAATGTCCTATGGCTATAACTTTAATACATTAAATATAATTAATCTTTACAATCTATATTTTGTTTAAATAGCCTCACTTATTACTCTTAACCCTTTGCGAACCATCAAACGCAAATTTGGTCAATTCAACTACAAAAGATGAAAAATATTAATTTATTAAATTGATTAAGACATTTCAAATTGTTGTATATATTTTCCAACTTGACTGTTGACTCCCATTCCATACTCATAGTTGAATTTTCTACTAAATCTCAAGATGGTAGTACTATTTAGACCGTGGATCTCTAATTTTAATTTTATTCGGCTTGGAGCTTCTGTTATACATTATCCATATTAAAATATGATAAGACACACTTAATATGAGATGATTGTTGGGATTATACTGGAAAATATGTTTTTATTTTGTATAATCAAATTGAATTTCGGACTTATTTACTGAAATAAATTGTTTATCACTGATGCGTTAAATATTATTGAATGTTACATATATTTACTGCATAACTGTTCAATAAATAGTACGTGTTACATTGTAGTTAATTTAGTGATACCCGATCACGTAAGATTAAATTAACAAATCCCTTGAATTAAAAAAAGTACACCATTCACGACCTAGATGGAAATGAACAATCCATCGTGAAAGGTTGTAAAGAACGCCGATTTGACTTGTCTTGACCAAAGAGATTGCACTAGTGCATGTCTATTGCACTGAAGAGGACCTACAGGAGGACAAATTCTTCAAAACTGAACTAGGAAAAATTAGACCTCAGTGGTTCGTTATTTCTTAATCTTCGTCCCTTAAATAGGATCACGTGTGGTTAGTAAGTATTGCTTTGACTTATTACGAGTAGAGAATCAACGAGATTCAACACTTTATATCTTGGGCAATATTATTGGTCACATGTGTAGCTAAGATTTAATACGAAGAATCGTGTAAATGCAAAGACGCTTTTGTTCGATTTGGTTCTTGGGAGGTTCATAAGTTTTATCATACCAAATCTTGCAAGTGGAACTAGTTTCCTAGATGAGTAATAATGTTGAACCGTTCCTTCACCAAGGATAAAAAGATATTAATTAATGGAAAGCTATTTCAGTGGCTTGAATTAATTAATGGGCTAGATAATCTTAAACACGGGAAATAATAACCGGGAGCCATATTGACTATAATATGGGTTAAGATGGATATGCAATATTAATTATGTAGTGAGATTAATTAATATTTTATGGGCTTGAATAATATTGTGGCTCAATATTGATAATTCAAGATCCATTGGAAGGTCCAATCTTAATTCTCCTAAAGGCCCCCCAAGTAGCCCAACATAAAGTCCAATAACTAGAAAATGTGTTTAAAAATAAAATAAATATTTGTTGCTAATTTCCTCATATTTTTCGAAATTTATGGATAAGAGGGGAGAAGATTTTCTTTGAATTTTGTTATAGAATGAACATATGTATTCTTGGAATACAAGATTATCTCATTAAATTCAAGAAATCTCCCACTTGGTTATTCATAATGAATATTTCGAATATTTTGAAAATATAAAGGGCAAGAAAGATTTTCTTGATTTTCTTGAAAAAATATTATGGAAGATATGTATTTCTTGGAATACAAGAATATCTCATAAATTCAAGAAGATCCAAATCTTGGAATCTTGACCTAATATTTTCGAAAAATCCATAATGTGATGAGGTGGGATTTTTTGTGGAATATTTTAATTATGGGGAAAAGAATATAGAAGATATATTCAAGATTTCTTGGAGATCAAGAAAAGATTTTCCCACATTGTTTTTCTACCCCAAAAATCGCCCATCACCCATCTATAAATAGGGGATGATTCTTTCATTCTCAAGTGCAATTCCATGTGCTGGAAAAATTAGTAAATCCACAAAAGTGGTGCAACAAATTTTATTTTTCCTTTTAGTTAATTGTTCGCGAGTGTCCTTCCACCGGATAGTCGAGTAAGGGCTAGGGAATACTTGGGAAGGTTTTTGGGTGTGTTTTCATCAACGAGGTCGTCGCCATTCCAAGAGGTAAGTTCACGTAACCTCTTAGTAATTCCACATGCGTAGGATTTACGTGAATTGTTTATATGCATGATTTGTTATTATTTGAATTAATATGGGTTAATTCATGCTAGTAATAATTGTTAGAATTAAATTTGTATTTAAATATTCATCTATAATAGATCCATGCAATTCGTTCCCCAACAATTGGTATCAGAGCCTCGGTTTCGGGCTCTGATCTTTAAATTGTAATTTAATTCGCTTTCATTAAATTTGAAATTGGATAGTAGAATTGTTAAATCTTTTTTGCAGGTATCCAATTGTCATGGAATTTAATGTGTTTATTTAAGCATGTATATAAATTGTTGTTTTTAATTCGATTCGTTCGAATTCGTTTTGCCTCGTGAGAAAATCCACGAGTAGATTAGAATTTGTTTGATTTGATCAATGTGATAGACTAGTCTAGATCTAGGTTTATTTATTTTTGTAAAATAAATTGTAACCGGATCGAAAATGGAGGCGGAGACGAAGAATTAAAAGGCGGGATTCGAACCGGCGTAGGCGGCGTTAGAGCGGCCGCGTTAAGGAGGCACGCTGCGGACGCGGACGCTTACGGGCGCGAAGCCCGAGGGCGAGGCCGCCAGGCCGAAATCGGATCGAGAGATCGAGAGCGATCGAGGCGATGAAGGCGCGTGATGCGGCGACGCGGTGAGGCGGCATCGGGCATCGGATCGCATGGGCGGGCGCGCTGGAACGCATGGCGCCGCTAAGAACCGCCGCTGGTGCCGCCGAAAGGTATGAATCTGTCGGGCGACGTCTTGGCCGGGCGCTTGTGCAAGATGGACGCCACTCGACACGGCCGGGAGGGGGCTAGGCGGGCACTCGACCATGAAATGGGTCGATGACATCGCTTGACAAGACGTTTTTTTAAGATGGTCAAGTGGGAGCTTTTCGAGACGAAAAATGAAGGCTATGAAGACGATTTCTCAAAATCAAGACATGACAAAAATTAATCATGACAATTGGATATATTTGCCCAATATGTTTAATTTTTTGTTTTGATGTTATGCATTATTTTATGCTTATTTAAATTGTGTTTAAATTTGCAATGCATGAGAAAATGTTTTGAAAAATCTCACCTTCGAAAATTACTAAAGTATGCTTAAACAATTAATTGACAATTTTATGAATTATAAAATTGAATTAATTTTGACCTCCATGATTTATTTATTTGTGAATTCTTTTGGAGAAATTCCCCCCACGGGACGGTTAAAAGATAACTTTCACATGAATAAATTCCAAATGGATGATTGTGGATTATTACTAGTGGCGATTTATGACCCTCCCCACGAGGCTCGCTCAAAGCGAAATAATAATTTCAGATTTAATCATGGTTATTACTTAGGTATAAAATTGATATGCATATACTTCCCAAGTCCCCGGCAATTTTATATTGGTCAAGTGGGAGCCAACTATTAATCTAGCTATTAAAGGTTTATAACCGTTTTGTTTGTAACTCGCTTGAATGTGTTTAAATAATGACCCACCCCACGCCAGCTTATTTAAACTGTTTTTGAGATGTTAGGTGATGCATGTTCATATTTTTTTTGAGATTTTAATATGAAACATGTGATCGAACCTTGTGATATATTTGTGCTTATGCATGTTATTATTTATTTCAGTTCATCATGTCGCAACCTTTTAATCCACTGTTCAATATACTTAAAGACAATTTGCTTACTGGTGAAAACTTTGTTGATTGGAGTTGTAAACTTACTATTGTCCTCACTGCACAAAGCCATAACTGGGTTCTCACTACACCTAAACCAGAAAAGCCAAAAGACGAGTCAACTAAAACAGTTAAGAAAGAGTATGCTGACTGGGAGCGTTCCAACGAAATGGCAAAGTGTACCATCTTGGCTTCTATGTCAGATGTGTTGCAACACCAACACCAGAACGTTGAGACCGCTGCAGACATCATGACTAGTCTTAAAGCGATGTTTCAACATCGTAACGCGTGGGCTCGCCGGATCACCATGAGGGACTTGCTCTCTATGAAAATGGTGGAGGGAACGCCCGTAAGGGAGCACGTTCTCCAGATGATGGCTCACCTTAACAAACTTGAGGTACTTGGCTGAATATGACATCGAGACCCAAATCGATTTCGTGCTCCATTCTCTGCCGAAAAGCTTTGAACAGTTCAGGTTGAACTATCAGATGAATAATTAGAAGTTCTCGATGCCTGATCTGTTGCAAGCTTTGGTCTCGGCAGAGGCGATATTGGGGCAAAAGAGCCAAGCCTTGGTGGCAAATGGACCTTCTTCTTCTTCTAGGCCAAGTTGTGGTAAGAACAAGAAAAAGGACAAGAGTCACAAGCAAGTGAACTCAAGTGTTGCCAAAGGCAAAGAAAAGGTGAAGGGAGGTGGAGGAGTGAGCAAGCCAGCTAAGGGGAGGTGCTTCAAGTGCGGTGAGAGAGGACATTGGAGGTCATCCTGTTCCAATCCCAAAAGGAATGGAAAGAAAGGTAATTCTCACACACTAGTTGTTGAAACTTGCTTAGCGGCATATGCCTCCCATTTATGGGTGGTGGATACGGGATCCACTGATCATGTTTGTTTCACTTTACAGGGGTTCAAGCGGACCCGACAACTTAGTGGGAGTGAGATCCTCATCACACTGGGTGATGCTACGAGAGTGGCAGCTGAAGCAGTGGGAGAAGTGCACCTGTCTTTTGAAGACAAAGTTTTAATTTTAAGAGATGTACTTTACGTTCCGAATTTTAGAAAGAACTTAATTTCAGTTTCAAAACTTTACCTTGATGGATATTCGGTTACTTTTGATAAAGTTGTTACCATTTCTCTTTATGATAAATTTATCTGTCATGGAACGTTGTCAAGTAATCTCTATACAATTAACTGTCCACACCACTCACGAAATGCATCCTATAACACATCAATTGTTTCCAACAAAAGAAAACGTTCATCAGACGTGAACGAAACACTTCTATGGCATCTAAGATTGGGACATATTAATCCAAAGAGGATCCAAAGGTTGGTAGAAGACGGTTCTCTGGAGTCTCTCCAAGTTAAACCAATTCCAACCTGCGAATCATGTTTGGAGGGTAAAATGACCAAGAGGGCATTCGGAGCCAAGGGGAATAGAGCCAAAGAAGTGTTAAAAATCATTCACACAGACGTATGTGGTCCAATGTCAACCAAAGCAATAGGAGGTTACGAGTATTTCGTCACTTTTATTGATGATTACTCGAGGTATGGTTATATTTTCCTTATGAAGCATAAATCTGAGACCTTTGAGAAATTCAAAGAATTTAAGGCTCAAACAGAGAATCATTGGGAAAAACGTATCAAGTCTCTACGATCTGATCGTGGAGGCGAGTACCTCAGCGATGAGTTTTTGAACTACTTGTCGGATGAAGGGATTGCATCCCAGCTAACTGCACCCGGAACCCCTCAACAAAACGGGGTTACAGAGCGAAGAAACAGAACTCTTTTGGAAATTGTTAGATCAATGATGAGTTATGCGGATCTTCCCAAGTCGTTCTGGGGTCATGCCTTGGAAACATCG
This sequence comes from Stenogyne calaminthoides, assembly GCA_037126765.1. Classification (NCBI taxonomy): domain Eukaryota; kingdom Viridiplantae; phylum Streptophyta; class Magnoliopsida; order Lamiales; family Lamiaceae; genus Stenogyne; species Stenogyne calaminthoides. Next base: position 31,837,148 of record JBBCBC010000026.1, on the reverse strand, counting down.
GCTTACATTCTGAACTTGGTGCCATTCAAATCGGTTCCCAAAACTCCCAAAGAATTGTAGACCGGGCGCAAGCCTAGTTTGAGACACATGAGAATTTGGGGGTGTCCAGCCTACGTGTTGGACAAGGAAACCGGCAAATTGGATCCTCGATCAGAATCAAGGTTGTTTATAGGATACCCCGAGGGAACAAAAGGGTGTATGTTTTATGGTCCCAAAGATCAAAAGGTGGTCATAAGCACTCACTTTAGATTTTTGGAAGAAGACTATATGAACGAAAGAAGACCCAGAAGTGAGATTACCTTAAGTGAGCTAAGGAGGCAAACCTCATTGCCAACTGTACAAGATGACATACCAAACGACACACTTACACAACCGGAACCTCGTCGTAGTGGGAGGGTTGTGAAACAACCCGAGAGATTCATGGGAATAGGTGAGTCCTCGGACTTGATTCCCGGTCAAGGCGAATCAGACCCATGGACATATGATGAGGCAATCCAAGACAAGGATGCAGTTTCTTGGCAAAAGGCAATGAAAGCAGAAATGGGGTCTATGGGTCATAACAGAGTGTGGGAGCTAGTCGAACCACTTAATGGGGTCAAACCTATTAGTTGCAAGTGGGTATACAAGAGAAAGAGGAGATCGGACGGGAAGGTGGAAACCTTCAAAGCAAGGCTTGTGGCGAAAGGTTATACTCAGAAAGAAGGGATCAACTATGAGGAAACCTTTTCACCTGTAGCGATGCTCAAGTCCATCCAGATTCTCTTGTCGATTGCTGCACATCTCGATTTTGAAATCTGGCAAATGGATGTCAAGACAGCTTTCCTTAACGGAAGTCTTAATGAGGAAATCTATATGCAACAACCCCAAGGCTTCATTGCAAAGGGCCAAGAACACCTAGTTTGTAAGCTCATGAAGTCCATTTACGGACTCAAACAGACATCCAGAGCTTGGAACCAATGTTTTGATCATGTAATAAAGTCTTATGGGTTTGATCAAAACGAGTTCGAAAGTTGTGTATACAAAAAGCGTGTCGGAACTGCATTGGTATTCTTAGTACTATACGTAGATGACATTCTGCTCATCGGGAACGATGTAAATGTGTTATCGGACGTAAGGGCATGTCTTTCAAAACAGTTTGATATGAAGGACTTAGGGGAAGCCGGACACATCCTTGGGATCAAGATCACTCGAGATCGCAAGAAAAGGATGATAGGCTTGTCGCAAGCTTCATACATAGACACTGTCTTGAAACGATTCAGCATGCAGGAGTCCAAGAAAGGCTTCATACCTTTCAGACATGGAATCCATCTATCCAAGAAAATGTGCCCTAAGACACAAAGGGAGATAGATGACATGAAAGACATTCCTTATGCTTCGGCTGTCGGAAGCCTTATGTATGCAATGTTGTGCACGAGACCGGATATCTGCTTTGTCGTTGGCATGGTAGCAAGATATCAAAGTAACCCGGGGAGAGAACATTGGACGGTAGTTAAAAATATTCTGAAGTATCTGAAAAGAACTCGAGATAGAATGTTGGTTTATCAGTCGGATAATCTAATCCCCATAGGCTACACGGACTTGGATTTTCAATCAGACGTAGATTCCAGAAAATCTACCTCCGGTAGTGTGTTTTGCATGGGGGAGGAGCCATGACATGGAGAAGCGTCAAGCAGAAATGCGTCGCGGATTCTACCATGGAAGCCGAATATGTAGCTGCTTGCGAGGCAGCGAAAGAGGCGGTTTGGCTCAAGAACTTCCTAGTGGACTTGGATGTAGTTCCGAATTTACCCAGCAGAATCACTGTTTATTGTGACAATGCCGGAGCAGTTGCAAATTCAAGGGAACCAAGAGCCCACAAGGCCAGCAAACACATTGAAAGGAAATATCATCTTATACGAGATATCGTTAAGAGAGTAGATATAGAGGTGACAAAGATTGCGTCGGGAGACAACCTAGCTGATCCATTCACAAAGGGTCTGCCTCAGAACACATTCGAGAGACATGTGGAAGGGATGGGTGTCAAGACCATTGCCAATCTACTTTGAGTATAAGTGAGAGACATTATTAGGTTCGTGTTAGGTGACATTATATGTCACGGATCTACACGAGACATGTTGTAGTATACTTAAAAGCAGACTTTGAGTATAAGTGGGAGATTGTTGGGATTATACTGGAAAGTATGCTTTTACTTTGTATAATCAAACTGAATTTCAGACTTATTTACTGAAATAAATTGTTTATCACTGATGCGTTAAATATTATCAAATGTTACATATATTTAATGCATAACTGTTCAATAAATAGTACGTGTTACATTGTAGTTAATTTAGTGATACCCGATCACAGAAGATTAAATTAACAGTCCCTTGTAACCAAAAGTACACCATTCACGACCTAGATGGAAATGAACAATCCATCGAGAAAGGTTGTAGTGTAACGCTCAGATTGGCTTGTCTTGACCAAAGAGATTGCACTAGTGCATGTTTATTGCACTGAAGAGGACCTACAAGAGGACAAATTCTTCAGAACTGAACTAGGAAGAATTAGACCTCAGTGGTTCGTTATTTCTTAATCTTCGTCCCTTAAATAGGATCACGTGTGGTTATTAAGTATTGCTTTGACTTATTACGGGTAGAGAATCAACGAGATTCAATACTTTATATCTTGGACAATATTATTGGTCACATGTGTAGCTAAGATTTAATACGAAGAATCGTGTGCAAGTACGCTTGTTCGATTTACCCCCTTGGGAGGTTCATAAGTTTTATCATACCAAATCTTGCAAGTGAAACTAGTTTCCGGTATGAGTAATAATGTTGAACCGTTCCTTTACCAAGGATAAAAAGATATTAATTAATGGAAAGCTATTTCAGTGGCTTGAATTAATTAATGGGCTAGATAATCTTAAACACGGAAAATAATAACCGGGAGCCATATTGACTATAATATGGGTTAAGATGGATAGTGCAATATTAATTATGTAGTGAGATTAATTAATATTTTATGGGCTTGAATAATATTGTGGCTCAATATTGATAATTCAAGATCCATTGTAAGGTCCAATCTTAATTCTCCTAAAGGCCCCCCAAATAGCCCAACATAAAGTTCAATAACTAGAAAATGTGTTTAAAAATAAAATAAATATTTATTGCTAATTTCCTCATATTTTTCGAAATTTATGGATAAGAGAGGAGAAAGATTTTCTTTGAATTTTGTTATGGAATGAAGATATGTATTCTTGGAATACAAGATTATCTCATTAAATTCAAGAAATCTCCCACTTGGTTATTCATAATGAATATTTCGAAAATTTTGAAAATATAAAAGGCAAGAAAGATTTTCTTGATTTTCTTAAAAAGATATTATGGAAGATATGTATTTCTTGGAATACAAGAATATCTCATAAATTCAAGAAGATTCAAATCTTGGAATCTTGACCTAATATTTTCGAAAAATCCATAATGTGATGAGGTGAGATTTTTTGTGGAATATTTTAATTATGGGGAAAAGAATGTAGGAGATATATTCAAGATTTCTTGGAGATCAAGAAAAGATCTTCCCACATTGTTTTTCTACCCCAAAAATTGCCCATCACCCATCTATAAATAGGGGATGATTCTTTCATTCCCAAGTGCAATTCCATGTGCTGGAAAAATTAGTAAATCCACAAAAGTGGTGCAACAAATTTTATTTTTCCTTTTAATTAATTGTTCGCGAGTGTCCTTCCACCGGATAGTCGAGCAAGGGCTAGGGAATACTTGAGAAGGTTTTTAGGTGTGTTTTCATCAACAAGGCCATCGCCATTCCAAGAGGTAAGTTCACGTAAACTCGTAGTAATTCCGCATGCGTAGGATTTACGTGAATTGTTTATATGCATGATTTGTTATTATTTGAATTAATATGAGTTAATTCATACTAGTAATAATTGTTATAATTAAATTTGTATTTAAATATTCATCCCGAATAGATCCAGACAATTCGTTCCCCAACAATGATGTCAGATAAGACAAAACATAATTAATTTGTATATGACTCTTTAACGCTTTCAGTAACGGTTTGGAGTATACAGTAACTCATCATCAATTAACTCATATTGATATATTAAAAATAAAGATTAATTAGTATCAATTTGAAACATGTAGTACAATAATATTAATTTCCAACTTGCAACTTTTATTAATATTTTTTTATATCCGATTACAACTTAATTGTATTATTTTAATTTTGTGTTATTTTTTCACCACACACATCACAAAAATTTACAGAAAAATATCACAAAAGTGGAGTTTATGTAGTGATTGGATTATACATATTGCAAGTTGAGAAAAAGAAGTATAAATTGCAAGTTTTGATATATATATAGTCTAAAAATAATATTGCTAGTATGCAAGATGTATATAGTAGAGGCCAAGTTTGGATGTCATAAATTTATTTTTAAATTTTGTTATTAAGTATAATGAAGATTGATCATCTTTTTTACATGACATGCCCCAAATGTTAGTAATAATTAATTAATTATCGAAGATAATGATTAATTAAAATTACTACCCTCAAGTTTTCCAAATTAAGGATTTTTAGATTAAAAAAATACCATAACTTCATACTAAGAATAAACAAGAGGGAGAGGCATAAGGCGGTAATGGTGGCGGGATATTCCATTCCAATAAAGAAAAATATAATAATAATAATAATAGTATTTTTTAGGAAAAGAAATTGAGAGTGAGTGAGCGCAAAACGGTTGAGATGGGCGATGGAAAACCAGAGGAGCACAACCATGCCACCATAAGCGCCGCTGCCACCACCAATAACGACGTCGTTAGCACCACCGCCGACTCTTCTGATCGTCCTATACGCGTCTACGCTGATGGGATATACGATCTCTTCCACTTCGGCCATGCTCGCTCCCTCGAACAAGCCAAAAAGCTGTCTGTTCTTTTCCTTGTTCATCCTATATTTCAATTTTAGGTTTTCGTCTTTCAATTTTGCATTTCGTGTACAAATTGAGATTATGAATGATGTTAGCAGAGCTGGTATTGGGATTTACATCGGGATGGTTTAAAATAATGGTGTTGATTGGAATTCTAATTTCAATTTTGGTGGCATTTTCATTAATTCCAGTTCCTATTTGTTGGAAATATGCAATGCTTTCTAAATTTTTATTTGTTACATTTTTGGTCATATGAAATTCTGTTACTCATATTTTTTATTGTTGTTGATCGAGAGAGTGTGAATGATCATGTTTTGCTTTATTCGTAACTGCGCCTGTGTTGAATTTTTGTGATGAGGTTGATCTTAAATCATGAATTGTGTGATTACCTACTCAGCTTGTTAATTTCCTGAGCCCAAACAGGATTATGGCTATGGTTTAAAATCGTTTTATCTTTCGTCGTTGTTTAGTTAAGGTGCTGATACCTTCTTTATGTAATGTAATGATATGCATCTATTGTAGGTTCCCTAATGCATATTTGTTGGTCGGATGCTGCAATGATCAGACTACACATAAGTACAAGGGAAAGACTGTTATGACTGCAGCTGAACGTTATGAATCCCTTCGTCATTGCAAGTGTGTTTCTACTCTTCAACACTTTGTGTTTGTGTTGTCTGCATTTCTAGATGCTTCACTTGTTGACACTTAACGAAGTTAGATACCGTATTACAGCTTTAAACATGAGCTGTACTACATCCTTATGCTTCTTCAATATGTGAGAACTCGTAGTTAGATTAAGTCCTGTTAAGATAATTGATTGATTATGATTGGTGATGCAACATTATGAATTGTAGAAAACTATCAGCTCAGGATATAGTTTATTACTTTTTACTTGTAATTCATGTAGCTTTTCTTCTTTTGCAGGTGGGTTGATGAGGTTATTCCCGATGCCCCGTGGGTGATAAATCAAGAGTTTCTTGACAAACACCAAATCGATTATGTCGCTCATGATTCTCTTCCGTAGGGTTTCTCATCTTGATACATTCTTTCTCACAATTGAAGTATAGATAACATTAATGCATGAAATAGTTGATATAGGAATTATGGTGCCTTTTGAATTCTAATATCAAATTTGTCAGGGATTACAATTTCTTTCAATTCTCAATCTACTGAGGGTTGTTTGCAAATATTTTTTATCAGCACTTCTCCAATATCTTTTGTGATTGTACTTGAAACTAATTTTGAATTTATTCTTGTCTAGCCTTTTTTAATTATCAACAGTTCTAATAGTGCATTTAACGGGTGGCCTCGGTCTGATGTTCTGAAAACCATATATAAATTTGGTCTGCTTTAAATATGTTTGAACTTCCAGTAACAGAGCATTTACACCCCTAGGGGGATGTAACCTAATTTTGCAGTTATGCAGATGCAAGTGGAGCTGGAAATGATGTTTATGAATTTGTAAGCACTGCACTCTATATATCACATAATTCTTCGTTTCCATCGTATAGGTGTCATTGCCTAATGTTTTATTTGACTTGGAGACACCTAATGATCATAGGTTATCTTACTCTTAATGTAGGTGAAAGCTGTGGGACGATTTAAGGAGACTAAAAGGACTGATGGAATTTCAACATCAGATGTCATTATGAGAGTTGTGAAGGATTACAACCAATATGTGATGCGTAATTTGGATCGTGGATATTCAAGAAAGGATCTTAATGTTAGCTATGTCAAGGTCTATCTTCTTTTTCTCCTCAAGTCATCCGTTGATTTCATGGTGCTAGTTTTCAGTAAGGCCGATGCTTTAATATTTTACCTCGATTGGACAGGAAAAGCGACTAAGAGTGAACATGAGACTGAAGAAGTTTCAAGAGAAAGTCAAGGAGCAACAAGAAAAAGTCGGGGAGAAGGTTGAGTTTCTTCTAATGGAATTGTTCAATTATTATCCATTTGTATACTTGGATTTGTTTCATTTTAAGTCATTGAATTTTCAGATACAAACTGTTGCAAAAACAGCTGGGATGCATCCTGATATTTGGGTTGAAAATGCTGATCGATGGGTTGCTGGTTTTCTTGAAATGTTCGAGGAAGGTTGCCATAAGATGGTGAGCAGTAGTTTTACGATTTGGATACGTAAGACTGTGCAACAGTTTCTGCATTTCACCTTAATCTTATGTGCCAATTTTCTCAGGGAACTGCCATTAGAGATCGAATTCAAGAGAGTTTAAGAGGACAACAGGACAAAACATTGCTTCCGAATGGCCATGAGACTAGTAGTGACAATGATGATATGGACGACGAAGAAGAAGACGATGAAGATGAAGATGTGTACTACTATGATGACGAAGACTTTAATGATGATGAATACTATGACAGTGATGGGAGGAATTGCTAGCTGCAATTGCTGAAACTGTGCAGAGTATTGTAGTTTTTTGTTTTTGTTTCTTTAAGTATTAGTTTCCAGTGTCTGTGTTTCAACCTGTTTGAGTTATTTATGTAGGGGTCATAAATAAATTAAACTACCTGCTAATATTGGTCGTTAGAAGTTCTTTTAAGTTGAGCTAGGTAAGTAAAACGAGCCAAGTCTGGATCTAAATGTATATTTTTTGTTTGATAAGTTCAAAATTCAGCTTGAGCTTTTGTGGGAGGTGCAACAGTCAATATTAATTCAATGATCTTTAAAGGCTATGCATAAGTAGATGCTAACAAGTGCCCCAAAATGAATCATGTATTAACTTAAGATGCATTCTGCCTACCATCTCTTAATTCTCTCCTGCAAGCATCCAAATATTTTATTTTTGTCACCCCCTAATTTTTTCTCTCTCTAAAACATTTCCTCTATCTTCTCTATAAATCCAATCAAACCCACCGCCCTATTCCACCGCCTTATTCCTCATCGTCGTCACACTGCTGCTTGCCGGCTGGTTGAGCACCGATTTAGAGGTCGTGGGGTTTGTCCGGAATCTTTATTTTTTGTTTTATTTTGTGCCCCACCGAGTCACGATTTAATTTATTTCCTCTTCTCTGCTTTCTCCTAGTTAGGGGTCTTTATTTTTTTGTTTTATTTGTTTGTTTGTTTGTTTTCTTTTCTTTTTACCTTTTTGTCCTTTTTTGTTTTTTAGGATTTTTAGATTTATTTTATCTTTTGCTTTTCTCCTAGTTAGGGGTTGTTGTGAGATTTTCCTCCCTTAGTTTGGGTGTTCCGCTTTCAATCGTTTGTTTGTTTTGATGTTTTCTTCTGGTTCTGGGTCATGGTGGTATAAAAATGCATTCTGCCTTGTATAAAAATTAGGAGGTGGAAACATTGGTCAGTATATCATCAATCAATCTCTTAAAAGAAACATAAGAAGATCCACCTTCAACCACACTCAATCTACTCTTTTCCTTCATCTCCTTCACTTTCTTCCTCACCTCACTCCCACTCTCCATCACCTCCCTGACCCCCCTCTCCACCTCCTCCGCCGCCACCACCGCCCCATCCCCGCTCCTCTCATGGTACCTCAGAGTGATCTCCACTATGCTGCTCCGCATGCAACGGCCACGTCGCTATCGGAACACCACACCACAAGCTCTCCAGCACCGAGTTCCACCCGCAGTGCGACACGAACCCACCCACCGCCGCGTGAGGTATCCAACCTGTCACTTTTCCGAGATCACTGGTCCTTTCAAGAAAACCATCAGGAAGAACTCCCCTGTAACTTGCATACTCACTCGGAAAGCTCGCCTTCTGGCTTTCTGGGGACTGACGCCGGAGCGACCAGAGGAACCTCTGGCCGCTCCGTTCAAGCCCCACCGCCACCTCCTTAATCTGAGCCTCACTCAAACTCCACTGGCTACCAAAACACACCACCACCACCGATTCCGAAGGCTGATCATCCAACCACCGGAAACACTCTGCCTCGCCTTCACCAGAATCAATCACCGGGCCCTGATTCAAAATCGGGCCAACAGGGTACACCGGAGGGATTAGAGGGATCAATCCAGCCAATGAATCCAATGCATGAGTCTTGAGGTCATCAAAAGTGTTTACAATCACCCCCTTTGCTTTCCTATAATCACGGCTGTACTGAAGGAACCTGGTCCGCCACTGATGCTTATCCACAAGAACCAGAGACAGGACATCCGGCGGAACAGGTTTGGCATAACTCGGGCTCGGACTTAGACTTCCTCAACTCGGACACATCCTGGTTATGATCATCATGCAGGGCCTGAAAATGGAGCATTGCGCCGAGGAAACTGGCGGGAGAACGGTAGAAAACGTAGGCGGGGATATGGAACTCCTCCGCCACGTGGATCATGGAGGTGCAGAGCATGTCCACCACAACGGCCACCACGTTCGGGCGGCGTGATCGGAGAAAGTCGGCGACATTTGGGCGTTGGCTCAGGAATCCACGGGTTTTGGTGCTCCAATCGGGGCCTGGTTCGGTTTGGGGGAGCTCGAAGAAGTTGACACGTGGGGCGGCGCCGGAGGAGGTGGCGCAGAGTAAGTCGGAGAAGGATCTTGTAACGGTGTCGATGTAGTGAGGGAGCTTCATTATCAGGACTGTCACTGAAACGGTTTTACCTGTATTGTATTTGTATGGTATGTATACAAATTATTTATCAATAATTTAACAATTCTTTTTTGATATACATTTGATGTTAGTTACTCCATTTGATACACCCTCTTCCCTTCTTATTTGATTTGAGTATTTGTCCAAAATGCTTATTCTTTAAATTAAACCTTTTTTAAAATGATAGTAAAACAATTTAATCTTAATTAATTATAAAACACCTACAAACATTTTAATATTACACAATATATTTATTATTTTTTTCACACTAAAATCAACTTTATCTCCCTTAATCTACATAAATATAATTAATTTATCATGCAAACTCTCATTAAAAAATATTTTTTATCCATTTAATACTAATAAACAATTTCTACATTAAAACTCGTCTAAATAGTTAGAGACTTAGTGGGTGCATATTGTTTGTTCAATTATGATTCAAATTGATTGTTTGTGTAATGTAGCTCTAAATAGTAACCAAAACTAGAGTGGTAAAGGAGTCGAGCTCATGAGTTCATGAACATGAACCCATATCATTTAATGCTTATTTAAAATGTTTTAAATTTTCAAATTCATGTTTAACCTGAACAATGATGATTTTAATGTATTTTTAGTGTATATATATGATAATTGTTTAGTTCTCATTGCGGCTAATGTCTAATGTTACTATTTCCTCCATCCTAATTATATAGACTTGTTTTTCTTTTATAGATGTCTCAATTATATAAGTTTATTTTTATATAGAATATTTTTTTCTAATTTATTTACTAATATAATTTCATGAATTAATTTCACTGGAAATTATATATACCACCTATTAAATTGGGTAATAATAAAAATTTTGCTTGCCTAATTTACTTTTTCAATATAATTTTTAATAATTAATGAAAAATCAAACAAGTTTATATAATTGAAACAGAGAGAGAGTATCATTTTATTTAACTTGGTACTATGATTTTTTTTTTTTTGACAGATGGTACCAAGAGTTTTAAAATGGACATTTGATACAAGAACAGAAAAAAAAATTAGTTTCCACTTTTTATTTATTTATTGATGATTGATTTAATACCCAATTTGATACAAGCTTGATCTATCTCCATTTTGATACAATCAAGATTGAATGACTCTTTTTTTTTTCGAAAGCTAGTGAGCTTAAATATTATCATTGGACGAACAATTATTGACTGCACGAGGGGTCTATTAGGACGTATACTTTTGTTTTTAAATGCAAGTTGACATATATTAAGATTGGTTGTTCTTCAATTTGACCCTACAATGATCGAAAGGGTATATTATGTTATATACTACTAGTAGTTTATTATTTTAACTCTAGTGATTGGATTAACGATGCTATACAAATTTAGTCCACTCCAGATTTCACGTGTTTCACCAATCTCAATGTTTTTCAACCCTAAAAAAGGTTTTGTTATAGTATTACTTAATTTTAATAAAAAAGGTGTTGTTACAGTAGTACTTAATTTTAAGGGAATAATGTTTTTTAAGGACAATAATTTTGGGGTTGTGTTTTAAGAACAATAATTTTATGAGTTTAAAAATATAAGATAATATATTTTAAAATTTATAAAGATAAGACAATATGTTTCAAAATTTATAAATATAGGACAATGTGTTTTAAAAATATGTTAATGTATTTTAAAAACATATATATTATTCTGCATTTTGTTCTACATTTATATTTTTTAAAATATATATTTGTATATTTTACAAATATATTTTAAAATTATTGTTTCTATAAACACAAATCCCTAAATTATTGTCCTAAAAAGCAATTTTCCCTAATTTTAACGAATTATTTCTTATCCATCACACCAGTAATATTATTAGTAGGGTGAAAACAGTTAAAAAGAAAAGTCGTACTAATATTTAACGAATTAATACATAAGTTGATAAAATTAGAACTATAATCTCACGTTATCTAGTGTACCGACACACAAAGCATTAGTTTTTAATACAAAATTTTATTTATATATGAAAATATGAAAATACAAGCTGGATCTGATATGAGAAAAACTTAACCAAAATCTCAAATGTACATTTTCTTTTTCGAAGATCTCATTACAGTATTTGACTTTGCAGTAGTATAACATGACTATGATCTATGTTCACATATTGTATTCGTTATCCGATGGACTCATGGAAGTAAACTCAGAAAAACCTGCCAAAATCACTTCAAAATACTAAGTTATATGGCACAAATGTAGAAGAAATAAAGATGAAAAGTAATAGTACGTACCAGGAGGAAGATGGTTTTGATGGTGTAAGATGAGGTTTGCAAAATCCATCACTGGCCATGGGATCAACACTACCTCCTGCTGCTGCATCTCTCTCTTTCTTTCTCTAAACACAATAATGCAACTTTTAAATACTTCATAAACTAAGCTTATATATAGTAGTACTAGGGCCAAGTTTATTAATGTGCTATTAATTATTAATTTCCTCCAGAGCCACGTATTATAAATAGCCCCAATAAATTAATAAACCAGGTCCACCAACCCACTTCATCACCCCAATTATAAGTTTGAGGGAAAAAATCATAAATAGTCCCGTAAGTTTGTCCGTGAACACAAATGATTCTGCAAGTTTTTACTTTATCAACTTTGATCATTTTGGTGTCAATTTTAGTTATTTTTGCTGAAAAATTAAAATTTGGATTGGAAAGTTGACCTACCTTTTTGTGACGGTCACCACCACTCTAATTTGAACGGTCTCATCTCGAGGAAGAAAAATCATCAATCAATTTTATATTTTTATTACTCCTTCCCCGTGTATTGCGACTTCAAAATCATAAATTCAATTCATTCTAGTGTCTAATTCTGAGTGATACGTTATGGCGAGGGTCGAGATCTATACTATTCTCTTCCTCTCATGGAACCCGTCATTTCGATATTTTTTTTGTGTTATTTTATATGCTACAATATATTGCCATTTTTCGGCTAAATTTAAAAAAAAATATGGGGAAAAAGACTAAATTTGATACTAAAATGACTAAAATTGATAAAGTTTAAACTTACATGACTAAATGTGTATACGAACAATTTTACAAGATCATATGTGATTTTTTTTTCTCTAAATATTCACTTGAAGACTTAAAGAAATATGTCATAATTATTCATATAAATTAAATAATACCCAAAATTTCATTTTTAATCATATCCTCCGTTTCAAAAAAATAAAAATAAAATTGTATTTCAACGTTCCGTGTTTTTAGTCATCATGTATTTAACAGAAGAGAAGGATATGCACATGCACATATTTGATATTGTTTCGAAATATTGATCTGTGGATGTAATTATTAAAAACCCAAAATTTTCGGATACATTTATAAATTATCCATTTACTAAATATATTAATAATTACTGAATCTAGCTAGCTACGTCCGCTCATCCCTATAAATGGAACCAAAATTCTATTTGCATGGCAACATCTATATATATGTTTACAGATTTGGATAATCCTTCATTAGATCTAAAATGACTTTATCAAAAACTGATCCCCTAATCGCACGCGCCAATTCCGCCGGCGTGGAGGATGCCGTGACGGTGAAAGCCCCGCCGCCGGATAGGAGGGTGGCGACACCGCCGCCGGAGAGGAGTGCGGCGAGCCCCCCGCCGGAGAGGAACGTGACAAGTGCGCCGCCGGAGAGGGAGAGGGAGAGGGAGAGGAACAACGTGCCAAGAAGTCCCCCGCCGGAGGTGAGAAGTCCGGAGGCGGTGACGTGTGGGTCGACGCCGGAGAGGAGGACAGCGGCGATGGGCGGGTGGCTGAACAAGGTTGTTGATGTGAAGGAGGCGAGGGATCAGATAATCTTTTCTTTGCCGATGATACTTACAAGTGTGGCTTACTATTTCATTCTGTTGATTTCTGTTATGTTCGCCGGCCACCTCGGCGAGCTCCAGCTCGCCGGCTCTAATCTGGCGAATTCCACCGCCGCCGTCACTGGCTTCTCTCTCATGGTAACTAATTTTTTATCTCACTTTTTAAGTGTGGAATTGGTACTGTTCTGTTCGATATATATTTGATTCGAGATTGTATGGTAAAAGCTCATTTGAGCTTGGCTCGATCGATACGTATGTCATTAGTCCCATTGCTGCATGGAATTCTGGCATGCTTATGTGAGAAGCACATGCAGAATCATGCAATCTAGTTAATATAGGTCTAAAACTACGATATTAGAAGTTATGAGACTTCGTATGAAAACTAAAATTGTCGAACTCGATAACTAAAACAAATAGAAAAAGGGGCAAACTCTTTTTTGCCCAACTGCATGTTTGTCTCGACTTGATTCATTTACAGTCCTACGTGCATCGTCTTACGTAATTACAATTGCTAATTTAAGTTTGTTGTCTAGGTTGGATTGAGTGGGGCTCTTGAGACATTATGTGGGCAAGGATACGGAGCCAAAATGTACAAAATGTTGGGAGTATACCTCCAAGCATCATGCATCATTTCCATAATTTTCTCCATTGCTGTTTCAATCCTGTGGTGGTTTTCTGATATTGTTTTAAGTTTACTACATCAAGAAGGTCACATAGCAAAGACAGCCGGAGTGTACATGAGATACTTAATCCCCGGACTATTTGCCTACGGTTGCTTGCAAAATATGTTGAGATTTCTTCAAACTCAATCGGTTGTGTGGCCGTTGGTGGTGTGCTCCCTCGTCCCTCTAGGCCTGCACGTCGGCATTGCCTATTGTTTGGTTCATTTGACGCCGCTTGGCTTCAGGGGAGCGCCGATAGCTGCTTCCATTTCACTATGGATTTCGGCTGCTATGCTCGCGACCTACGTGCTTACGGCCAAGAAAATAAAGAAAACATGGGAAGGATTTAGTTTGGATGCATTAAGACAAGTGTTGAAGAATTTGAAGCTTGCTTTGCCTTCTGCAGCTATGGTGTGGTGAGCCAGAGCAATGATGGATTGGAGTTACGCTTTATCTTATTTGACTAACACTTTTTCATTACATGAAACAGTCTCGAGTTCTGGGCGTTTGAGGTTCTTGTTTTGTTAGCCGGACTGATGCCAAACTCGGAGTTCACTACTTCACTTATAGCAATGTGGTAATTTCTCTGTCTGTAATTTGATCCTTCTGTTTTCTTGATTATCACCACCTACTCTATTTTTTTCTAATCTTGTGGAAAAAAATGATGCATTCAGTGTGAATATAGAGAACATCTTCTACATGGTTGCTTATGGTCTCAGTGCTGCAGCTAGGTATTCATTCATATTACTCTAGAATGTGCAACACAGGAAATAAAAAAATTCGTTTTAATAGCGCATTTTAGCTAATCGAATCTATGTTTTTATTGCAGCACGAGAGTGTCAAACGAGTTAGGAGCTGGAAATCCAGATCGAGCAAGGCATGCTATGGGTGTCACTCTTAGGCTAACCGTTATATTAGCGCTGTTAGTCATTACAGCAATAACTTTAGGCCATAGGTTATGGGCTCGACTGTTTACTAACAGCACTGCTATAATAGATGCTTTTGGCGCCATGACACCCTTCCTTGTAGCCTCCGTTTTGTGCGATTTCGTGCAAGGAATCTTATCAGGTGTAGCCAGAGGATGCGGTTGGCAACATTGGGTGGTGTTGGTTAATTTGGGGACATTTTATCTCATCGGCATGCCCGTTGCTGTTCTTCTTGGATTCAAGGTTAAACTATACGAAAAGGTAATGAAACGTAAGATGAACGATGTGTTGATACATTTTATTGAACAAAAATTGTGACTTGACAAAAATCTCTTGGGACAGGGATTGTGGATCGGCTTAATATGCGGCCTAACTGCACAGACCACCGGGCTTTTGCTGCTTACGAAGTTCACGAATTGGAAAAAAATAGATGTGTCCCGACATCAACAATCATCAGCAGAATGTCGGGATGATTGCCGGACAGAGATGGCTGATGCACGTGTGTGAATATTATTTGTGTTGTTTGTAACGGAAACAAAGGAAAATTTAGAACTCATTGTTGATCAATATATATAAAATTCGATTCTTTTGATTGCAACAAAGCGCAGATCGTCAAAATTGATTATCAAAATCTAAAGATGAGTTTCAACTAGCTTTTGTCGAACCGAACCGAACCAAACACGAGTTGAGGTTGAGTAGTTAAGTGTTTTTTAACGTATTAATCAATGGCAACAATGCAGTCAATTTATCAAAATGCATGAAACATAATGCATTTTATTCCAATTCAAATCAATTTAGTGAATACAAAAAAAAGAACAAAATTCTTGAATCTCTTCTCCACCAAACAACTAAAAGCTTGAAAATTTTAACTAAAAATAAGATCAAGATATCATGATTCTGGCAAGTAGTTAGAATCCTTTTTCTTTGTAGTCTTCCTCTTCTTGAATTTATTAGCAGCTGCTTTCATCACTTTAGCCCATACCTGCATATTTACAACAATCAACACCTCATTTTTGCCAAATTTGTTACTGAAATTCACCAAATTTACAATAAATGCCAAAATCCAAACATACCTTAGGACTAGGGGAAGACGAAGAGAGGCGTCGCGAGGAACTGATCGGAGAAAACCCGAAAGATCGCCTCTTTCTATTCTTCATCTTACCGCATCTACTCACATTATTAAGCACAGTGTCTGTGAATTTCCTCTTGATTCTAGCAGCAATTTTCCTCGTATTTTCCAGCAACCCCACCTCATCGTTTCCGCCGTAGGATAGCTTCCGGGAAATCTCAAGGCGGCCGCGGCCGAAATCCAGCGGCGGAGGAAGCAGAGGGGACCAAATGGAGCTCTGGGAGTAGTCGAAATCGAAGGCGGAGTTATCAGGGAACTTGCAGAGGAGGTCCGTTGACATGGGTGGTTCCAGATATTCCACCACCATTAGGGTAGCTCCGTCGCCGGAGATGGGCGGCATTGGGGGATTTTGGTTTATGGGGAAGAAAAAAAGGTGACTTCTTTTGTAGAAACAGAGGTTTTTATTTGTCAGGGAAGTTGGGTTATGCAAGGAAAGTAGCCGTTGGAGTTGGAAATTGGTGTCGGTACGTTGGGACAAATTTGATTGTAATAGTGAGATTTATTTATTGCTAGGATACAAATAGTGGGTAATTTTATTAATTATTGTGAATCGATCAAATATTCTATCATATGTATGAAATTCAATGTCTTCCAAATTCAAATAAGAGCATTTGTTATTGGATCTTTGTTTGTTGGAGTTCGATTGAAAATGAATCACTTTTTAAGGAGTAAATCTCCGAAAAAAATTGTTCATATTAAAAAATTTATATTATTATAATTATGAATTAATATCACAATATTTATAAGTTTCATACCATGAGCAAGTAAAATAATAAAATTTTGTGTGTTAAATGAAATGAGCCGCTCAAGAGCTCAGCTCGACTCAACTCGTTAAGGCTCGAACTCAGCTCGTTTATATTGATAAACGAGTCGAGCTCGAGCTCGTAAAATACTCGATTTACTGACGAGTCTATTTAAACTCGACTCATTAGACTCCATAACCGAGAATTTTCTTATACTTTAAGAAATAAGTACTTGGAGGTCCAAAAAGGCTCATAAGAGTACTAGGAGGTCCAAGTTTTAAAATTAAAATACTAGGAGGTCCAAAAGTGAGTTTGAAAAGCCCATTGTACCCTTTTCCTAATATTAACCGTCTTCCACTCTAAATCAGGCATCCATCCTCTCATTTCTCCTCACACACTTTTTTTCTCTCTAAATTTTGTTCTCACCCCAAAAAAAAAAATCACACACTACCCGCAACCCAGAAGATCTCCGCCGCCGCCTTGACCACCTGCTACTACCCGCAACCCCCAAAATCAGAAGATCTCCACCGTGGCCCGTCCCTAGATCCGTGACGGCGGCGGAAACCCTAGATCTTAGCCAAAAATCACGACATCACCTCCACAACACCACCACCTTCCGCAACCATTCTCCCTGCGCCGCCATCCCCACGAGCTCGATGCCACCACCGCAAGATGTACAGCAAAAAAACAGAGAATCTGGCGGAGGTTGGTAGTGGTGGTGGTGGGGAAGACGGTGGCGGCGGATAGTGGGGGTTTTTGGAGGCGACAGATCTAGGGTTTTTGGGGTCTGCGACGGAGATAACATAAGGAAGATGACTCCGCTGCCGCTG
Source organism: Stenogyne calaminthoides (assembly GCA_037126765.1). Lineage (NCBI taxonomy): Eukaryota > Viridiplantae > Streptophyta > Magnoliopsida > Lamiales > Lamiaceae > Stenogyne > Stenogyne calaminthoides. The sequence continues at coordinate 31,819,539 of JBBCBC010000026.1, read as the reverse complement.
GGAGCGTCCGATTTGAGCGAATTTTTTCCTGGTGGGTTTGCTCTGGTTCGAGTTTTTACTAGATATGTTATTTCATTGGATATGGGGGAAGACATGAAGCAAAATCTGTGTTTTTTTTTTCCATGTATTTTCTTTAGATTCAATTATTTTGTTGGATTTGATTTTAGAGTTTTTGTAGATTCATTTAAATACTGTTTTCAGATTTGATGATGAATATGTTGAGGCTGTCAGATTTACATTGGTTTCTTGTAATTTTTTTTTATTTTTTTTTAATTTGGGCTGGAGATGGAAGAGTTGGATCTGGAAATAGAGATGCATATATTCATCAATTGTTGAATCTATGAATAAACTCGTGAATGTGTTCATGTATTTTTATGAATTCGTTCATATTTTTTTGCATATATTCATCTATTGATGCTTTTATGCATGTCAAAGATATATAAAATTTTTTGATGTATAAAAACTCTGAAAAAATTGAAAATCCAGACCAAAAATAAAAAAAAATGAGGATGATATGTAATTTTTTGGATGTTGTTGCGAGTCGTTTTATATGGAGAATATTATGTGGCTAATTCAGTAACAACTCACAAACAAAATATGCACGTGTAAAATAAATTGTAAATAAGAAGAATTTGTTGACCCAGTTCGTCAAGAAATGACTACTCTGGGGGCGTTCCAAGCCAAGGATGTAGTATTGCGAGTTTTACACGTACAATATATGATACATCTCATGAAGATGAATCGCTATGGATACAGATGATTTGGAGAGTTGGTATATGAGTGTTAGGGTTTTTGTGTACATGGATGATCTCTCGAATTTTTTGTGAACCTCTCGCTCTCTGGGAAATTTTTTGTAACCTTTCTCTCTCTGGGAAATTTTTGTAACCTTTCTCTCTCTGGGAAATTTTTGTAACCTGTCTCTTGTTGTTTTTTCTTCCATTTATAGTACTTCGACAAGCATGAGCTGGTTTGGCAAGCATGAGCTGATTTGACAAGCATGAGCTGGAGACTTCGGGCCATGCAAGAACTCATGTAATGCTGCCACGTTTTCAACTTCGTCTTCTAGATTGATCTTTGCACTTGCTTGTCTATAAAGCACTTTTTTGGTCGTCCAAATCAATCTTTTGCTCGGCTGACTGCTTTGTTCGCCCCATTAAACCATATCATTTTTATGCCGGAATATTGTTCTCATCGAGCATACTGACCCCTCAGGTTGTCTGAGCCTTCAGGATGTCTGAGCATCGAGCATACTGACCCCTCAGGTTGTCTGAGCATCGAGCATACTGACCTCTTCAGGTTGTCTGAACCTCAGGATGTCTGAGCCTTCAGGATATCTGAGTACCGAGCATACTGACCCTTCAGGATATCTGAGCATTCAGGTTGTCTGAGTCCTCAGACTTGTCTGAGCCCTCGGGTTTGTCTGAGTCCTCAGATCATTTAACTCAGCTTATCTGATTCTTTCTTTCCTGATCTGATCGGTTTGACTGTTCAGATCAACATCTTTTCAGGGTTATTTTGCTCGGTTAGTTCTGGCGAACATACCTTTTTGTCCGGTAAGCTGGTTGAACAACCTTGGTTGGTAAATGGCAAGCTGGCGAACAAAACTTACTTCATAGGCGAGTATGTTCGCTTGGTTGACAAGTGGCGAGCTGGTCGAACAAACTTATTTGGTAGGCGAGCGTCGAGCACACTTGTCCATCGTGCATGATTATTTTAATAGTTGAATATTACACGTGTCTCTCTTACGTGTTCCATTAATGCTGAATAATTATATCGAACACAACAATACCCCCCAGCCGGGTCGCTTTGTATTCATCATGGGGCCCGGCTGTTATAATTTGATTGGGCCGTAATAAGGGTCATTTCGTATTCTGTGCCGGATTTTCAAAATTGAACCCGGTATCTATAAATACCTCATTTCGCCGCCTCAATCTCTTTTCTTTCTTTTCTTCTTCTCCTTGCTTTCTGTCTTCAATCTCTTTTGCGTCTAAATATTCCGGCAAGTGCTTCATCATTCCGGCGAAGGATTTTACTCAGGTAACTTATTGCATTCTTTCTCTCATTGCGATTATGGCCTCTCATTCAAACTCTTCTGCCTCAATAGAATCGGACCACCATAGTTTTTCCTCCCCCTCTCTCTGTACAATCCCCCGTGGTGATGCTAACGCATCGGAGACAAATGTCTCGGGTTCAGGGTCTCGTTGGCAAGTTCGGCAGCCGTTTGCCGTTCTTTCCTCCGATTCTGATGGCGCCCTAAACGAATTGGATATGGACTTAGCCTGTAGTGATTTTTTGGATGATTCAGATGAGGATTCTCTGCCCCAACCCCAAGTTAGGTCTAGAGTTGTAAATAGGGATGTTGATAATATGAGGGAGGAAATTTTGGTAGTTGAAAATGTGACTGAGTCGAATAGGGGGATAGGCGGCGAGCAAAACACAGAACTTGATATCCCTGTTGGTGTCCCTCATAGCCCAACGTATAACGAGTATAATGCTCGTTATAATTTTGATTGGCCCGAGCAACCTCATAGGACTAGGGTTGAGAATGAGTACCCAGCGAGCAAGATTGCGAGTGTAATCGATGTTGATATGCTCGCTCAGCTGTATAGAAATTACGAAACCCCCAAAGATGTCTTTTTCTGGGCACCCGGTCCCGATGAGCGAGCAGACCAGCCCCCTGAGGGTTGTGTTGCTGTGAATTTGGACACGATGGAAGCAGGCCTTCGATTCCCACTCTATCCGGCTATCACTCGTTTGCTCGTAGAGTGAAATATTACCATTACGCAGCTGAAGCCGAACGGGTGGCATATGATTATGAGCTTCCTGACTTTGTTCGGCAAAATGAAGCCCAGATATTATCCCACAGCAGCTGAACTTGCTCGACTAGTGCATTTGACCCGTCCGAAGGGCGAACATGGATGGTTGTTCATGCAGGCAAATGCCAAGTGTAAAATCATTGAGGATGTGCCGAACAAAATCAGTGATTGGAAGGAGAAATTCTGGTTCGTTGGGGGCGATTGGAAGAGCCCAGCTTCTGGAAGCGAACCAGATGCTCGTTTAGACATCCCTACTGACTTCGGGGTGTATCGCAGTAAGTATTTTTGTGTCTTTTGTTCTTCAGCTTGAACTGATTTTTACTTACTCTTCATTTCAGGAATTCCAGCTGCGACGGACAAAGAGACCAACGACGGCTATTTTAGCAGCGTCTGGTAAATCGATCTCGAGTCTCGCTCAGAACGATCTGTGAAGACTCTGAATACCGCCGATCAAAGGAAGAAAGGAGGCTTGTACGTGCCCCCTCACCATCTTGTAGCTGTTAATCCCGTTGGTAAGGATTGCTTTTTTCCATTTGCATATTTTGTACCTTTTGCTCAATGTTTCCTTTTCTTGTATAATGAGCTATTTTGTTTATAGCTTTCCCTGCTGTTACTGTTGTCGTGAGTACATCCGAGCATACTGAGATAGCTCGAAGAGAAAGACCTCAGGAGCTTGCTCGAATTCAAGCCGAGCGGGAGGCTCAGCGAGCAAATCGAGGAGAAGCGAGCAGGGTGAGCCGAGCATCTGCATCTGGCTCTGGGGAGTCGAGTCGACCAAAGAGGACTACTCGTTCGGCCGAGCAGGGGGCGAGCGAACAGGCTCCATTGCCAAAAAGACCAAAGACGGAAACTGACGAGCAGGGGCCAAGCGAACAAGCTCAGATGAGCACGCCAAGCGGACAGGCTCAGACGAGCACCGATGCTGTTAGGGTAACCCAGACCCCTACTGCCGAAGCGATCAGAATGGCCACCTCCGTGGTCGATCCGGTCGCGCAGATAGTTGAAATGGAGGTTGGCACATCTTCTCCACCTCCTGCTGGACCCCGAACATGGAACCCTTTGAACCCTGAGCTCCGGTCCCCCGAGGATAAATCATTTTTGGGATGGGATTCGGCTCGGGCGAACAGGTACATTTTGTTCGCTTTGAATCCTTTTTCATTAATTTTGTTCGCTTGGTCATGTTTGTTTGCTCGGGTGTATGTGTAGGTTGAGCAGGTTGGCGCCCTTAATGCCCGAATTGAAGAATTACTACTGCTCGCCAAGTGCTCGCAAGGTTTCTGGCATTCCCGAGCATGTTCAGAAGGCGTGCGAGACCCCTATTCGAGCATGGACTACTGAACTGGAAGAGGCCACCAGGGGTCCAACACCTTTGGAAAACATGCGACTTGGCCTGGTACACCAGGGTCAATCTTTGGTCATCCTTGAGAAGGCTTATGCTGAGTCCGCCAATCTTCATGCCAACTACTTGGCTCTGATCAGAAGTTTTGAAGAGAAGATGAACGAGCTGAGCAAAACTCAGGATGAATTGAGGTTGGCTCAAGGACAGATATCCTCGGCTCAAGCAAATGCTCGTAAGGCTCAAGAGGATGCTCGCCAGGCTCAAGAGAATGCTCGACATGCTCAGGATGTTGCTCGCCAGGCAAGGGAAGAGCTAAACCTTGCTCAGGAGGAGGTTGCCGGCATACAGAGAGTTCAGAATGAGATGAATGTTGAGCTTCGTAAACTCCGTACTGATGTCGAGGTCATGGAAAGTGAGAAGAATGTGCTCGGCCAACAACTCATCATTGCTGAAGAGACCAACACTCGTTTGGGTCTCGAAAATTCAAGGTTGCATAATGAAGAGTATGTTGATTCCATGTCGAACTTTTCTTACATTTGTGCCTTTGCCGATGCCATCAGGTCTGCTCTCCACACGCTCACTGGCGAACAAATTGCCCCGCTCATATCCAGTTTTCAGCAGTATTTGATCGACAACCCCCCAGATCGCAACCTTCTGATGTCTGACTTGAACGATCTGTGTGATTTCTCCAATCTTCCTGAAGGGATCGAGATTGATGATCCTATCTTAGATGAGGAAGATGGCTCGGATGTGAATATTACTGATGTTGCTGACCAAACTCTTCGAGCCGAGCCTGGGTTCGATCAGGTGCGGGACGAACAAAGGGGACCTCCTGTGACCGAGCAAAGTGTACTTCCTGGAGAGCAGACTGGGCCCGACCATGCTGGAGGAACTGTTCCTGAGGGGGCCGAGCATGATTTGTTCGATATTTCGCTTCCGCCCACCCCCAACAATGAATTTGTTCCTTAGTATAATTTTTGCTTTGCCGAACAGATGTTGTGTAATTTTTGTCTTCTTCATTTTTTACTCGAACAGTTTCTTCTGTACTTGTGTAATTTTTACTTTCTTCTCTTTTGTTCCAACAACTTCAAAATTGAATGGTTGAATTTGCATATTGAACTGTTTCCTCTAACCTGATCGTTGAGGATGAATGTGGTTGCTGATGAATGATTGATACTTGTGTTGCTTGATGTTTGCTTTGTTGCTTTCTAGTTTATGCCTCTTTTCCTCTGAATGAATTCGAACATTGTGTTTGCCTATGCCCGCTCCTGACTTTTTTCGTTTTTGATTATCTTATTTTGATGCAATCGGTTGATCGTCTTATTTAGGTGCGACCAGATGGGTTAACTTTATGAACCCCCCCTTTCTTGGTTCGCGATCGTCTTATTTAGGCGTGATCACTTCGTACTAGGGCCGTCTTATTTAGCTGCGACCCCGCATTCATCACCCGCTTTTGCTATGGGTATCTCTGTAAGTCTGAGTTGTTTTTTATGCATTGCGTACCCATTACTCACTTTTTGTTGCGGGAATCAGTCTGAACTCGTTAAATCGGTGAGCATAGACTTGGGCTCGTTCGTCTTTGTTCGGGCAGTCCGGCTTAGGTGCGACCTCTAATAGGCTTCAACTAGATTAACAAACAAAAATGTTTTTGCAACACATTGTATTCTATTAAAACCTTTACATTTGAAGAAGACTGTATATTACACAACTATAGACATCAGACTATGGTTTTGAATTTAAACCTTGTCTTGAGTAGACCTGTAACCGCCTCACCTTGTCCGCGGAATTGATGTTGACAAGCATGTGGCGATCATCATGTTACCCTTTCTTTTAAATAACATGCTCAAGCAAAGAAGAAGATAAGCATTTGTCCCTCCCGGACAAGTTGTGATTATCGCGGGCAAATGCGACATGGCATGTGGCGAAGCACGCCGCCGCTTATATCGCGCGAGCAAAATCTCAACACCATTCTCGTCCCCCTTCGATAGATGCTCGAGCATCAAGATCCGCATGTTGCTTCGGCGGACACCACGACATCCCTTTCTTCGGAGGAGATTTTGGGGATGCAAAGGGGACTAGTGATTTACTATCGCGATAAGCAATGCCGAGTAACGTGGAGTGGCAACCATGACTCGCCGAGCATCTTGAGTCCGCAACGAGCATCAACCGCGTGCTCGAGGTGTCATATGGGTATAAAGCTCGTACTAGATGCCGGATGCTCGATTCAAAGAAATGATATCTGAATCGAGTCTTTGGATTCTTCTTCGCCCGAGGCATATCTTGAACCAACTTTCTTCGGATAACTGTAGTATTTTTTCCTTTTTCATCTGTTTTTCTCTGCTTTCTTCAGCTATCAATATGCCTCTATTTATAGAACTATCCCAAAATTTGGTCTTTGGCATAGCTAGTTGGTCTTTGCCCCTCTTACTTTTACTCTTCCTTTTGACATCCGTCCGCTTTGAATCCTCCTTTTGACATCCGCTCGCTTTTGCCGCTCTTATTCAAGGATTGACACGTTCTTTTTTTGGTTGCCACCACTTCTCAACTTGTTTTGACATGTATCTTCTATCTTTTAATAGTGCTGGCCAGCATTTCTTTCTAGAAGATTTGTGTCAAACACAACGTGTTCTTCCTTCAGGATTGTCCTGCTCGTCTTAGTTTTAATGGTCAATATGTTCGCCATTTGTGTTCGTTTCGACACGTGGCCGATTATGTTCGCCAATCGTAGGCTCGCTTCACCGGTATGGGTTGATTTTGTTCGCTAGTTATGCTCGTCATTCTTCGATAATATTTTTTTTCAAATTTGACGATTCCACGAAAGAGACAATGGGACTCCATTCAGTCTTCCAAATCATACGCCCCATTTAACAAACGCTCAGAAACTCCTCAATGGACCTTCCCATGCTCGGCCGAACACACCACCGATACCCCCGTTGCTCGTCTTAAAACCAACTCGCCCACATTGAACCTGCGTGTTCGGACTTTGGAGTTATAGAACTTTTATGATCTCTTTTTGTACATGGCATTCTTGAAATCGATCCACCGTCCTTTCTTTTTTTCTAACAGTCTCAAGACTTTTCGGGGAGAGCGCCTGGTCATTGATGTGCTTTCCAAAAGTCATTGTTCGATGACTCGGAATCTTGATTTCTGTGGGTATAACAATGCTTCGCGACCAAATGCCGGGGCAAAAGGGTTTCCGCAGATTGATGTTAAAGAAAGTTGTTCGATAGGCCCATAATACTTGAACAACTCTTGAAATTTCATCCTCCTTGAATTATCAAGTCCGCCTTGAGGGTATGCTTGATAATTTTATTAACGGCTTCAATTTGTCCGTTTGACTGGGGATAATACGGAGTTGAATAATGTTTTTTTATGCCCCAGCGAGCACAATTTTGACGGAATTCACTTCCATCGAACTGTTTGCCATTATCCGTTACTAATGACTGGGGAAGCCCAAAACGACAAATGATATTTTTCCAAACAAAGTTCCACATTCTTTGTTCGGTGATTTTGACAATGGCTTTGGCTTCCGCCCATTTAGTATAGTAATCAACGGCAACCACAACATATTTTACTCCCGATGTGCCAGTAGGAAATGGGCCGATCAAATCGATTCCCCATTTAGCAAATGGCCATGGGCTATAAACTGACACTAATTCTTCAGGTGGGCTATGAATAAGTGGGGCATGTACCTGACACTTGTGACACGCGCGAGAATACGCGAGTGAATCCTTTTTGAGGGTCGGCCAGTAATAACCTTGTCTGATAATTTTATGCACCAAGACGAGCCCACCTGTATGGTTTCCGCATACTCCATCATGAATCTGCTCTAGAATTACATGACCCTCTTCAGGAGTAATACACTTCAATAGTGGAAGTGAGAAACTTCTTTTGTACAAATGCTCGTTTAAGATAGTATATCGAACAAATTGTAATCTAAGGCGAGTAGCTTGTGCCTTATTCTCAGGGAGAAGTCCCTTTTGTAAGTAACTCAGGATTGGAGTCATCCAGGTTTCCTGTTCGCCTGTCACATGGGCGACCATAACTCTGGGAATTGATGGCGAACAAGTTGTGACGACCACAATGTCCGTCGTGTTCGTCACTCCTTCTGCTGTTGCCAGGCGTGCCAAGGCATCAGCGAACGAATTACCCAATCGTGGTAATTGTTCTATGAAAACTTGTTCGAATTGATCAAGCAACTCCTTTGCTAGTTGCTGATATTGTGCCATTTGTTCGCCTCGGGCCTCGTACTCGCCTGTTACTTGGTAAACGATTATCTGAGAATCGCTGTAAATCATCAGCCTTTGAATTCCCATTGTCATAGCCATCTGTAGTCCAGCGATCAAAGCCTCGTACTCGGCTTCATTATTTGTGGCTGGGAAATCAAAATGGATGGCTGTTGTGAAAGTTTGTCGAGTTGGGCTGATGAGTACCACACCTGCTCCGGCTCTTGAACTTGTTGATAAGCCATCAACATACATATGTCATGGTTGGTCGACAGCTCTTTCGGGCATTTGTGGATATGTCAACTCGACCATGAAATCGGCCATAGCCTGGCCCTTCATTGCTGTTCGCGGAGCGAACGTAATGCCAAATTGTCCTAACTCCACCGCCCACTTGAGTAATCTGCCTGCAGTGTCTGGTCGGTGGAGGACTTGTCACAATGGAAATGTGGTTAGTACCTCGACTGAGTGATCAAAAAAGTATGGTCGCAATTTTCGAACACTCATTACGAGAGCATATGCAAGTTTTTCCAGTGGAGGGTACCGGAGCTCGGCTTCTTTGAGTACTTGGCTTACATAGTAAACGGGCAAGTGGGTCATCCCCTCTGCCCGAACGAGCACGGCGCTAATTGCATGCTCGGATGCAGCAAGATACAGATAGAGTTGTTCGCCTGGAACAGGCTTGGATAGTGTTTGAGTATCTGCAAGGTATTGCTTTAATGATTCGAATGCATTCTGGCAATGCTCGGTCCACTGGAATTTCCCTTTCTTTAATGCATCAAAGAAAGGTTTGCATTTGTCCCCAGTTCGTGATATAAACTGGCTTACGGAAGCTAAATGTTCGGTTAACTTTTGGACCTCTTTCACACTCCTGGGGGCCTGCATATCGAGCATGGCTTGAATCTTTGATGGGTTCGCTTCAATCCCCCGTTGACTGACCATATGTCCGAGGAATTTTCCTGAGTGAACCCCAAAGCTGCATTTCTTCGGATTTAGCTTCATGTTGTACTCCCTGAGTATATCAAACGTTTGTGCGAGGTGGGTGATGTGGTCTTCCTTGAGTTCGCTCTTTACCACAATATCGTCAATATACACCTGAATTGTTCGGCCGATGTGTTCGTCGAACATTTTGTTCACCAAACGTTGATATGTTGCTCCGGCATTCTTTAATCCGAATGGAATGCGTTGCCAACAGTACATATTCTTTTCACTGCAGAATGTCGTATTCTTTTGATCGTCCGGATGCATGGGTATTTGGTGATAGCCAGCAAAAGCATCCATGAAGGTCATGAGCTCGTGGTCTGCTGTATTATCGACCAAATAATTGATATGCGGCATCGGGAAATTATCTTTCGGGCATGCCTTGTTTAAATCAGTGAAATCAATACATAGTCTCCAAGATCCATTAGTCTTGCGGACGAGCACAGGGTTCGCAAGCCATCTTAGGCATTTTACTTCTCGAATCAGTTTATTGTCGAGCAACTTTTTGATTTCACTATTCATGGCCGCATATTTCTCCGGACAGAACTTTCTGCGCTTCTGGATTACTGGAGTTTGTGTTGGATCAAGGTTGAGGGAGTGGCATGCATGTTTTAGATCAATGTCAACCATGTCCTCGTGTGACAAGGCGAACACATCCAAGTTTGCTTGAAGATAAGAAATCATTTCTGTTCGAATTGGTTCAGGTAATTCCGAACCAATGAACACTTCTAACTCAGGCCTGTTCGGGTCGATATTGATAGACTCTAGTTGTTCGACAGGTGTTGCTCGCTTTATTTTTTGTTTCCACCGAGGATCTTCGATCGACCCCCGGTGTTCGTCATCAACCTCCATAGGTTCGAAACCTACGCGAGGTTCTAGGTCCGGTAGCTCGATTGGCGGATCAATATTCATTAGATCTGGGAGATCTGGGACATGAGTCACCATCCCAGATTCTGTGTTCGCGGGTTCTGTGTTCGCGCATGGAGGTGTGCTCGTCAAATTTGTGCTCGTCAAGGGACATTTTGGCAATGTATTTGCATGTTGGCTTATTTTTCCGATCTCCCATGTTTGCTCCATCATGTTAACGATATTTTGCTTTTCTGGTGCACATGATAGCAAACAATCTCGAGCTTTCTTCTGATCTCCTTTTACGCTACCCGTTCCATCTTGTGTTGGAAATTTGACATAGTAATAATAAGTAGAACAGACCGCTTTAAATTTCTGGATAAACGGGTGACCTAGGAACCAGTTATAAGTTTACAAAATCTAGCATTCTAGTTCGTCGGATCTCCGGATTTAGAGTTGATTCTAACTTGACTCCTAACCTAATCATACCATAGGGTCGGGTTACATATTCCCCGAAACCCATAATGGTATGATCACATGGTTCAATATAACTGCTCAAGTCCCCAATTTTCTTTTCCATTTGGTGCAGAGTGTTGACGAACAAAATGTTCGCATATGCTCCAGTATCAACTAGGAGGCGGTGCACCTTCAACCCGAGGAGACGAGCGCTGATGGTTAAGGAGTCATTGTGGGGGGTGATTATACCGTCGAGATCGTCTTCTGAAAACATGATTTGGTGAGAGGGTAGCGTGCCAGCTGATGAGCTCGCCACCTTCACCTGATGGATGCTTTGCATGGCACGCATCTCCATCTTCTTACGTTTGTTCGATAATGTTGGTGCCTGATAACATCCACCCACTGGACCATAATCTGGACGTATCATGTGGATCTCTTGACTTTCTCGACCTCTACCCACAGTAGGAGGCCCTCTTTTGGGTAATTCATACCTTTTACGGGATTCTTCAGGATCACTGTCAGATGTTTGTTCGGCTTTACGCTTTCCCCTACGATCTCCTGTTTTTTCTGTTCGGGAGTCTCTACTCGCCAGCTTTTTTAGGAACTGGGTAAGACGATTATCTTCGTATAGCTTCCAAAGTTAACGAAGTAAATCGCGACAATCTTCTGTATTATGCGCGATGTACTCGTGATAGTTACAATATTTGGAAGCATTAAGCCGATGCTTGTCCATTATGATTCTTCGAGGCCTATCTAACATGTCCCGATCTTTGATTTGGTTAAAAATTATTTCCGCTGAAACGCCCAAAAGACTTCGTAGGGCGTTTGCTTCTGCTCTTTCTTCGAATGGTTTGAAAGAGCCTGGGGGTTTGTACCCCCCCCCCCCCCTCATTCATCACTTTCTTCCCAAAAACTTTTTTAGTTGTTGTTTCCTGACCCAATCGTGACTGGGCGAGCAGATCCTGCATGGCTATGATCTTGGCTGCTCGCTCTCGGAACTCTGAATATATGTTCGGCCAATCTTGATGCATGGCTTTCCACATCTCCGACCACCGCGAGGATCTTGGCATCCTCTTCAATTGGGGCCCCATCATACAAACATTTATCAAATCTTTCGATGTAAGCTCGATCTGACTCACCTCTTAGTTGGGAAAAATGCGTCTGCCTTTATTTTGGCGCTGGGCGAGCACACATGGATGAGAAGTGGGACAGGAATTGTTGTCCCAATTGAGCGAAAGATGTGATGGACGCAGCGGGCAAAGTAGAGAACCATTTATGTGCCCGATCACCCAAAGTCATGGGGAATGATCGGCACTGTGTCGCATCTGTGGCACCCATGGCGATCATAAAGTCTGAGTATTTGCTGAGATGAACATGTGGGTCAGACTCAGCATCGAACATGGGGATTGGTGGTCGGATCTTCACCACTTTCTCTTATATTTCGGCCGCCATGATCGCCGGTGTTAGTGGCGAGCAGGGTATTGTGCTCGCCCGGGGGTCCTCCTTGTCGCGGCAGTCGGCTGTAAGCCTTCGATGGCTTTCTGCATTTCCGCAAATTTTATGGAACCGACAGACTTGGATCGGGGCTGTTTCCCATCATGAGGACCCAGTGGGTCATGCTCGTGATGGGGCAGTCCCCCTTTCCAAGTTCGTTCTTGACTACCCAATCGATGATGGATAGACAATTTTGTTCCAACCGATTTTTGTTCGGCATGCGGATGATCATGAGGATCTGAATGAGCGGGCTTATTTATCGGTTGTTCCTTCCCTGGATCCTGTCGCCTATTATTGCCGATTCGGTCTTTGGCGGAGAGCCTCAAACGTCCAAACGCTGATGGTCTGGACCCTTGAGGTTGTTCGTCATCAGACGTATCATCAGTTTTTTTGTTGGACCGCTTCGCAGCTTTCATTTTAACTTGCTCGCTATCAGGTGTATACGAGCGTCGTTCTTCATCATCTTGAGTTTTTAACTTGGCCAACTCTTTTTTCGCCCCTCTTTTACGTGGCTTTCGTAAGAAGAAAGTGATGGCCTTTTTGTGGTCACGGATCGTTAACAATATCTTCAAGATTGATGGTCTCCACTGTCCGATCTTTGTGAGGTCAAGGCCGAGCCTCTTTTCCTGGTCGTGAGAGGTCGACTTTGCCCGACCTCTCTGTTTTGTGTATTCCTAGATTGAGGCATTATATTTCTTTTTTCTGCCTCGGCTAACTACGGGTTTGTGTATGGGTTGGTTTTTTCTACCCTCCTTCTAGCGCCAATTGTTGCGAGTCGTTTTATATGGAGAATATTATGTGGCTAATTCAGTGACAACTCACAAACAAAATATGCACGTGTAAAATAAACCGTAAATAAGAAGAATTTGTTGACCCATTAAATCAAGAAATGACTACTCTGGGGCGTTCAAGCCGGGGATGTAGTATTGCGAGTTTTACACGCATCAATATATGATACATCTCATGAAGATGAATCGCTATGGATACAGATGATTTGGAGAGTAGGTATATGAGTGCTAGGGTTTTTGTGTACATGGATGATCTCTCGAATTTTTTGTGAACCTCTCTCTCTCTCTGGGAAATTTTTTGTAACCTTTCTCTCTCTGGGAAATTTTTGTAACCTTTCTCTCTCTGGGAAATTTTTGTAACCTTTCTCTCTCTGGCAAATTTTTGTAACCTTTCTCTCTCTGGTAAATTTTTGTAACCTGCCTCTTGTTGTTTTTTCTTCCATTTATAGTACTTCGACAAGCATGAGCTGGTTTGGCAAGCATGAGCTGGTTTGACAAGCATGAGCTGGAGACTTCGGGCCATGCAAGAACTCATGTAATGCTGCCACGTTTCCAACTTCGTCTTCTAGATTGATCTTTGCACTTGCTTGTCTATAAAGCACTTTTTTGGTCGTCCAAATCAATCTTTTGCTTTCGGTATCGCTTTGTTAGCCCCCATTAAACCATATCATTTTTATGCCTGAATATTGTTCTCATCGAGCATACTGACCCCTCAGGTTGTCTGAGCCTTCAGGATGTCTGAGCATCGAGCATACTGACCCCTCAGGTTGTCTGAGCATCGACCATACTGACCTCTTCAGGTTGTCTGAACCCTCAGGATGTCTGAGCCTTCAGGATATCTGAGTACCGAGCATACTGACCCTTCAGGTTGTCTGAGTCCTCAGACTTGTCTGAGCCCTCAGGATTGTCTGAGTCCTCAGATCATTTAACTCAGCTTATCTGGTTCCTTCTTTCCTGATCTGATCGGTTTGACTGTTCAGATCAACATCTTTTTAGGGTTATTTTGCTCGGTTAGTTCTGGCGAACATACATATTTGTTCGGTAAGCTGGTTGAACAACCTTGGTTGGTAAATGGCAAGCTGGCGAACAAAACTTACTTCATAAAGCGAGTATGTTAAACTTGGTTGACAAGTGGCGAAATTTGGTCGAACAAACTTATTTGGTCGGCGAGTGGCGAGCACACTTGTCCATCGTGCATGATTATTTTAATAGTTGAATATTACACGTGTCTCTCTTACGTGTTCGATTAATGCTGAATAATTATATCGAACACAACAGATGTAAAAAAACTCAGAAAACAATTGAAAACCCAGACCAAAAAAAAAAACAAGGATGATATGTAATTTTTTGGATGTAAAAAAATTCAGAGAAAAAAATGAAAACTCAAACCAAAAATAAAAAAACAAGAACTCAAACCAAACCCAGAAGATGATATGTAAAATAGGAGAGAGAGAAACTGGTATATTGGAGTCGGTATGCAAAAAGAAGGAGAAGAGGGGTATTATTGTCTTTAGAATCACCCATTTGGACCTAGTAGTATTTTTTTCTAATGTTTGGACCTATTAGTATTTAAAGGCCCCAATTTGGACCTTAAAGTTGTTAACTCATACTTTAATTAGGCTCGACTCGGCTCGTTAGCATCGTTTGTGAGTCGAGCCGAACACAATTTTTAGCTTGTTAGTGTAATCGAGCTCGAGCTAGCTCAGCTCGACAAGAGCTCAAGTCAAATTCGAACTTGAAGTACTCGGCTCGACTCAACTTGAATAACAGCTCTATGCTCAACTTGTTAGACTTGGGATTCTTATTGCAACGACTTCTCATCTTGTTTTCAAATCATATTTGAATCAAGTCCAGAAATTTTGTAAATAATTTTCTCAATAGTTCGAGCACTTGTTTCCAAAAAAAGATATAGTTCGAGCACTTTTTTATTTGATTAACGAATATTTCCTATTGATTAAAAAAAATGACCATTTTTTCTCATAAACATAGAGAAAGCTCTAATTTTCATTTTTCTAAACATAATAATTTACTTAATTCTCCTACCTACATAAGCTTCTCTCCTTAACAGCAGGGCAGCACCGCTAAAACCCCCAGAAAAACCCCGACTTGCCGGCAATGGCAACGGCCCTCCGCCGCCGCATTTTCCCACCCATTTCTTCTTCCATCTCTCGCCGCATCCTATTCCGCCAATTCTCCGCCGCCGCCACCAAGTCGCCTCCTCTTATCTACGATTACACCTCCGACTCGACCTCCACCACAACCGACGAATCCATCACTCTTCAGCTTTTCTCATGGGGCCGCGGCGCCTCCGGCCAGCTTGGTGGCGGAATCGAGGAAATCAGGATGTATCCTGCGCCAGTGGGAACCATCAACGTCCCACCCAATTTCTCCCTCTCCAGCTCAATTCCAGGGCGTCTTCCCCAAAATTTAAATTCCGGTGATGCCCAATTGGAAGTTGGGATTTCGTGTGGGCTTTTCCATTCGGGTTTGGTGGTGGATGGAAAGCTCTGGATATGGGGCAAAGGAGACGGCGGCAGACTCGGGTTTGGGCATGAGAATCCGGCTTTTGTTCCCACTCTGAACCCTAATTTGGAATCGGATGTTAGAAGTGTTGCTCTCGGGGGACTACATTCTGTCGCGCTCGATGTAGTTGGCCGCGTCTTTACTTGGTTAGTACCGTTTGAGCTATCTCTGTTTACTATTATCATGAAGTAATGAATATTTGGACCTTGAAGGACTTACCATGTTTGAAGGCTCAATTGTTACTGATTTTATACATAGTTAATATTGTTTTACTTCCTATTGCTCTTCTGTTCTTCATAGGGAAGCATTATTGCCATTTGATGAGAGGATTTATTTTCTGGTTAGAAAAACTGTGATTTGTGAAGTATATTTATGTGGTGCTTAGTTTTATCATCTCTTGTGAAGTTCTTCAATATGTTTATAGTATAACTATTAACTCCCAAGATGTTTCTTTTAAACAGCATTATTGTTACTATGCCCTTCCTGATCATTGAAATGATCTTTTTCTTGGTAAAGGGTCACTCCTCTGCATCTTTTAGTTTTGAATGTCTGTCAAACAAAGGACATTGATTTGCTGTATTTGTAATCTTGGTGTTACCCGGCTCTGGTATTTCAAATGCAGAACTCCTCAAGGGTTTTCTGAACCAATACAACTAGTTACAAGACATAGATTCATGCATTATTGCCATGATTAAGATGCCTTTACTTTTTCATTGCTTAAGCTCTATCTCATCCCAAATTGACCTATACTTTACTGCTTTTGTTCTTTTTTAATGAATGCATCGACATTGCAAGTGCAGGTGATTTTCATTGGAATATTGCTTGCAAATCTTGATACATTTTTTTACGAAATGAAGTTTTCAGGGGTTATGATGGATTTGGCGCTCTTGGGCATTCTGTCTATCACAGAGAGCTGTTACCTAAATTGGTTGAAGGATCTTGGAATGAAGAAATATGTCATATTGCAACCAGTGGTACACATACAGCTGCTATCACCAAATCTGGTTAGATATTTATTTTCTACAGTCTTATAATTCAATTTTTTAGTTCTTCGATAAGTCAACCTCTAGGGATCGCTAAAGCTTTAATCGTGCTCAGTTTCCAGCAACCGCAATGTTGATATACATAAATTAATTCAGATGGCTAAGATAGTGTTGTACCCTTTTTCCTCAAATTTGTTTGTTGATTTTTTCAGTGTCCACCATATATTATAGCTTGTTCTTGTGGGTGCTTAGTCCTGTTATCTAAACCCAAGCACTGTTTCCCTTGAATTAGTTCATCTTGCCTCAGTGTTGGGGTTCTGTCCTTATTAGTTTCACCACTTGTATGCATAAAAAATAAATCATGAGACAACCATGCTATCAAAAATTTATTCCTGGATGCTTTTAGTTATATCTTTTCAGTAAACAGAAGCGTTACTTCACTGTATTTATTTAACTAATTTATTTTCTCTAACTTTGTTGACCATGATGAAGGCAAACTATACATTTGGGGACGAGATGAAGGGGATGGTAGATTGGGCCTTGGTCCTGGTCGTGGCCCAGATTTTGCGGTGGTCTCAGCACACCTTCTCATGTCAAAGCAATACCTGAGCCGGTGGCTACTGTTTCATGTGGTGGCTTTTTCACAATGGCATTGACTGAAGGGGGGCAGCTCTGGAACTGGGGAGGTAAGTATTCTATTTTATTCACTGCTTATGTTGTATCTTGAATCATAAATAATTGGTACTTTAATGTTAGAAAGAGATTATGATTGCCCAATTCAGAGAAAGGAACTAAATGACCAAATAATAAATTTTAACTTGAACCATTTTATCTCAAGATTTTAAGAGTAGTATATTTATGTGTTTCTGGGCAGCCAACTCCAATTATGAGCTTGGTAGAGGTGACAAATTTGGTGGCTGGAAACCTCAACCTGTCCCAGGCCTCAAAGATGTTCGATTAGTTCAGATAGCTAGTGGTGGATATCATTCTCTTGCTTTGACAGGTATGTTCGTTTCAGAATCTTATATAACTTCGATTGGTTTTCTGTCCACATTCCCATCTTATATCTTATATTTGGTGTCTAATATCTTAGATAAAGGAGAAGTTCTTTCATGGGGTCATGGTGGAAATGGTCAGCTAGGTCATGCTTCACTTCATAGTCGAAAAGTTCCTGAACCTGTCGAGGCATTAGCTAATGAGAGGGTAACCTATATAGCTTGTGGAGGTTCATCGTCAGCTGCTATAACTGGTATGTAAGAAAGATCTTATCATAATATTTGACTCTTTTTTTTTAACCCTTTCTGTTCTTCTATGGGGGTGTTTGCAAAAACCCCAGTGAGGAGTGGGAATCACTTTTAATTTGATTCTGACAAGCAGTCTTAGACCAGCTTTGATTCTTAGAACTTTTTGTTACTAAAAATTGATTCTTTTTGCAAACATTACCCACTCCTCATAAAAACTAAAAGCACTCTGTTTTCAAACACCACAGAATTTTGATTTTACTACAAAAAATCAATTTAAACCACTTCTCCAAAAGCACAATCATCTGCAAACACTCCCTATATATTTGATATAAGCTAGGTGATTACCATTAACATGCCATTTTTTTCCTTTTGCTTAAATAATTTATTGAACTACAGAGAGTTGTTTAATTGTTCAGATAAGGGGAAGTTATACATGTGGGGATATGCAGCCGACAGTCAACTAGGGGTACCAGGACTTCCAGAGATACAATCATCACCTGTTGAGATTAAATTTCTCTCAGACGATGATGGATTGGGAAATCACAACGTGCATGCTGTTGCTGTCGGTGCTTCTCATGGAATGTGCCTTGTTTCAAGATCAGTTTGCTAACTAACAGGTGAACAAACTGTCCCCTTATAATTGGTTAACATTATACTAGGAGATTGTCGTCTACTTTGTCTTCCTCATGGTCGATCAAGATATCAAATGTTTTTTTCTTGAGACGCTGAATTAAAAGGATTGTGTATACAAAAATTTTATTCTCAAATATGATTATGGGGGTGTACATTTACAAGGTATTCGTACTACATATTTCGAATGAAACGAATATTTGAGATGTAGGAGCTCATAGATGTTACACATGTTGTGTTTGTTATGTATTTGCTTCATGGTAGATAGATACTGTACTTGATGTATTTCTTGGAGTGAAACCTAATTTTATACTATCTTTTGCAATTTTTTTGACTTGACTAGATTGGATCTATGGAAGTATTAATCATATTTTGTACCCTACTTGCAATAGATGGTCCAACTGACCATTTCAATTTCAATTTCATTTTCAATTTCATTTTCATTACCATGTTCTGTGTTGTCAATTACAAGTTTAGTCATTTACTCCAACAACAATCTTTTATGTCGCATAAAATCTAGGCGGAAAGGAAATTACCATTAATGGATATTTGTGACGTGATAAGATCTTGTATAAAATTATTTATTTTTATACAATTAGTACTCCTCTTTTACTAGCGTTGTCTTTTAAATTTGACAAAAACTTCGTGTGACCCGAGTTCACTGTAAACTCAGTTTTTTAATATCGTTATTATGTATAAAAATTATCATAAAAAATTATTATTGTTAGACACAAAAACTCATTATTTAAAAAAAATTTATATTTTTAAACAGTGAAAGTTTTTATGTATAACGGTGAGTTTTTACACATAACAGTAACAAAACTCATATATAGATGTGGTTAGCAGGAGCATTATTCTTTTAATTTGATGACATTACTACACCATTATATTATTTAACTTTTATTTTTGAAACAATATTATTTAACATAGTAAAAAACTGAAAAATAAATACTATGTCGTTTTCGAAGGAAGTTTTGCTTGAAAGTATGAACAAAAAAAAGGGTAGAGCCTTTACTAGGAGTAAAAGGTATCCTCCTATTTACTGATGGGGTCCAGGTGCACCGACACCCGCTGTTCTGCGTGCACCCATTAATGATTGTAAATTCGTAATGCGCTCTTTAAATATGTGTGTCCCTAACATTTAAATCACACATTCCCTCCTAATTTCAAAAGGAATTTAAAATGCCCTTCAAAAAAAAAAAAGGGGAAATTAAAATGAACACTAAAGTTGTGGAATTAACTACTGAATTTTACATGATGTTAATTAAATGTAATTGAATTGAACTTTGTATTATGCTCTTACTTAATTAAGTTAAATGTTAATGAATTCGATCATTATATAAAGCCAATGGATTAAAGGTAAATTAGCTTGGCATCATCGATATAACAAAATAGGGGGTTGATTATAATAAAAAAAATCACATGCAACACATATTTATCTTATATTTATTAGATGGTGTATTCCAGCCATAGCACATGTAGCACATATGCATATAAAAATTAATTAATTAAAAGTACTAAGTGCATGTCCCATGTTTCGTACCCCATTAATTGAAATTAAATTTATTTTATTCTAGCAACCAATCTGGTTGTGCTGTAAAGGTTATGAATGTTGAATGCATCCAAAAAGGGTACTGCATTTCACAAATAATTATTTATTTTCCAAATGAATGTTCTCAATAATGTTATTGACAAATAAAATTAATTTTATAAAATAGAAAATAAATTAATATTTATTTCATGACGAAGTGAAATAAATTTCAGCGGTTAAAAGACCATTAACTATATCATGAAATTACGTGAGTTTCGAAATTAAATCATTTTAAATAAAAAAAATAATAACAATTGATTCAATAATTAGTAAAATGTAGCATTGAATCTCAAGAAGTTGGAACTCGCCTACAATTGAAAAGAAAAAAAGAGAGTAGATTTTATTCTAATTTCAAAATTTATTTTGTACATAATAACTTTTAATATATTTCACGGTTAATTATCTCTAATGATCATCAAGTGAGTGTATTAAAGATAAAAATGTACTAGCTCTCAAAAAAAAAAAAAAACCATATTAATATATATAGTGTAGAGATGAAATGGAGAAAGCAAAACATAACAAAATTTAAACTTGTTATGTTCTATACAACATCTTTAAGACTTAATACTATGCTCCAAAAATTCAATGCAACGCACGATTAATGATCCATGACTTCGATTATTATATCTTGTGTTGCATAGAATCGAATACAGCTGATATAATTTAAAAAAAAAAAATTGAATTAAGAAAAAGGAAAAAAAAAATTATGTAGTATCATAAACTATATAGTATAGTATTAGTACCCTTTGAATGAATCAATCCAAAGAATTGTGATTATTACGGAGAAGCAGAGCACTGATAAGCCGGGCGGGAGAGCTGGTCGCCGGCGCTGGCGGGACACGCCTCCAGCCCGAGCGGCGGCACCGCCATGCAGTTGTAGGTAGCGCAGACGGCGGCGGCGTCGGGCAGCGTGGACCCCACCTGGAGAGCGAACCCGGTCAGGTAATTATGCTGTAGGTAGAGCGTCCTCATGGTCCCACTTTCCACGCTGGCCGCGTACTCCACCGGAACGGCGCCGTTTAGGCGGTTGTTGTTGAGAAAGAGCGTCTCCACGCCGACGAGGGCGGTGGTAAGTTCCCCCGTGAGGGAATTGTGGCTGAGGTCGAAAGTGGACCCCGCCACTGGGCCCCACGGGGGGATCGGTGGGACCCGCCCCGAGAAATTGTTCCGTTGGAGGAGGAGTGATGTGACGGTTGGGCGAAATATGGACCACGGGAGGGCCCCACTGAAATCGTTCATGCTCACGTCCAGATACGTGACCTCCGCTAACGGTTGCAGGTTTTTATCCAGTGGGCCCCACATGCGGTTATTCCCAACTGACAGGTACCGCAGCGCCGCCGGCATCCGCGGCGGGAGTGTGCCGGAGAGGAAGTTGTTGCTGACGTCAAGGTGGAGGAGCTGAGCCGGCAGATTTCGCGGCATTTCGCCGAAGAGTTTGTTGGAAGCTAAAACAATGACCTTGAGCTGACTCGCCGCCGGCAACGGCGGCGGAATTTGGCCGGAGAGTTGGTTCCAGCTGAGGTCGAGGGTGTGGAGATTTGGGAGCTTGAAAATGTCTGCCGGAATTGTGCCTGTGAGGCGGTTGTTGGTGAGGGAGATGACTCTGAGGCTACGGAGGTTGCCGATCGCCGGCGGGATGGGGCCGGTGACAATGCCGGAGAATAGAATGAGCTGCGTGAGCTCGGTGAGGTCGGCGATGGCCGGGGAGAGAGTTCCGGAGAGGCCAGGGGAGTCGGAGAGGCCGGTGCCTAAGGAAAGGATGGTGACGCGGAAGGAGGAGGAGCAGGTGACGCCGGCGAAGGAGTAGCAAGGGTCGGCGGCGGCGGCTGAGAAGTCCCAGGTGGAGAAGAAAGGGGGAGCGGCTGCGGAGGGAATGGCGGTGAGGGAGTTTTTGATTTGGCGGAGGGCGGCTAAATCGGAAGGATTGATCTCAGAAACAGAGTTTGTGAAATGGAGACAGAGGATGACGAGGGTTAGAAACAGGGGAGGAGAGAGAAACCTGCTTTTGGTTTTGCCCATATTTTCGTTTTCTAGAGAGAGAGAGAGTGAGGGGATTGTATTTGTGTGTGTAATTGGACGTGTGGTAGTGTGTGCTAAAGAGAGTCAATTTGAGCTTTAATCATATACTGCTATGGCAGGGAGTGAGAAAATGTGACAATATGTTATAGTGAAGGAGAATTTGGATCCAACGTACTACTCCCTCCGTCCCACGAGAATTTAAACACTAAAAATGACATATAAACCAAGTAAAATGAGTTTTAGTGGGTTTGAATGGAATAAAATAAGAATATTATATGTATATTAATATTATGTTTGTTTCCATTTTGAGAATGTTTAAGTAATGTTGGGACGTCCAAATAAGGCAACTGTTCAAGTAATCTCGGGACGAGGGACTATCCATATTTTTTTAGGACAAATTGCAAAAATAGACTACTCACCCTCAAATTAATTGAATTTTTAACTTTGGTAGGATTAAAAAAAAAAAATCGAACAAATTTGTAAGCAAAAAGAGATGTTTTTGTTAATCTGATATTTATGTTAGATTCACATGTGACTATTTCGCCTTTGAATTTGCCCAAGATCTTTTATTTTTTCATCATTGGTCTAATGGTGAATGCTTAAGACTTAGGAGCGTATTTTTCTTTAGGTGCGATCAATTTTTGAAATGGATCAGTCCATATAGAGTTTAGCTCTAACTCCGTTAATGTTGAAATGGAGCTCTCCGTTAATGAACAGTGGATTCTGGTCCTCCAGATTAATTGGTCATTTGACTAGATACAGAGTTATAAAAAAAAAAGGTGAAAGTTTGGTTGATCTTGAGGTGTAATTAGTGGGAACCTATATTTTTTTTATTTCATTTAATATCATTATATGCGAGTTATTAAAATTAGACCACCAGTTGGCGTTATTTAAATGCACACTGACTTTAGTATTTTTCAATAGCAACAAAAACAGTTGCATACACTTGAAGTAACCTGGTAGTAGATAATTTGGACATGGATAGATCTTGTATGCACCCGGGTGATCGTGTATTCATAATACATTTTAGAAGCGTGCAACTTGTTATGTTGAAAAGTGCGATTTATTTACAGAGAAAAGTACAACTGTTAATATGAAACATAATTACATGCTTCTGTTTGGAATAATTGCATGTTTCTATTTTGTATAATTGCACACTTTTAAAATGTACTATAAGTGCACGGTGCACTCATACCCACTCTTTGGACATTATGTAAGTAAAACATTACAATTTTGATTTTCTTAAATTTTGCAAATTTGCTTTGTTATCTCCCATCGTTCATGAAGGAATGCTGCTAACTAGCCCTGTTACGCTGCTCAATGTCCAAATTCACTCTGGCATGATACGGTAGTTCAGTCATTTTATATGACGAAATGATTATTATACCCTTAATGGAATAAGTGATGTTTTTATATTACTTTTTTTTATTAAAACTGCAAAAGTAATTAACAGTTTTTATATTACCCTTTAATAATGGGAAAAGCTAAGAAAAACATGAAGCATAAAAAGGAAAGATTAAAATAGAGTTTCATGTATAAATTGAAGATGGAGATGCCTTTTGTCTGTTTATTTAGGGTGGGGGTGGGAAGACAGAGTAATCTATGTGGGGATCAGACAGAACAAGTTAAGTGAGTGAGTGGATTGTACTCTTTCCATCTGCCTTTTCTTTTTTAAATGAAATCTTGGTATGTGAAGAGATTTACAGAGTGGAAATTTCTGACAGAGCACTTGGGAGTTGGCAACTTAACTAGATTTTGACCAAAGTCGGGTCAATTTCTGACTTTAATTTATAGAATAATTTATAGAAATATTAATTTGTGCAAGAGAAGGCTAATCTTCAAATTGAAATTCATGTTTAACCAAATGTTTGTCTAAAATAAAAGGTAAAAACAAATTAATGTAAAGAATTATGATGAAGTAGCCACATGTGACCAAAGTATTATTTGAGGTTATTAAAATTTTGATTTATGGAGGGATGGAAGAGAAAGATACAACAACATTCTATAAGGGCTAAATTTGAGCAGAAAGATCTAACACTTTGTTGGGCTGTATTTGGGCTCAACACAAGCAGGCTCCTTTGTGTTTTCAGAATGGGCTTTTAGGAAATTGATTGGCTGAGCCCAAATACCTGTCTGTATTTGGGCTCAACACAAGCAGGCTCCTTTGTGTTTTCAGAATGGGCTTTTAGGAAATTGATTGGCTGAGCCCAAATACCTGTCTGTATTTGGGCTGTATTTTCACAGTGGGTTTTTAGTGATGTAACTTGATACGATACGAAACAAGTTTTTGTACAAATAGCAGCTCAATTAAACAAAGATGGAGTTTTTGTAACCCCACCCTGAATAGTAGGATACCAATTTGTGTTAGCCCTATACTATGAAGGCCATGATCTCTTAGATATGTTTCATAATTAGTAGTTGTTAGTTGTTACTTTACTCTTTATATATATATATGTACACTCACTAATACCAGCAATGATGATTGATGCCAACTCTATCACAGAGACAATCATTCAAAAAAAAAAGTTATGAAATACATTTTGAAACAGAAAGTTACAATTCATACTGATCATATCATAAAACTGAAAGTTACAATTCGTTTTGATGATCATTCTCCATAGTCCATCTTCTCGACTTCTATATACGTCGAAAAACCTTCCCATATCCTCCTGCATTAGCAAAACTATACAATCAACATCTCAAAATATGGATAATCTTGAGAAGAAAAAAATAAAGAAGTATGTTAGTTGATGAAGAAGTTGCACCTTAAGCAGGGCATTGGAAGCCTGAGGGTGGAGCGTTTCCGCATTCGACGAGCACTTGAAGAGCAATGGGAATGATTATACTGATGTTTAGAAGCTTAGCTTTAATGGTGGTGCAGAGACAGAGAGCTGCATCCAAGCCTAATAGGCCTCCAAGAACAGGGCAGCATGCGTCTTTGGCGCTGCTGCCAATGCCAATGTGCACGAGGCCACCTAGTACGTCGATGCATGCGTCTAACTTGAGGGTGGGGCATGTTTCCGGTGGTGGTGGTGGTGGAGATGGAGTTATAGGTGTTGGTGGTGGCGGAGGGCATGGAGTTGGTGGTGGAGATGGAGTTGTAGGTGGTGGTTCTGGCACAAATGGTGGTGATGGTGGTGGAGATGGAGTTGTAGGTGGTGGTTCTGGAACAAGTGGTGGTGGTGGAGATGGAGTTACAGGTGGTGGTGTGATGGTAGGAGGGGTGGGTGTATAAGGGGGTGTGGGGGCGATAGGATTTTAGGAGGTTTGGGGGTGGATTGGGGGTTTGCAATGGGAGGTGTGGGTGGTTTGGGGTGGATTGGGGGTTTTACAATTGGAGGTTTTGGCACATGTGGAGATGGAGTTGTAGGTGGTGGTTCTGGAACAAGTGGTGGTGGTGGAGATGGAGTTACAGGTGGTGGTGTGATGGTAGGAGGGGTGGGTGTATAAGGGGGTGTGGGGGTGATAGGAGGTTTTACAATAGGAGGTTTGGGGTGGGTTGGGGGGTTTGCAATGGGAGGTGTGGGTGGTTTGGGGTGGATTGGGGGTTTTACAATTGGAGGTTTTGGCACATGTGGTGGTGGTTTGGGGTGGCTAGGAGGGTGGACAATGGGTGGTTTTGGCCCATGTGGTGGTGGCTTGTGGCTAGGAGGGTGGACTATGGGTGGTTTGGGGTGGCTAGGAGGGTGGACAATGGGTGGCTTTGGTCCATGTGGTGGTGGCTTGTGGCTAGGAGGGTGGACTATGGGTGGTTTGGGGTGGCTAGGAGGGTGGACAATGGGTGGTTTGGGGTGGCTAGGAGGGTGCACAATGGGTGGTTTTGGTCCATGTGGTGGTGGCTTGTGGCTAGGAGGGTGGACAATGGGTGGTTTGGGGTGGCTTGGAGGGTGGACAATGGGTGGTTTTGGCCCGTGTGGTGGTGGTTTAGGGTGGCTAGGTGGGTTCACAATGGGTGGTTTGGGGTAATGTGGTGGGGGTTTTGGTGTGGCCGGGTGGTGGGCATGGCGGCGGAGGCTTTACTTTGTGGGGAGGAGTTGGGTATGGACAATAAGGGCATGCTAGAGAAACATGCACAATCCCTAAATTGAGAAGGAGAATTAGGGTTTTAGTTATTTGGATTTTGGTCATGATTGTCATGAGAATTAATGTATATTAGATAGGTTGGCAAGCATCCTTCTTATAGGCAATTGAGGTAGAAGTGAGCAAACCTGTGTGCTGTCCCCTATTGGGTTGGACAAATTTAGCTATACATGTTCAATTACACATTAAACAAATGTGAATACTTTTTCAAGGGATTAAAAATTAAAGAGAAACTAATCTTGAATATTAATACTCCCTCCCCGTCCTGTTTTAGTAAACGAATTGTTTATTAGTATTTAAAATGCCTATCGTACCACACTTTAAAATCTCTTTATCATTTTAAATACTAATAAATAACGTGTTCGCTAAAACACGAGTCAAATAGTGAATGTACAATAACAAGTTGTACAATAACAAGCTAAAACACATAGTCGACTCAATCATATACTCCCTCCGTCCCAACATTACTTGAACACTTGTCTTATTTGGACATCCCAACATTACTTGAACATTTTCAAAATGGAAATAAACATAATATTAATACACTCACAACACTCTTATTTTATTCCACTCAAACCCACTAAAACCCACTTTACTTGATTTGCGTGTTATTTTCAGTGTTTAAGTCCTCGTGGGACTAAGGGAGTAGTAGTCACGGGATTTTGAAGAACAGTAAGAGACAATAACAAGCTGGCGTCAAATTTCAAACCTAGTTTTAACATGTAGTGCCTATTTAACCCGTGATTGGTCAAATACATTCTTGTCCAAGAAAATCACCTTGTGCTCCAAAAATTGGCCTCTCACGTGAACGTGAATATTGACAAAACAGAAAAAAGAATATCTTTGCTCGAGAACAAAACAGTACAAAGATTTTGTGTCACAAGAATGCAATAAAAACCTTATCCTTGTACCAATTTGTGGTGAATTTAAACAAGATTGGAGGATTCACCTTCTCTTGCAAGTATGTGTTTAACTAATTAAGAAAGATGAAGGATTATACATCTGTACTTTATTGCATATCATGCCTACTGTATGCAAATTGAGAACAACATACATACTAATGTATTTCATATGCTAAAATTAGTATAGGCGTTCGAAGAGATATGCGTACAAAAAAGAGATAATACACTTAATGCACTTGATTAAGTGTGACATCTAAAACATACATAAATTGGTTGGCATCAAATAATGTCAATCGAACAAAATTCAATAATATCAGCAAAAGTTGGATATAAACATCAAGAACTTGAAAAAATCAAGCTAATTACAATGATATCAATCACATAAATGAAGACTGAAGCACTATTGGGAAAACTGCGAGCTTCTCTTGTTTCTTCAGCAACTATAACCATTAACAGATCAAGGCAGCTATGGTACACTCAGCCAACGAACACGATGGCAATGGATAAAATACAAGAAACAAAATCAAAGAATAACTTTTCTAACCAAAGACAAGGACACACTATTGAATCCTTATTTTTCTCTAGATTAGAAGAGTTAGTTGTAGTAAAAGCCGGCCTGTGATAAATTAACTTCTCAAGCAACCTTACCCAGAGAAGTATGGACGTAAAAAATTGTATGCTGTGAAGATGGAACTCCTGCAAAATAGGTCTTGAAAAAAATCTGATTTCTTTTCTACACTTTTGATACAATTGTCGCATTAAATTATCCGGCTAACTCTGAAAAGGCAGCCAATAGATATATGTACATTGCTGGATATCAAGAACCGCCTGCAACCTCTGCAGCTCGTTGCCTCATCATTTCCATCACTGCAGCCCTTCGTCGAGAATCAGACTGCTGTTGCAGCCTTCTCATATGCTCCTTCAAGTCTCTACACCAACATTTAGAAATATAATTTCAGCAATGAAAACGAACCAAAAATATGGAAAATGAAGAAAGAAAAATACTTCTATGCACCACTTGCACCGTGCAACTCAAGTGCATTTTTAAATGTCATTAATTGTTATACTAAAAGGTATTAGTTGGTCAATATTAGATGTTTTCACTGAACAATATTAGATGTTAAATCAAATGAGAGAATTTGGAACATACTTGCATCGCGGTACAAGGCACTCGGATTCTTTGCATGCTCGAGCATGAAGCTGAAGGACATACCACATTTTCTTACACAAAACACAACCTCCAGAAACACGTATTTTGCACATCATACCATGGCGGAAAAGTCCTTTCACTTTGCGACAATTTGGATATTGACAAAGTGAAAGTCGACATTGAGAGGCATGCACCAGGAGCTCGAGCATTTTTTTCAACTGCAAAGTCATACAACACAGGTTACCTCTCAGAAATTGTGCCCTTTACAGAACATATGCCATTCTTGAACACACTGTAGCAATTTGATGGATCGTGATGTAAAAAAATTATTACCTGTGTAACTCGTACTTGCCTAGCTTCTTTGTTCTGAGCATCACGGTCATTCGAGGGATGATTTGTTAATTTATGAGGATGATCAATTCCTCCTTCCTTTATATAACATCCACTGCATACATCATAGTCGGGGCATGTCTCACAGCGCCAACCTTGCCCTGTTTCTATATCAAGATTGCATTCATTACATGTTGTCACAAAAGCTGGGGCGGTAGGATTGTGCAGATGATAGAGGACCATCATAGAGGAATGTTTGGCTCGGCGAAGGGTATCATACTGATAATGATTTCCTTGACAAAGGCTGAGAAACGCCTGTCGGGTGTCAAAGAATTCACTCTCGAGAATTTCGTCTTTATCTTTGGTATCTTCAGGGACACCAGTGATTTCAACCTGCAGAAAAACCAATTTGAAACCTTAAGGAGAAGAACATGATTGCAGAAAAGGAGAGGACAGGGAAGGTATGATCCGATGGACTAACTAGATAAAGTGTGTGCTTGTCCTTATGGTTGATGGGATGTCTCTCTCTGTCCTCACGCTTTCTCTCAGCATCATAGCACCTGAAATTAAAAGATATTTTTTATGAAAGCCATTGGTGGATTGCTTACTCGTAACTTGGAAGAGCTCCACATATAATCGTGCAAGTAAAAAATTATTAATACTCCCTCCGTTCATAACAAGTGTCGTTTTAGAAAATTTTGTACCAAATTAAGAAACATAAAATTTTGACATATACACCCTCAATTACTCTTTCTCTCTCCTCTCCACTTTTCTCTCTCATCCCCGTAATGGTTATTTTGTTTCTCACTCCTGAACTTTCTCCTGACTTCTCCATTCTAAATTCAACAAACTCTAAAATCTCGGAAAAAAGAGGGTAAAACATGACTTTGAAAATTCAAGAAAAAAATGAGGGAAAAACAAAACAACATGGATAAAGAGAACGGGCCAAATTGCAGCAATATGAGGGAGGGGAGAGGAAATTGAAGAATAAAATATAATCTTTAACAAAAAATATAAGAGATCTTTTAGGGATATATAAGAGCGTAAATTAGGAAAAAATGTGAAAAAATAGCTAAAACGACATTTAATTTGAAA
The DNA here is from genome assembly GCA_037126765.1 of Stenogyne calaminthoides. NCBI lineage: Eukaryota > Viridiplantae > Streptophyta > Magnoliopsida > Lamiales > Lamiaceae > Stenogyne > Stenogyne calaminthoides. The sequence goes on along the minus strand of JBBCBC010000026.1, from coordinate 31,790,049 downwards.
CAAATTTGATCTCTAAAGCAACACTTATTATAAAACGCGAGGAGTAGCATTGTCATTGCAGCCCGAAACACTATATTAACATTAAGAAAAGGGAAAATATAAAATTAGCATCAAAGTATCAGTAGAACTTGAAGTATAATACAGCTCAGTGAATACGAGATACACTTTTAAGACCTCACCTTTCACAGAGCTGAAAGTTTTTACATTGTTTGCAAACCCAACAATTTCCGGAAACCATTAGGATGCAGCAGTGTGTGCACGCACGCTGTAAGTGAACCATGATAAAGTCTTCCTTCATTGGAGATATTGTCTCCCCCAGCTGTGGAAACAAATTTTATAATCAGTCAAATTAGATATAGAAATACAAGGTTATTTAGATGCTAAGAACATGTTATAATAACTTAAAGAAACAACACAAGAACAGAGGACATTTAGAGAACAGAATTACTTTATGCATTAATAGGAGATCCTTAGATGCATTGCCAGAAAGATCTGTTTGGCCAGATGCCTTAAGAGCTCTTTTGGTAATGGATTTTTTAAAAGTTCCCTTCTTATGTTTTCTCCCATCCTCTTCTTGTTGCAGTTGATAGATCATGTCCTCTGCAGCACCAGGCCAATAATCCCCATCGAAGTATGGTAACCTAGCTGCAGTTACCTTTGCTTTACTTTCACCAGTGAAAACAAAGAAATGATCATACAGATTCGTAAGATCAACTACAATGTTTTCCTTTGCAGCTTTCCTTAACATGGACAAATACCTGAAACCGAAGGAACACAGGGAAATGCATTAGCAAATTCCCCAATTGAACAGTCTCAATGTCGAAAAGTATGAAACTTACCATTCGCGAAGTTTATCAGATTTTGGTGTCTTCTGAATTTCTGGGTGGCAATACAGAATATAGTCTTCCCCCTTTAATGGTGGGCAAGCCCATATATAGCAGCTTGCGAAACCACGCTTTTTGCAATATTCCAAGTATCCAATCTGAAAAAAGAGGAATGTTAATATGACTTGTATGCGAAACAGCAAATTTCTGGCCAAAATCAAGTTAACAATGATTCAGAAACTTGCCAGAATCTCATGGTACACAAATGTCCGAAGAGCCTCTCCTGTCACAGTCCTGACCTCTGGTCTGAAATACTTAACTGAGTCCAAGTATGAAAGGTACACCCTTCGGTGATTTGGTTGAAGACACTCTGATCCAAATTCTTGAACATACATGCCAAACAGGCATACTTCAACACCTTCAATACTTTGAAATAATAGTACCACCTGAAAGATAGAACCAAAGTTTCAATATATTTAGATCACACAAATGTCGATATTAGATAAACTCAACTTTCTTTCTTATACACAAGATATCAAACAAATGCAAGAAAGCATTTTAAGAATTCATTTAGATTTTTGAGGTACTCAACATTACATTAACAGACCACAAAGAATCCAATAAAGAAATCTGCTTAGCTTGTCTGGATCTTAAATGAATTAACACCTGTAAGTTCTTCAAAAGTAGTAATACACAAAATGAATTGAACCAGTTATCACAACACTACATATGGCATACCTTAGATTTATATGGGAACTCAGTGGGATAATTTTCCTCCTGGAAAATTTCAAGAAATCGTGGTTTGACTTCCAACTTCTTGTCCACTGATGAGACCACTCTTACAACAAGTGAATCTGCTCCGGGGACCTGAAAAGTTGACAATCATAACAATCATATAAAGTGGTCTAATGAGAGAAACAAAACAAGAACATAAAGTTCAATAGTTTGTCTAGTTAAACTCCAAGTAAAGAACATAAAAAAATTGTTACTAAAAAGCATCAGATTTCTTCATATACTCTTTTGAATACAACCTTTAGTTCATAATGAAAGCTTAACGAGGGAGTACTTAAATTTTCAACTCAGGATTTGTATAAATTATTAGCTAGATATATTTTCTAGTGCATTGCTACTACCTTTATATACTAAATCTCAATATTGAATATGAGATACATTTTAAGCAAACATCGTATCATGTGAACTTCACTATGATTGAAATTAAGATTTACTATGCATAAGCAAGAATAAATCACCTCATTATAACTTTTCCCTTGAAACCTTGCTCTATCCTGCCTTTCTTGCTTCAGCTTTGCAAATAATCGCTCCTCAATGTGATCACTCAAAATAGTTCTAGGCAAATCTTTCGCTCCTAGAACAGCACTCTGTGGTAATGGTGATCGCTCTCCTCTTTCAACTTCTTCTATATAACAATTTGGACAAGTGTACTCAGCTTGGCCACCATCGTTTCTTCTACCATTGAATAATGCACATATTTGATGCTGCCAAGCTTCGCATTTGTCACACTGAACCCACTGCATAAGAAAAAACAGTCAGTATCTTAAAAAAAGAAAGAAAAATAAAATACGGTGGGCAAAATGTGAGGCCAAGTACATATGGCATACCCATTCTTCAGTTTCCTCATCATTTTTCCTTTTCTCCATTCTTGCCTTTGGAAGAGTACTTCCATCAACTACAATGGCGTCTCCACGAGTCACATTATAGCACGGGATACAGAAGCAATGACGAGTATCACCAGCTCCAATGGTATAATACATAGCATTCCTTTTAATGCGAGCACCACAAGGTGTACAATATATAGGGGGTGGTTCAAAGGCAAGCTTCTCAACTGCACACAACTGGCAAGAATTTTCACTCATTGAACGCTCCATTGCTTGATTTTTTTCTGCTTTTGCTTTGGTCTGTGTAACAAAATACAAAATTATAAATCCAGCAGAATGGTAATTCATGCATGAGAAGAGATTTTAAGATACACCAATATTCACGAAAAGAAGAAGGCAAAGAAAAAGTGAGATCAATAAAAAAGTTTCAATTATTGAACCCCTCTTCACCAAAACAAAAGAGAGAAAATTAAAAATATGGAGCACACAAAAAGAAACAATAGAACCGTGAAGCAAAAGGAGAAGGAATTCATTGATGAGAACAACCACCTATATTATTGTACTAGATAAGGTATAATAACAGAGCAAAACTGTAAGAAGATAGGTTTGATTCAAAACGAATCTTTGGGCTTGCCTGATGACACAGATAATGAAAGGAACATTCTCTTCTACATCTACAAACTTAGTCATCAAAAATCAGTAACATGTAATTAAGTTGAATTTAACAATTCATAAGCATTTTGCTCTCAAATTTCTCCATTTCTGGATGTGCATGCTAAATTCATAGTCTATGATAATGATAGAACCCATGATTTGCATATATGCAGCATTTACAAATCAGAATAAGAAGGAAACTAAACGAACAGAAAATATGAGCACAAGACTGACCTGGCCAACCCACTGTCTAAGACCTGCAATATGCTGCCGGACTTGCTCAGGGGTAAACAACTCTGTCATTGATACTCCCTTTATATTTGGCTTCCCAGATTTAGATGTGCTCTCAGAAGGTAACGGTGGATTTTCCACCTTAGCTTCACCCAACTCCTTTTTTTCACCCTTAACAACTTCATGTACACTAAATCCAACAGAATTGTTTGATGCACAATGATCTCCTTCAGCCCTCTGGGTGTAGAAATCTTCCATCTTATCCTTTTTCATTTCGACGAATTTCGAATGTAATGGCCCAACACTTCCAGGAACTTTCACTTTCACTTGAGTAATTTCTGACTTCATAGGGATCTGAGAATTATGATGTTGTGCATCCTGCACAGGAGATTCATTTACAGTAGAAACCAATGCGACAGAAGTTTCACTTTCAGAGATTATGGATTGGGAGCCTTGTTCAATTTTCACACGTTTGATAGAAGGCTGTAGATCTTGGTGAGTTTCAGCCACCATTGGGCTCGTCTTATGCATTGACCTTCCAGCAATTTCAGCAGTCTCATTCGATTTACTAGAACTGCTGATGGAATTAGGCAGCCCAGAATTAAAATCAGATCGAGCAAGTGCCTTCAATTGAGCCTGTTGCACATAATTTCTCACAGGAATACAAACAGGGCAGATTGGATCGCGACATTTTTTATGATGATTGAATAAAATTCTTGTGTCGCGACAACGAGGGTATGGGCACTGAAATACATTGCAACTTGACATATGTTTCAATAGCTTTTGAGCTGCTGAGCAGGTACGCTCTTGACATTTCCCCTCTGGTGCAGGACATCGTTGAGCATGTCGTAAAAACAGAATCCACCGCTGCTGGTTCTTGTACTGGCGCTCAAGATTAAGGTTATTAGATCTGCATAGAGTGTTGCTCGTGCTTGGGGGTTCAGCTGATCTGGAAGCTTCTGATTGACCCATTATTGATTCTTTGGATGATAAATTATTTAGTTGAGCTACATCTTCCCCGGCTAACCGATGCTGAAATTCATTTTGAACGGTTTGATCTTGTGAGACTCTACCAAAATCATTTTGTTGGTTAGAATGCAACAGCTGATCTGAAGTATGAGTAACTGTTGAACTGACATCGTGTGAGCCAGATGGATGAGAGAGAAACTGAGTAGCTCTAGAATGGTCATCCATCGAGTTATGTTGGAAATGACTCTGCATATCGGAGAACTGGAATGGGTCAGAGACTTGTGATTGCATAACTTCATCACCATGCCCAGACTTCGCCTCAGCAACCATATTTGATGATACCTGGGATTGACCAAAAGTATCATTCTTTAACAAAAGCTGGTTTTGAGTTTGCCTTTGTTGGACCTGATTCTGGAGAAGTTGCTGGCGCTGAAACTGGTGCGATGGTGGTTGAAATTGTTGTTGTGTGAAGTTTTCTCTAACTGAATACTGCGGCTGAAAATTCATATTCTCCGATTGATCAATTGATTGAGACTTCATAGGGGTAGAATGTACATTCGACTGACTATTAATCATCAGAGGAGGGTTTGTCTTTGGCATAGACTGCATCGATATCGCATTCAAGCTCTGATTGTTCATCATCGATCCAACAGAGGATGCAGGAGGATACAAGTTCCCAGATCCTGAAGCCTCAGCACCACTAATTCCATATCCATCACCTGTCACATAGAACACTTTGCAGTGAGGAATAATATTAAAAGCCATAATGAGATAAATTTTGTTAAAATATAGGTCTGTCGCATATAGAATAATGCTAGGAGTGTTGAAGAGAGAACAAGAGTACCCTGCATTACTGGTCGCTGATTTTGGTCAAAGTGTTGATGCAAGGGTTTGGTGGAGTTCCCATACATTGTTCCTGATAGATAGCCCTCCGTGGTTCCAGGACCACTAATCATGGACATATTCATCCCCATCCCCCCATTTAAGGGCCCGTTTGGTAATCCATAGGACTTCTGCTGCAATGTAGATCTGATTCCACCACCCATGTGTCCTCCAATGTTATGTAAGATACGACTATTTTGACCACCTCCACGCAGCTTTTGCTGCATAGGCTGTGATACGGATGAAGATTCACTAGCTGGAAATGCACCAGCATTATTGGATGATTCCATATTCGTAAATGACTGGTTATTAGCATTGTTATTAACTTCATAATTGTTACTATTATTAAATCCTGGGGTAGGGATCATTTGACTACTCATTCTCTGTGCATCCATGGATGTTGCCATGTTATTTCCCCCAGAATTGACAGAGAAAGCGGGAGATGACTGCTGATATCCATTAGCCAAAGCTCCTAAAAGAACAAATGTGTGAGGAAAGAGTTTAACGGCAAGTCAAAATCAATACCTCAGATAAGACTAAAGTACCATCAGATGAACTAAAAGGATCACCTGGGACATGGCCAGAAGACCCATTTCCAGTTGGCAAGAAGTTACCAGAATTGGCACTACTTGAAGCAATTGCGTTGGAACTATTGTTAACAACAAGAGAGCCATCTAAAGACGGATTTCCAGTAACGTTAGAATTTCTAGCTTGTTGCAACCCAGGAGTTGGAATCATAGTACCAGTAGAATGAGAAGAATTAGCATGAGAGAACTGCTGATTACTCATAGTAGGTAGGCGTTGAATCAGAATATGCAAACGATGTTCCAAAGTTGCTAGGTTTAGGTACTCATCCTGACAAAAGAGAAATATTAATATGTAAAAGGCCTTTCCAATACAATGATGGCATTTATAAGCACTTCCTACACATTGTAAACATTCTTATGCATGCATTATACATGAAAGAGAAACACATGATATTCAAAAGAACAATGTTTATAAGGAAGACAAAATATAACACACCGTTGTTTTGGCACTCTTGAACAAAGCCTCTTCTAAACGTTTCACTAAATCCATCAATTTCTTCTGGGGGACTTCATGAGATGGTTGACGTCGCTGCATAAGAAAATCCCAGCTGCAAAAGGGAGAACTTGCAACTTTAGAAAACACAGCGCATAATCTTGATCAATTTTTCCGATATGTTAGTTATCCATAACAATAATCATATTAAAGCCTCTCATTCGTCAACATAAATAACAAAAATACAGTCTTACATCTTTTGTTGCATATATCTGCGTGTTTTAGCATATTCAGGATCTGTATTTGATACAACACGATGGATACTAGGATTCTGCATCTGGTTAGTCATGTGATTTCCATTTTGCTGTGATAGCCCGGGTAACATGGTACCAGCTTGGTTTGGTACCTGAACAGGGAACTGCCCAGAATGGTGAGCTTGCAAATTCATTGCTTATTTATAATAGAATGTCCTTCAGAGTTCCATGAAGGTGTAAAAGACCATATCAAAACCAATTGAACGGGTGTAGATCTAGTCAAGTCCCACTTTTAAGTTGTTAACAATAAAAAAAAAGCCAAAACCTTGTCACACCTGCAACGTGAAGTCCACAAGAAATTTGCAAATAAGTCCTCTTTTTCAGAAGAGACTAACATACAGAACAAACAGACATATCTCAAATATTTTAAAAAAAACAAACAGACATTGATGCTACATGCAAATTAAAATATAATCACATGCTCCACTAGATGATCTGCAACTGTCAATTCAGATACTCTAATATGCCAAAATACTTGGAAGTCCAAACCATGATTTGTTCATCGAAACTTTATCAATCATCTGTGTGTATTTTTTTCACTTTAAATGCAAGCTGAGACTTGAAATTGAGTCCCAGAAACATACTGACAACCTAAAATTTGGTGCACCATATCAAACAAAGGATGTCGTAGTTAGGAGTCCAAATTCAAAGAAGAGTTTTGAATTCAAGAACATATTAATCTGATTGCCTTTTCACCAAGTAAAACCCACTTTAAGTTCACATCTCCTAGAACAAAAAAATCAAGCACCTCATGACAAAATTATAGCCATTCAATCAAAGAGGAAAACAATCATCATTAATCTTTCACAGTTGCTACTAAAGTGCGAAAAGTTTCACTTTCAACTCTAGCATGCTCTCTTACCACAAAAAGGACAAGAACTCACCAACCAAACTAAGGAGGGTCAGGAGAAAGCAGGAAAATGCATATGAACCCATGTGTTTCAAAAGACTTTGCTGATTTCAAGCTTAAGAAGATAAGGGGATTCCTAGAAATAAAAAAAGATCCCAATTTTCACCAGTTGCTTTCTTGTCCCAAGTTAACTGAGGAGTCGAGAATAGCTGCTCAGATGGAAGCAATCCCATCTCACGTCATTCATAAAGAATTTTGTTCACGTTATAACTGAAAAAATCATTCAAATGCCCTTCTTGATTGACTGCTCTCAGTAAGACCTTACTCTTTTTCCTCTCTAAGCTTGCTTCCTGCCACAGGACTTGCTAAAGTTCACAAATGAAAAATTCAAAAATCTCACTTTTAATCCTCCTATCTTTCTAAATAGTTTGATAGATGGCAGTTGTCTGAGGCAGTTATGTAATTTCAAATTTCTAATCGCCAATAAGAAATTCTGTAGAGTGGGTCCACATTGAACGGTCATGATAAAACCAAATAAAAGCAAAAAAAGTCCTAAATCCCATTACTCGAATCATTTCACAGGAGAGGAATCAACGTGATCAGAAACACTTTACAAATAGCATCCATGTAAAGTATGCATGTCCTTAATGGCAAAATAGATTCTTTCCACTAATTCCCGTTAACCACCTAAAATAAAATGGCATAAATGTAAATCCTGAAAGTTAAGTCTTAGGTAAAGGATCTAACTAATTAAAGGATCAAATAAACGACAACTTTGATACTCGGAAAAGTGTTTTTCACTTTACTGAGCAGGCAGATGACTGTGTATTTCAGAGCAAAATGACAAGCATTTGATCTAAAAACTCACACACGCACAAACAGATAAGCATACAGTTATTTTCTTTAACAAATTCAACACCTTTCAGCTCTGTCGACATCAAACAAACATTAAATCAAATTGCTAATAACTCAGAACTGCCCAGAAGCTTGATCAAGTGCATAACAACATACAAAAAGTGCAATCAACCCACAAGAAAATTTTCTAAGCTCAAATAAATTGCATATAAACGATCAAGCTAAAAATAAAAGGAATCATTTTAAAAAATTCAATTAGGGTTTGAACCAAACTGGGGGATTCGAGTTACAGCATCAATTTTGATCGAACAAAAATTGGAACTCCAAATTGGGTTAATGTTGATTGCAATTAACATTTAAATCCAATAGAAAAGCGAAAATCAACTGACCCACAAAAAACGAATGACGCTGCGCCAAATTGTGAGCGTGATAAATAGAAGCTGGCCTGAACACTTCAGGATATAGAAAAACAACAGAGAGCAGGCGGAATCGAGTCGGGAGCAAATGGCGGCGCCGAAGACCGAACGGCGTCGTAGGATGTCTCAATGAAGAACGATGATTTGGGGAAGAAAGACGTTGATTTTTATTTTATTTTTACGGAAGAAAGACGTTGATTTAGGAATGTGTATTTTTGTTAATTTTGGGAACTAAAGGACGTCATTTTAACATTTCTTTTTACAATTATCAATTTCAGGTGTTAAAGTATATGTTATAAATCGGATAAAATCTTTTATGCGCTAGTTTATCGGTGCAATTTTTTATTATGGTATACTATTTATATTCTCGTACAAATTTGTAATTAAAAAACTCCTCGTAAATTTTAATACTAAAATAGACGATGTTACCCTTATATTTATACTCATTATTCACCTTCTCGCTTCCAAAAAAATTAAATAGAAAAACAAATAAATACTCAAATCAATATCGGCAAAAATGGGATTTTTGCTGATGTCAGTCACACCAATAATATTAATAGCCAAATTTTAAATTCTATTTATTTATACATGTTTAGGTCTTTAATTTAGCAATAAATTTGGTGAAAAATGTTAATATTCAAATTCAATTTTAGGCTGGTTAGCATTATTATATACTATATGTAGATAGATATGAAGTTAATACTTAATACTTGTAAAATAAATATAATTTTATATTTATGGTATGTATATACATATTTATTATGAGTAGGTTCCATGTGAAATTTGTTCATCATAAAATTAGTTTCATTTTTATAGATTTTACCTTTCAGTTATGGCGAATAATATTATTTTGTAATGCAATTCATACTCTTTAATTATCACTATTAATATTCCTATTGTAATATAAGACATACCTTTTAGTATCACAAGTAATAATGTTGGGGTTATACTGGAAATTATGTTTTTACTTTATATAATCAAACTGAATTTCTGTCTTATTTACTAAAATAAATTATTTATCAATGTTACTTTAAATATGAATGAATGTTATATATATTTACTGCATAACTGTTCAATAATAGTACGTGTTACATGGTAGTTAATGTGGTGATACCAGATCACAGAAGATCACATTAACAGTTCATTGTAAATAAGTACAAATTCACAACCTAGATGTAAATGAACAATCCATCGTGAAAGGTTGAAATGTAAGACTCAGATTGACTTGTCTTGAACAAGATATTACACTAGTGCATTATGATGCGCTGAATAGGATCTACAGCGAGGATAAATTCTTCAGTACTTAATGTGGAAGAATTAGACCTCAGTAGTTCGTTATTTCTTAATCTTTATCCCTTAAATAGGATCGTGTGTAATTAATCATGTTGGGTAGAGAATCAATGTGATTCAATACTTTGTGCTTTGGGTAATATTATTAGTTATCTGACGATTGCTAAGATTTAATACAGAGAATCGTGTGCAAGTATGTCTTGCGTGATTTGTCCCCTTGGTGGGCTCAGAAGTTTTATCATACCAAATCTTGCAAGTGAAATTAGTTTCCGGTATGGATAATAATGTTGAGATGTTCTTACTCCAAGGAAAAATATATTAATTAATATAAAGCTTTTCAGTGGCTTGAATTAATTAATGAACTGAATAATCTTAAACACGGGAAATAATAACCGGGAGCCATATTACAATAATATAGGTTAAGATGGATAGTGCAATATTAATTATGTAGTGGGATTAATTAATATTAATGGGCTTGAATAATATTGTGGCTCAATATTGATAATTCAAAGTCCATTGGAAGGTCCAATCTTAATTCTCCTAAAGACCCCTCAAGTAGCTCAAAGATAAAGTCCAATAACTGGAAAAAGTGATTAAAATAAAAGAAATATTGTTGCCTAATTTTTCTTGTTTTTTTCGAAAATTTGGAGTAAAGAAGAAAAAAAAAATTTCTTGATTTTTTTTTAAAGATTTTATGGAAAAATATAAGTATTCTTGGAATACAAGATTATCTCATATTCAAGAAATCAAAACTTGATTCTTTATTCTTGGAGATTTTCGAAAATCTCATAGATATGGGAAGGAAAGATATTTTGTGATTATTATGGAAATAGAATATATGAGATATGTTCAAGATTGTATCTTGGGAAGATACAAAGAAATTTCCTAGAACCTAAAATACTCACAAATTTCGCCCCCCCCACCCACCTAGTATCTATAAATAGGGGATGTTTTTTTTATCCCCAACATAATTTCATGTGTTGAAAAAATTAGAAATCCACAAAGGCGATGCAACAATTTTTATTTTTCCTTTTGTTAATTATTTGAAGGAGATTCCTACCACCGGGATATCAAATAAGGATGTGGGAATACTAGAGAATGTCGTTGGGTATGTGATCAGATTCTCTATCCTTTAATCCGCCAAAAGGTAAGCCTCACATAACTCCTAGAAATCCGCATGTGTAGGATTTATGTGGCATAATTGTTCGCATGATTTGTTGTTGTTTTAATTGTTATTTGAATTAATATATGATTAATTCATGGTAATAATAATTAAATAATTTAAATTGCACCTCGAATAGATCCGGACACCCTATTTCCCAACAAATAAGTCATAAAATTAAGTTATAATGACTAATGACCTTTAATTATATAAATAATATACAGATTCCTTGCGTGAAACCTGTTCACCCTAAACTTTGTCATTTATTATGTATACATGCATATTTACATATCTTTATTAATCTATTATAAGAAAACCTTGAGTAAATAAAGAGAACTCAATGAGAATTCTTATGGGGTGTAATCTCAAAAGTAAAATTTCTTGGGTTAGGTGGGGAGAAATTTTTCAAGACGAAGAGTTAGCGGAGGTTTGGGGATTAGGGATTTGAGTTTTTTAATTTAGTGTTGATTAAGAAATAGATTTTGAAATTTCTTAACGAACCAAATAGACTGTAGGTGAAAGTGATCAAATCGGGGAGAGGCTTGATGTTGGGGTAGTGGAAAGATATTTGTAATGTCTATTTAGGTTTAGAAGGGGAGGGAATTGAATCGAAATTAAGATGGTGGTGGGCAACATAGCAAACACGGGATTTTTGGGTTGATTTGTGAGAGTTTTGGTAGATTATTTACACTAAGTAACAAAAACAAGTAAAAAATAGTGAAATGGGGCATTGGGGTAACGTGGGGCGAATTTGGGATATGAGTTGGAGGCTGAGATTGAGAACAAGAGAGGAATCTAGTCTTAACAATCTGCATCATTGTATAAGCAGGTACAAGATAGAGCCCTTGAAAGAGGATATTTGGAGTTGGAATCAAGCTTCAAACGAAATTTTCTCTCGACGAAGAAGGCCTACACAAGCATGTTCGGCCTAGACGAATAAGAAGAAGATGACACGAAGAAATTGACATACAAATATTTGCCCCGAAAAGAGTCCAATCAATTGTGTGGAAGATGATGAAACAAAGGCTACCGATAAAATATAACTTGGTACGAAAAGATCCATCATTCCGGTAAATGGCGATCTACTTTGCACACTTTGTGGAGAAAAGAATGAAGATTCGACTCACTTGTTCTTTGATTGTGGTGTCTCGACAACACTCTGGTACAATCTCCACAGGTGGGCAGACGTATCCATGGTTACTCACTTGAATCACTTCATTCATCTCCTACAACACGAGGCAATGTTCAATTCAACTCTTCATGGTAAAATCGCTTAGACTTTATGGATTGACTTGGTTTGGTTAATTTGAAAAATGAGAAACAAAAAGACTTTTGAGAACATTATTTGGATTGGATGTGAAGAAATTGTCAAAAGAACTCAAAGCGAGAACTTGATCTTGGACAATGGCAAGAAAACCCAAAAGCTAAAGATCTTCCTTTTCTGAAGTGACAACATAATCTTAGTAAAGAAATTTTGTCTTAAATGTGAAGGAAAACAAAACTGCTTCCTTTTAGTAATGATATTTCTCTCCTCTTTTTTGTATTATGTTAGGACGGGTGTGCCTCTTGAACCCAATTTTTTACTTAATAATTAATAATTAATAATATACCTTTTTTGATTGATCCAAAAAAATATAATTAATCTATTATATACATAATAATACATTTTGATATGTGTAGTTCTCTTGTTAATTTGACACTCAAATTCTCATTTTTTAAATTTAATATATATATATATATATGTTTATTATGTTATTTATTTTAAAATCTAATTTATAAATATAATAATATTAATTTTACACTATGAAAAATTTTACGGGTGAGTTTTTGCTTGGTAAATCATTATATTACTTCATATTATGAGCGGATTTGATACTAAAATCCAGTATGTTTGTTTTAGATTTATAGTGGCGGGAGAAATTCTAAACTTTAAAATCTAGGATTTTAAAATCCTAATGAATAGTGAAATTGTATGTTTGTTTTGAGATTTTATAGGGTATGATTATATATGATTGTAAAAAAGTTGATTGATTTGTATTATTATATTATTATTGTAATGATTGAATGATAGAGTATTGTATTGAAAATTGTGTAAAAATGATAATATTATTATTAATGGGGAAATAGGTGCAGAAGTAGGGTTTAAATTAGGTTTTAAATTGGATTTTAAAATCCTGGATTTAGTATTGTATTAAATGAGTATGTGGAATTGTAAAGTCCAAAGTCCGTCCGGAATAGTTTCAAAACAAACATACCCAAAGAATGAGACACATTTGTGTGAGACGGGACATATTTGAGTATTTGCGCTTTAATACTTTGGGAGAGTGGATATTGATTTGTGTTAGGTTGTATCCCGTCTCATACGAATTTTTGTATAAAAGAATATATTTTGATTAAATATATACGATTTCACAGAGGTTTTTGAAGATACTACTAATTTGTTATAAAAATAATTTTGTATATACATAAGTATACATATTACTCCATTTAGTTTAATGATATTGTTCGTCTTCCAATCAAAATGCTGGTAGGCTTTGGAATATGAAGAGAGAGAGAGAGATAACAGGTGACAATCACTCTGCTCAACTGATTCGCAGGGCTACCCAATTTCAATTCCAAATCCAGTCGAAAGATTCCTGACAAATCCCCCCCACAATTGCACGAATCAAACCCTAAACTCCAGAATCAATAAGAATTGGATCGCGGAGTTGACCATCAATCATGAGGAAGAGAGAGAGAGAAAACCCATGCGGGATTTGTGGGCACTACCACAAGTACGCGGAGGGCGAGGTCTGCGGCGTCTGCGGCCACCGTATGGTCGCCGTCTCCGATAAATCCGCCGCCCCCGCCGCCCAACTCAGCGCCTTTCCGTCGGAGATCTTGCCGGAGTTCCTCTATTTGGGCAGCTATGATAATGCTGCCCGTGCCGAGCTTCTCAAGTCGCAGGGCATTTCCCGTGTCCTCAATGTAAAATTCGTTCCAATTCTGAATTCCGTTTGATTATATATGTTAAAGCTTCAATCTTTGTTGATTTTGGTTTGTTTTACTGTAATTTTGTTGTTAATAATTTGAGCTTTGTTTGTGGATGTGAACGGATGTGTTTAGCTTCGTATGTATAGTAGCCTGTAGAAAGTTATTTTCATGGCTATTTTGTTTGAATGTCTGATTTTATGGAGTTAGGAAGCTTATGTTTAGGCTTGATTCCTGATATAGAAGAAAAGTTATTGAGTTTTATACCATTTAGAGTGTTCTAAATCACTTGGGCTTGAAGGTATAATTAAACAATGCCTGGAAGTGGCTGTCTTGTTTGGTAATCTCAAATCATTGGACTTTCCTTGATATGATAGGTGTCATATTTAAGTGGAAGATGTGACAGATTTTTACTTTAAAAGGAAAATGTTGTTGCCTTAGTTAAGGTTTGTCTATTAATAAGATTGACTAACTGTAGGGGCTGTCACTATACCTTCTCATCGATGTTACCCAAATTGCCCTTGAATGACTTGTACAAGTCTCATATTTGCGTAATCTATCCTACGTTGGTGAGGCTATTTTAATATGCTATCTTGTTCTTTGGATTCTTAATTGAATGACAATTTTCTTTGTTGTCCTTGCATGTGATCATAGATGTTTTACCTATTCTAAGCATTAATTTTCATGTACACCTTGATTTTGTGAATATTAGTATACAGTATTCTTTCAAGTTCTTTGTCCAATACTTGTTCATTTGTTCAAGTTATTCTGAATCATGGAGAAGCGTCCTAATATGTAGATTTAGATGGCTACTTCTTGTAATTAGATTGGATTTGTTTATTTTGGTTCAGCTAGCAGCTGTGATTTGGCCAACTTGCTGCATCTCAGTTGATCATCCTTATAAGGATATTTTCATTCTTTAACAGATATTTGTGATGTGTTCATTTCAGAAAATAGACATTCATTATTCTAACAGATTTATTTTCTGTGCAGACTGTGCCTGCTCTTCAAAATTTGTATAAGAACTCTTTTACCTATCACTGTCTCCAATATGATCAGAAATTGCCCTTCGATGATGCAATTCAGTTCTTAGGTATGCCCTTTGACTTTTGTATAAAATTTGTAAGCCTATGTGAAGAATTATATTAGCATATGACAGTTGAAACAGATGTGGCCATTAAAAAGGTTGCCTTTATGTGTAAAAGCAATTCACATAAAGGGATCTATCAAGATCCAATTATATCAATCTTAGGATACTTTGAGTGGCTTAAACTAAGTACGATGCAAACTATACTCGCTATTTATGCAATGGTTAATAAACATTTTAGGTTTTAGTTGTCTTCTCTTAAGGAAACACAGAACATCCTGAGTAATTTGATAGTTATTTACTTCGTGGAAATGCTGCAGTGAATCCCTTGGTTTGTGTCTTAAGCAACATAAACTTCACTTTAATCCATATATGATTATATTTCTTTATTCTTATCCTTCTTCATTCTCTTGTTTTGCAAAAGAGAGATCTTTAGTATTGAGTTTGTTTTTATTCATTTTCAGTTTACTGATGATATCATTATCGAACTTATTTTTCTGGTATATATTGTGCAGAACAATGCCAAATCGATAGAGCTCGGGTTCTTGTGCATTGCATGTCTGGAAAAAATAGGTGAACTTACCATCACAATGCCTTCTCCCTCACTCTCTTTAGGATGGTCCTTTTCTTCTTTATATTTTTGTTACCCGTTTCTTTATGAAGAACAATGTAAAGTTCAGAGTTTGTTTTATAACATATGCTGCCATATGGTTAATATTCTAGATGAGGTATTTGATCCTAATGGCATACCTCAAGAGAAGATTGTAGTCAATTTCTTTTACATTGCATTATTGCTTCTTACAGGTCACCTGCAATAGTAATGGCATTTTTAATGAAAAGCAAGGCATGGAGGCTTGCACAGAGTTACCAATGGGTGAAAGAACACAGACCGTCAGTTGAGCTAAATCAAGGTTTGATCAAACTCACCCATTAATATTTTCAGAGCTTGTGTGATCTGCAAAAGAGTTATTATTTGTATATCACTATATTGCTTAAAGTACCCAAAAGAAAAAGAACTATAAGTGAGCTAATAACATCCTAGGATTTGTAAGAGGAATGGATGCCAAAAACAGGGGTGGATCTAGAATTTTGCTCCAAATGTGACGAAACTTTTCATATTATAATATCATTTTGTGTTATAACTCACGAGGTGGGTGTGGGGATATGTGGACTCATTACATGTCTAAACAAAAGATTTCTTACATATAAATGAAACAAATAAAAAATTCCTATTGTGACAACCCCTACCCCAGTACCCCTAAATCCATTTATGGTCGAAAGTATGTGAATTACTAATAATTCGTCAAAAGTTTTTAGTGGATGGTTGCAATCAATAAAAAGTGAGTGAGAAGCACTGTTTTTTCAAAAGCTTCTTCTCACAGTTTTTGAAAAACTGATCCTGGAAACCGTTTAGTGAGGTTTGCATACACACCCTTATAGGGAGTCGGGAAATTGAAGCTATAGGTAGGATCTGATCCAGTATAAATTTTGTTTTCAAGTGCTTCTGATCAGACTTCCAATCTTTGTTATGATATGTAATGTAATAGAGTTTTACTCACGTAATTTCAAATCTGAATGTTTCTGCTTTTATAATTTCAGCTGTCTACCAGCAGTTACAGGAATACGAGCAGAAAATTTTTGGTTCAACCGAGACGAGTGGTATTGCAATGCCTGGTTTGCCATCTTTCAGCTTTGGCTTCTCAAAGCCAAACAACCCACCAACCCCGTCTCCAGTTTTCAACAATACTGCCAGTCCTTCAATATTTAACCGAACATCGTTCGACATTCCCCCTCAAGAATTCACGTTTGGAGCGATGCAGACTCAGAAACCAAACGATGCTGGTTTCAACACCAACACCAATATTCCTGCTGTTAATGATATCTCCATGGACGGTTCTTGATTTTCTGATCATGCATTCCTTTGAAAAGAACGGTTGATGGAAGGTAAGGCCCGTTGCGCACAGTGGGTTTTAACATCGAAATACTGGGGTTCAAAGTGAGAAGAAATGTTGCTGGTATTCTGTGCTTAAACTGAGCTCTGATGAACTAAATTATCTTCCCACACAGCTTGTTCCCGTTCCTTGTGAGTTTGATGGTAATAAAGTTTTGAGTCTTTTCTTTGTCGTCTGAAAAAACTAGCTACTATACCTTGCTTTCTTATATTCTAAGTGAAACTCTTAAATCTGGACAGGCTGAATGATCTAATCTGTACACAGGTTATATCATCTATAATGTACATACTCACATATTGGTTACTACATTTCATTTATCTGGAAACGGTGGTGGGATTTTGAAAGTCATTTGATTGTATCGGGTCTTCTTGTTGCTGAACTTGTAGCGTTGCATGGATCGATAAACGGTTGATGCTCAAATATATTTAATCGAATCAATTGAGTTCGAAATCTTAAGCTGCATCGAGTTCATGTCTGATACGAGCTAAAATGAACACATTTTTTTTAATTTAGACCTGAATAGTTTGGTTTGATTACATCTCTTAACCTGGTATATTAAATTATTAATCCTCGAATGCAATCCTCTCTAGTACAAGTACTATACACCGATTATACATTAAGACACATTTGCATGATACAGTCTCATGGTGAGACGGGACATAAATTATGCATTGACGCTTTAACACTTTAGGATGAGTGGGTGTAATTCGTACTAAGTTGTACTCTGTCTCATATGAATTTTCTCTTATATATTTATTACAATTATTGACTCTCTCAAATCATTGTAAACATGCTCAGCATTTCACGAACCGAACCCCACTTTGCACCAACATAAATTCAACCGTCTTTTTACAATTATTACAACAATGATGATAGTAACAATTTATACACATCAACTTGCACATATTTACGCAAGTCACTTATGAGAACGTTTCATGAAATTATAACACAGAAAAATGATATTGTTACATTAATGGAAAGAATAAATATTACTATAGCTGCTACGAAATGCACGTCTCAAGTGATGATTTGGCAAGCCACAACAAACCCGGATCGTTTCGCTTCAGCACCAGAAAGACTTCCCCCTTCCCTGATTCGTCAACGCTTGCATCTTCGCAAAATCCAACCAGAGTGAGTATGTCCACAGCAGCTGCAAGAACAAAAAACTTATGTTCAAAAACCTCTTCAACGGGGCATCAAGAAACACTCCGAATAGAAGTGAAATCAACACATACCTTTGTAAGCAATAAGGTTTCTTTGTATCATTGGATTAGCCTGTTCGAAAATCAGCCAAGACATTCATGAGAAAAAGGTTAAAAGGCACTTGGTATTTGGATAGTGGAGGTAACATACCTTTCTGAGTTTTTTGAACTTCATATCACCAGGGTGCTCAACCACATTACTGCAGGTAATGGTCGGTATTTCAATGCACAGGTGCATAAGAGTAATTGAATGACAACTGAATTAACTAACTTAAGACGTACCCGATTATCTTGATTAAAGTTTGTAGAACCCTTCCAGTCACAGCGGGTGTAGCTTCATATTTCAGTGACTGAACCGCACTTTGCAAACGATTACAAAATACAGTAACAGGGTCTTGGATCACCTGCAACTCAGGATCATCTGGATTAGGTCCGGTGTTTTGTTTCATCGGTATTGATTCGGGCTCTAGCTGCATCTCTTCTGCTTGAGAACCATCGGGTTCAGGTTCTAAAATGTCGACTCCTGAAATGTTGGGATTAGATTCTTCGCAAATGTCAGGCGAAGGGCCTCTAATATGAACAGAATCCATTTCCATATCAAGATGGGTCGTCCCTGATTGTAAAATGGGCTGGTCACTCACAGAGTCATCTGGATCAGGTCCAGATGCATTCTGATCGCCATGGACATCAGGGTCGGGTGAAGTAGTAAGTACCTGCACACCATCTGTAACGTGAGATTCCAGGAAACTACATTTTAAATGGTATTAGTTTTACTAAAAGGTATTAGTTGGTCAGTATTAGTTGTTTCCCCTGAACATTGTTAGTTGTTTTCATTGAACAATATTAGTTGTGCTGTGCACTAGTTGCACACTGCACCTGGTGCACCCAAGTACCACTCGAGATTCCGTTCTCGATTCTACAATCAAGATTTAGGCAAGAAACAGAGCAACAATTAACGTCATAGTAACTTCTCAAGTACCTCAGATGATTTTGAAATTATGGGCGGTGCACTGGCTATGCGCTCAAAAGCAGCAACCACTGAAGCGGAACGGGCATTAGGAAGGATAGAGACGTGCCCTCCAAGCTTTCTCGATGAAGTCACGTTGCTAACATCAAAGTCCTCATCATAATGTTCTGAATAGGTAGCTCCAGCCAAAGTATGGCCTCTTGCTTTAGTCCAATCGAGAGTAGCAGCTTCCTTGTTAAGCTGTTGCAACAAAAACGCACATTAGTCTAGCCATTTGAATACACATATATTCAACCAATATAAAAAGGTAAGTCCTTCAATACCTGACTGTCCAGAGCATAGAATTTTGAATCATGTTCCGAAAACACCATGTGTGCCTAAAAAAAAGATGAGGCAAATTGCCAATGGATCAGCTGCAAAATACAAGCTATATAAAAGTGAAAGATATGGACAATATAGTCAAAGAAGACAACATACCAGCTCATGCAAAAGAGTCTTCTTAATGCTTTCGTACTTCCTAAAACCCTTGAGGTCATCTGTTCGTAGTCTCAGTGAAATCTCTTCTCCATGATTCTATACATAATCCACAAACAAAGAGCTTGAGAAAGACAAAGTCAACCAGATCACGATAACTTATGAAAGGTAAAGAAGACTTTGAACACCTTGTTGAAACCAAGGATGCACTTAGGACTGACTCCAACATAACCAACTGGTGCCATCTCAGTTAAAATTCCCACTCGCCAACGATGCTGTAGAAGGCCAATCAAAACATTGCTTACCAAAACTAAGAAAAATAAATGAACGACTACACAACCAAATGCATTATAAATAATCAATATAACTGCATTACAGTACCTTATTCATAATTGCAACAATTCCTGGATCTGAAGCAAGCTTATGCAGCAATGCCAGAGCCTTAGACGCTGGAGGATCTAACTGCACTCATCAAGATTAAATAACTGAGTTAGTATGGTTTCCTCTATCCTACAGTAAATAAACCTTACATGAAGATATAGTAATGTAGAAATTACCACTATTCCAGGAAGACTAAGTGTTCGAAAATCACAAAAGATATAATTTCCTTGAGGCAGTTTCAGAGAGGTGTAAGATCTATCAACGCTTCTATGCTTCAGCCGCTTTTCTTCTTCATCGAATCCAGCAATCCGGAGGTCTACCTTTGCATTTTGTAGAACTTCATCAACCTCATCTCTCAGGACTCCCATCATTCTAATAGATTTCCCCTATGAAGCATAAAGGTAGAAAACCAGATATCATATAAATTCATGTTTTCACTTTTAGAGATAAGAAGTTCATTCTAAAAGCATAATAATTTCAAAGCTAATTCTTCAAAATTTCAACTAAAACCAACTACAAGCACATTCGTAAGTCATCATATGGCACCTTAAGAATTGATGTCGATTCCAAGCTGAGAAACGAGTGCTCATCAGAAAAAGGATACAGCAATTTAGAACTTCTCTCGATTGGTACAAGTAGCCGTAGAGTATTAGCCTCAACATTGGTAAGTTCTTGCAACTTATCCCCCAACTCCTTAAGCGTGGCTCTTGGATTCACCTCAACAACGATCTTTCGACCCCTCCATACAACTAAGCAACTATGTAAATCCTGCTGCTTTTCCATGGTCTGGCTATATAAAATTGCCATCAAATCACCACCAAAAAATAAATAAATAAAATCCAAATTATACTACATCATCCATACCAAAAACTCTGTTTTTTCAAGAAAAATTGAACCCCAACACCCACCCCACCCAAACCTATTCCAACAATCACAATCAGGACTAAAGGTTCATCAGTTCACAACTTTTCAATTGTACTCAATTATTCTATCAGGGTTTCAAATCCCGATAAGTAGTAAGCAAATTGTCATTTGCACCCAATTGGTCTACAAAAAACCCCCCATCTTCAATTAATAAAAACAAGGCAAAATTTACAGCTCCCAAAAAGTAGAAACAACTCTTATTTCGCAACTTCAAAAAGAAAAGTCAATCATTTGATTGCACGGAAAACAACCGCTTAAACTTCTACCTCAGAAAAATACCAGGAATTCAGCAGAACAGGTAAAAAAAAATCGAAGCTTTTACCAAGAATTGAAATTCAATTTCACAGCGCAAGACAACGGATTCAAGATCGCATTTTTCATTACCTGAATTTACGATAAATCAACAAAAAATTAAACCATTTCAATAAAAAAACTTAGATAATTCACCTTAATTATGAGCGTTTTGTGATTCTTTTTTCTCAAGACAGCTTTCCGATTGTTTGAAATATGGTAAAGAAGAATAGAAATATTGGAACAGTGGGACGTATATATATATGAGAGGAGGCGTATGTTAGTATGGCTACGGAGAGGTGAGGCTAATATAAGCGGTTGGAGGAAAAGCTCATGTCTGCGCTGACGTAAGACAGGCAGAGAATAATCTAGAATTTAGAGGACCATAAATAAATAAATAGGAAAGGGTGTGATTGGATGTGAAAATGCGAATGTGATTTCTTTTTTGTTTTCAATAATTTATATGATGAATTAATTTGTAATGTTTTAATTGTTGACGAAAATCATAATTAAAATCTATACATATATAAAAATAGAATAGTCTACAAAATAACTGTTCCCCGCCTATTTTACACTCTTTATAATTATTATTTTACCCATTCTCTCTCTCCTCTCTTTAATAATTGTCCACTCCTATATTTTTTAGCCCATTTCTCTTCACTTTTAATAAATAAAAAGAAATCGTGCTATTTTTAAAAGTGTTCCAAATATTTTCATTTTTATTTAGTAATATTTTTTTTACATTTATTTTTTTATTTTATAATTTTCTTTATAATATCCTATTTTTTTTTAGTTGACTTATTTAAAAGGATTTTGTCTTCTTCATTTTGAGTATTAAAAAAATATTTGAAAAATAAATATATTATCTGTAAATTAAATTCAACTGTTATTTTTTAAAAAATATAATAACTTTAAGTAAATTAGTATTTTGCTATTAATTTGTATTATCACTGTTAATGTAGTAAATATTGTAATGTTAAACATTTTATAATTAATTAACTAAGTCACTGTTTTAATTTTTTTAATGGTCTTATTTTTTTGTGTTTTGTATAAAATTAAATAAATACATTCTAAGATTACAACATTAATATGGTAAATTATTAATTTATGAACAATCTTAATATAAAATTTTCTAATCAACCTAATAACTTTAAAACAATGCAATTTTTTTTAATTTTATTAATTTTATAATTATTATTTTCATGACATAATATTCTTTAGCTAATATAATGAGTATTTTGCTATCTATTTTAATTTATTAAATAATTGGGTTTTAGATGGATTTTTTTAAGCAGATTTAAGACAATTTTTTTAAGTTAAGTTTCACTTTTTTTTTTCTTCATCAAATATTCAATCTACTTACCATTATATATATATATATATATATATAATATATATAATATATTATATATGACAAAATGGAATAGTTCAAGCATTATTATCTATCTTGGTTGAGATCATCAGGTTTAGTCATAATTTGCCCAATAATAAAAAAAAAAAAAACTTACTATTATATATATCATACGTGAGGTAAATCTTCACTTTATATTTGATTCATATTTTTCTGTTTAGGTTAAAACTCTACAAACTAAGAATTAGCTATATAATATATTAAATGTGACCTGTTCTATAAAAAAAATTATTTTAAAAACTAATAGCTAGTTATTAAATGTGACCCGTTTTATATAAAAAATATTATATTTTAATATAATAAATTTTAGTAAGCCGAGCATCGCTCGGGTGAAATACTAGTATCAACTTAAAAGTTAAAACAACAGCTAATAGGCTTGGGCATTTCCAAAATTTATTTATTTAAATATAACAATTTCTTTTTGGTAGTTACAACGATTATGTGGTGATCATTTTCTAATATAATCTATTTTATTTTTATATATAGTTATTATATATATGTGTGTAGTAAATGCAAATTATTGTATATATTGTACATGTATATATTAAAATTTTCAAGTGAAAACTATGTATAATTAAATTTCAATTTAGAAGACCATCAATTGGCTTGCCGATTTTCATTTCATTTTTGTATATAGAGAAATCAAGATTGAATCAACATTCTACAATGGAAATCTTCCATAATCGTTTGAGAGAGAAAGAGGAATGTTATCTGAAAAGAATGAAATGAACAAGTGGTTTCTAACTAACTACAACGACTATATTTATAATATGTGCACAACACACTCAACTAATACTGTTGAGTGTATCAACTAATACTTTCTGACTTAGTTGTTGACTGGAGCTTTGACTCCTTTATACCACCCTCAAAATGGGAATGGATGTTGATAATTCCCATTTTGGTCTTGAAGCTATGAAAAAGGCTTGGACCCAATGGCTTTGTCATCATATCAGCAAGGTTGTCTTCACTTGGAATCTGGATCATCTTGATAATGCCTTGTTGTATCTTCTCCCTTGTGAAGTGGTAATCAATTTGGATGTGTTTGGTTTTCTCATGGAGCACATGGTTGTGTGCAATGCAGAAGGCTGATCTGCTATCAATATACAAGATGACAGGTTGAAAGTGAGCTATCTTCAAGTCTTTTAAGATGTAAAGCACCCATTGAAGTTCACTAGTGGAATATGCCATGGCCTGTATTCAGCTTCAGCTTCAGCTGATGACCTGCTAACTGTTGACTGCTTCTTGGATATCCATGAGATTAGTGAGTTTCCAAGATACACATCATAACCACTTATATTTCTTCTTGTTGTATCACACCTAGCCCAGTCAGAATCAGTGAATGCTTGAAGCTGGAAGTTGTACTTTGATGGATATAAGATGTCTTGACCTGGATTGATTTTGATGTACCTAAGCAACCTGTGAACAACAGAGAGATGTGCCTATGTGGACTTGCTCATATATTGTGTTAGTGTTTGAATAGGGTAAGAAAGGTCAGGTCTTGTGATAGTGAGATAAAGAAGTTACAGAAGGATCTTTCAATAATAGAGAATGAATGTCCTAAGAGTAAATCCTTGTTTTGAATCCATTGGTGTATCACATGGTCTGCTACCAAGATAACCACAATCATTTAACAAGTCTAAGACATACTTTCTTTGACACAATTGTAAACCTTTGCTGTTCTTAGCGACCTCAATGCCAATTATGTATTTCAGTTCACCCAAATCTTTTATTGTGAACTTCTTGTCAAAAAAAGCTTTGACTCTCAATATTTCATCCAAACAATTACCAGAGAGTATAATATCATCAACATAACAAACAAGAACAGTAAGTTCACCATTAGTATCTTTGATAAACATAGAGTTATCAGCCTGTGATTGAGAGTAACCAAATTCAATAAGAGAATCTGACAATTTATGAAACCATTGTCTAGAGGCTTGCTTGAGGCCATATAAGCTCTTATTGAGTTTGCATACTCTCTTGTCATTAATGGAACAGTAACCAGGTGGAGGCAACATATACACATTCTCTACAGAGTAAAATCGCCATTGGTCTTTGGATTTGTGTGGTTTGGGTTATTTGGAATTGGAGGAACAAGAAGATTTTTGAGGGGATAGCTTTCTCGGTGGACAAGATTGTGGACGAAATTAAAGGCCGTTTCTGGAGTTGATATTCTTCTAAATTCACTGTTATATATATGAGATTTCTCTTTGAAAGATTAGTTTGTTAATCCTGGATCGAGTTTTTTGCACTTTTGGTCCCACAGGACACTCCTCCTCATGCTTTTGGTCCCAAAGCCGAAAATATTGACACTTTTGGTCCCAAAGCCGAAATTTTTGACAGTTTTGGTCCCAAATCGCGCGTCCTGTGGGACCAAAAGTGTCACACATTTCGACTTTGGGACCAAAAGTGTCAAAATTTTCGGCTTTGGGACCAAAAGTGTAAGCTTTGGGACCAAAAGCGTGAGGAGGCGTGTCTTGTGGGACCAAAAATGCAATAAACTCATCCTGGATCATTTCTTGGATTCTAAAACTCTGTAAATAAGCACTTTTGGGTATTCTTTATACTCAAGTAAATATAATAAATTTTTCCTGATAAAAAAAAAAGAAAAAAGGATGAGTGTAAATTAACCAATCATCCTCGTCATTTGAAATTGTTTCAAATTTTCATCATATGTAATTGTTGTTTTTTTATATATTTATGATCGAAGTTCAGAGGCTCAAACTAAACCGTTTAAGAATTAACGTATATATGGATCATATAGGAAGATTATAAAACTAGTATTATTCTGTTAAAAAAAAAAAAACTAGTATTATTATTGACAATTGATATTATATTTACATTATTATATATCGCCCAACAATGTATATACATATATGTGACACATTATTGGCAATTACTAATAAATACACCATATATGGTACAAAATTATGAACATTGTTATACTAATCAATGTTTGGTGCCATCTCGATGTCTGGATCGAACTCGATGTTGAAGGCCATGAGATGAAACTAAAACTTTTGGTTGACGCTTTAAGGCTAATAACCTTCTACAACGGCCTTGCTTGCTTGGCTCGCAAGGCGACTCATCGGGATTTGGGAGAAACAAAGGCCTTGCTTCTCCCAAAACTCCGTTGAAAATTGTTCCTTCCACGGGCCACGAAATAAACGAGGAGAAAACGAGCAGCGTCGCCAAACTCATCACCAACATCCTCGCCATTTTTACGTACACTATCTTGATAATGTATTGTAGATGTATGAATTTAGGGGTTAATTTATTTGATATGAATTTGTTTTTCTTTTGTTTGTGAAATGTTGTGAGAAATAGGCTTTGGATCGAATTAAAGATAAGATATATGTATGTGTACGTGTGTATTTTTCTATGTGCAATGAAAGCCTCTCAAGAATTGCTACGACCTCATGAATCGGAGATTGTGTGTCATTAAAAAGCATTCGAGGGTCGTCCGTACATATTTCGCTCTCATTTGAATTCATGGACGTTCATTTTAAAATATTAATTAACATTACTGGTTTTTTTTTCCTATTATACAGTATATAATTATGAGGCTATAAATTCATCACAACTTTCATCTCGATCACCAAAAAAAAAAAAAAAAAAAATGCAAATGGAATTTAGCAAATAAATAAATCACTTCAAATATTCATTGTATCTCGAACCACTTCATGCATGCAGTTCACATTACTAATAGTTTATTGAGGAATAATATTTTTTAGGACTTTAATTTAGTTGGTTTGTGTTTCAAGGACAATAATTTTACTGGCTTAGAAATGAAGGACAATATGTTTTAAAATTTGTAAATATTGAACAATATATTTAAAATTCTGTAAATGTAGGACAATCTCAAATCTCAAATCTCAAATCTCACGTGACGTTTCAGTCCAATTTGGGCTCGATTGTCCTACATTTATACGATTTTAAAATATATTGTCCTATATTTAAAATTTTAAAATATATTGTCCTTCATTTTTAAACCCGTAAAATTATTGTCCTACATTTCTAAGTTCGTAAAATAATTATCCTTAAAACATGTAGCTTTTAAATTACTGTCCTTAAAAAATATATTTCCCTAGTTTATTGTCATTCACAATTGACTAGGGATGGTCTCTCTTCAGAAAAAAAAAAACTCAATCATAATATTGCATTAGTTATATATTAAAATGGCAAAAAACTCTTGCACCATTCAATTCTATACATACGTACATCTAACATTTCATTAATAAAAAAAATAAAAATATTATGGAGCCTAGAAATTTCGAAATATTAAGTTGATGGTAATCAGGCATTTTCGGAAGATTGGATGGTTGTACATACTAGTAGCTATAAATAATTTTTGAGAGGACAATGTTGTTGATGATCAATTAATGGAGGGACAATGTTGCACGTTCAGGAATTGAATCGGGCTATATAAAGCCAAGAAATTGAACCCCAATAAAGAAGCTGCAAGAAAATAAATTACGTAGCTTGCAAGTTTGAGAGGAAAATAAATAAATAAAAAAATAAATATGTGGAGAAGAAAGACAACAAGATTAGTAGTACTATTGGTGACGTTGCTGTTAGTTTGCAGTATGAGTGATTGTAGACGGATTGACACCGGAGTTATGAGGCGCGATAATGATCCACACCCTCCACCAGCAAAACCAGTTTATGAGGACGACGACTATAGGGATTGCAACAAAAAAGATTCACAATGCCATCGCCGCCGCAGACTCATGATCATCATGCCCAACCATGCCATCTGATCTCATCTCATCTCATCTCATCTCATGCATCCATATTTTTTCAATTCATTTTTCCTCTTAAAATTGCTGCATTATTAATTGCTACTCTTCATCTTTAGCTACAAAGCTTAATTCATCATATTTTGTAACATTATTACACACTATATATGAAATTATCATAAATATATATGCTCGATTCATTCATTGCTTCTTGCTACTTAATTTGCATTCCAATTATTGCGAATAATTATGCATATATATTATATACTCGGATACTCCTACATATGAGTAATATCGTTATACATTATACAATATGCAAAATGTGTATGTAATTTACGTATATGTCACTAAAATCTTCACATCCACGGATAGTTTAAAAAATTCTCATGAATCAAGAATATAACTTTTTAAAATATAAAATAGTTTAATAACCTCTCAAAGTAAAAAAATGATATTTTATGGACATTTGAATACATTATGCCTAAAAATAAATGAAATATGTTAAGCAAGATACCGAAATTTAGAAATTAAAATGAATAAAATGTACTACATGCCAACGTATGCTGGTTCAAATTATGAAAGAGTCAAAGTTTTCTGTGGACGAACAAATTTTAATTGCGAATTAAATAGCGACACATAAAAATTATGTGTTAAATGTCGATTAAATTTACTATTTATTTATAAGGAATATAAATAAATTCAATCAGTAAAATAAATAGATAAATAGATGACGATTTAATGAGTCATCAAATTAACTGGGCCAAAATCAAGTTTTGAGACATAAAAAATCAAATCCGATCTCTATAAAGTCCAAGAAGTCAAGTCAAACAAAGATCTATAGCCCAAAATAAGAGCAGGTCGAAATCCAACAACCCAAATTAATTAAACATCTTAAGTCTAATATATCAACTAAGGTTTAATCCAGATCTTTGGAGCCCATCAAGGAACCCAATATGATAAATCAAATCATGAAAGTCCAACAAAATTTTCCGAATAACTATAAATATGAATCAAAGGAACTTGTATAGAGAAGTGTTGACAACATGTTGTGCAACTAGTTTATTAGTGTGCTCCGACGGGTGAAATGCATCCCAAAATATGTATTTGTTTGCATCACTACACGTCTGAGGATTTCGGTCATCACACGCATAGCCCATCTCAAACATCCCCGTGGCGCAACATGCTCTCACAGAAACTTCAAATCCTGTAAATTTACACCCATGATTATTTTTGCAAACTATAAAATGGTGTTTCTAAATATATGCAAGAAAAATGCTTCAGAAACTTACCAAATAAGGCTGGGGTTGTGATCATTTGCATAAGAGCATAATAGGGATTGGAGAAGACCAATTGCAAGCCAGGAATTTCAGTATTAAGCTCTCTAACTAAATCATTCAACTTACTATTGAAGCTCATTGCCACTATATTATAAGTTGCCATGCATTCATTCCCATTTGCCAGATTTTGTGCCCTTTCTAAGGGCATGCACCCCATCGGCGGGATGCCTCCAAGGCTTATCTTACGCGCGCCAAGGCCATGGAGGTTGACGATAAAATCTCTGGCGATTCCGATGAGAAAAGTTTGGTATGCATCGACTGTGTATTGTGATCGTCTCTGTGAATTGAATGCATAGTAATTTTCCAAAAAGTCATTTGTTCCAATGCTTATTACGTACAATGATTGGGAGATAATGATTATAGTATTCCAATCGCCAAATTGGGCTCTTAGTCTCGTTTGGTACTCTTTGAAGTATTCCAATTCCTTCCAAAGGGGAATCACTCCCTGAGAAGTCAAATTTGTGAATCATACACGTAGCATACTTGAATGTATAAAATAAAAAATATTTACAATTGAATACATGAAGTTATTATTATTTTTGGGCAAATTGTTAAAAAAAAAAAAGTGTTTTGACATTTTTCAATATTTTTAATTTTAATTTAAGCAATGTCCACTTTCTTTTATATTATTGCGCAATTCTATCACCGGAGTACTTAATTACTCTAAAAAAAAAAAAAAATCTTTAATGACAAAAATGTTGCCACTATTACTTCTTTCATTAAAAGTTTTGAGTAAATATTCTTGTAAAACTTATTCACGGTGAAACTGATTTTTGTTAAACCAAATTTTACTTGTTTCGCTAAACCGCACTTATTACATATTTTTAATAAACAGTAGCCACCTGTACGTTTCAATGTATGAAACTGGTATGAAAATAGAGGGTTAAAAACATTTTTAGTTTCATAATTTTCACCTTTTTTGCAAATCGTCCCAAATAGTTAACGAAACACAGTTTATCCCTTGATGATGTACAATGCTCATTTTGCGTTCCATTTTTGCTATGCAATGTCGTTTTTTTTCTTATTTTTGGTCCCGTAATTTTCACCTTTTCGCAAATCGTCACAAATCTTGTGCAATAAACGATGATGTTTGACAAAAACGAGACTAAAATGAGCATTGTATAAAGTAATATGATTAAAATGAACTTTTAACTATTTTGGGACGATTTACAAATAAAAAAAAATGAAAGTTAGGTATCAAAAATGTTTTTAAGTCGAAAAGAGAGAAAATTAGTTCACTAAAATCCTAGAATTTACTTAAGTGAAGATGACTTACTAGTACATCAGAAGTTGCATTATCATACCCAGTCCCAGCAGAGGCAAAAGTAACACCAACACCAAAATCCGATATATTGTACGCCGGATCCAAGTACGCCGGGACGATCGGCCGCAGGCCGAACGCCTCGGAAATAAAATCGGTGACGAGGCGGCCGTTGCAAAATCTTCCGGTGGCCTTTCCGCCGGCGAAATCACGGCCGTAGGGCTCGAAATTGCTCCGAGCAATCGTCGGAATGTGGTTGTTGTTCCCGGCGTCGACCGACGAGTCGCCGAAGACGATGATCGCCGGTACCTTGGCTCTTGCCGTGGCTGCATGCATCATGATCATGAGGAGGAATGGCCATGCCCATGCCCATGCATGTGATCCCATTGTATTATTTTTTTGTTGTAATTATAATTAGGTGTGTGTATATTTATAAATGAATATGTGGAGAATGATGAATGAGACTGTTGATCTACATTTGTGGGAAATTTAATTGGGGGTTAGTTGGACTATGATAATGCATGGATATAGGCCCGGTAGATATTATTATTGATAAGTGAAATACTTTGGTCAGAATTATGGATATATAGTTAATACTTTAATTTTTAGATGCTACATTGAGTGAAATAAGTACTCCCTCCGTTCCAGAAGACTTAACATCTTTTCTTTTTGGTCTGTCCCATAAGGCTTTGTACATCAAAAAATAGACACTTATTACCCTTATGATACATACTTATTACCCCCCATACACACTTAGGCTGCGTTTGTTTTGAGATTTAAGTGTGCGGAACAAGTCAAGGTTTTAGAATCCAGAGATTTACAATGTTTGATGAATAGTAAATGTATGTGTTTGTTTTGGGATTTGAGTAGTGTGAGATTTAACTTTATGTCAAATCAATATTTAATAGTGATTGATGTTGTATTATTATATTATATTGAGAAGGGTAATATAATGTATAAAATGTGATGTATTGAAAAGAGTAATAATATATTTTATAGGTATTTGTAGGTGTGGATTGAATGTGGGATTTGAAAATCAGATTCTAAATCTCAAACTCGTATGAGACGGGGAGCGCAAAGTCCTAAGTCCATCCGTGTGAATCTCAAAACAAACATAGCCTTACTATCCCCATAAAACAACTTTTCTTAATCTCTGCGCTGAAAAGTTGGCGCAGAGTCTTTCGGGACGGAGGGAGTATTATTTGAATTAATGACTCTAAGGTATAAAAAATAGGAAACAGTGACTCTAAGGTACAAATGCAATTTTTAGTGACTCTAAGGTACAAAAAAAATTGCACTTTGTTTGAAAAAAAAAAACTTGCACTTTATACCTGAGAGTCAAAAAAAAATTACATTTGTATCTTAAAGTCACTACTTCCTATTTTTTTACCTTAAAGCTTTTTCCCAGTATTATTTATGTACTGGTCATATATATATATATATATATATCAACCCGATTTCCTATTCAAAATTAATAATTCTATTTCTTCAACTATAACTAAGAAATTAAGAGATCCATAATCCATCCAAATCCCTTTGAATTATCAATTTTTTTACTTCAGAAGAACTTTAAACTATTTGTTATTTTAAACATTTCTTAAATTATCAAACTTTTTATTTCAAAAGGTCTCTAAACTATTTTTTTGTTATAAAAAACCCTTATATATAAATCTTATTTTATAAGACCCTTTTTTTAGAGTTTGTTAGAGACATTTTTTTTTGAAAAAAAAATTGGGAATTGATACGAAAATAATAGCATTGAAATTGAGTTAATGTGTCATATTTTATTTCGAAAAACATTAAGCTAACTAAAAAATATAGTTCAGGGCAATTCGAAACAATTAAAAATTGATAATTTAAGAGCTTTTTAAAATAAAAATTAATTTATGGATCTTTCCAAACAAAATGTGATACTTCATCATTGGGCTTTGATGCATTATATCTTTTTTTAGTTTGTTGCAAAATTAATGTATCATTATATTGAAACGATATATACTACATGTGATGTGAGCGAGATTATGCATATTTTTTCACGCAAACATTTCTGTTTTTTAAAAGGCGGCAGGGAGTCCATAAATGCATACACATATATACACACACCAAGAAATCCCTGCAAAGATTTGAATATCCTTTTATTTACCTCTGTTATTTTATGATACTATAAAGTAGATGACCTACCCACCGAAAGCAACACTAATACACATTTGGTCTTGGACAGCTGTGAAAAATGACCTTGGAGAGCGGTTATAACCGCTCTTCAATCATCATTATCCAAGCTTGGACTTATGATAAAAACATTTGTCAAAAAAATCTTGGACAGCGGTTTTTTACGCTGTCCAAAAAAGAAAAGCGGTTTTTTAACGCTTTTTTGAAGATTTATATTGGACAATTGTTGATAACATGTCCAAGATGATATATTTTTTTATTTGTTTTTACTTTACATAGGCAATGATTTGAAAACCGCTGTCCAATATCTTTTTTTTTTAATTATTAATTTACATTTTAAAAATCCTATAATAAAACTATATACGTCCAATACCATATAATAAAACTTATATATACGTCAAATACCATATAACATAAACCAAAAATCCTATAATAAAACCATAAACCACATATATATACCAAAACATCGAAATATATAAACATACAATCATAAACATACGTCCAATACACCAAAAACATGAAATATATATCATCACAAATATAT
The DNA here is from genome assembly GCA_037126765.1 of Stenogyne calaminthoides. Taxonomy (NCBI): domain Eukaryota; kingdom Viridiplantae; phylum Streptophyta; class Magnoliopsida; order Lamiales; family Lamiaceae; genus Stenogyne; species Stenogyne calaminthoides. Next base: position 31,757,263 of record JBBCBC010000026.1, on the reverse strand, counting down.
AATTTAATTACATGCTACCAATATTTCAAACAACATTCTCTCAATATTGATCGTATGAATATAAGAAACGATTGTAAAGGTACCCCGTCCAATCGTTTTTCCATTTCTCCAGTCTTTTCTTAGAGTAAGACTTGAGCTCACGTTCATAGACAAACTGCAAACAACGAATCATTCAATATAGTATGAATTTTTATTCAATCAATAATAATTTAAATAAATCAATAATTGACTTACATTGGGAGAAATATTTGTTATAGAAGCGGATTATATCTTCTATAAAGCAACAAACAAAATGTCCACAATGGTCATTATCTCGTTGCCTCGGAACCTGTTGATTAACAATATAATAACGTATTACAATATGATTTCTTTCTATTAATTAGTTTGATAATTTACTAAATTAAATTTACCTTAATGTTAATCGGTTCACTTTATTTAACACGGATCTTGAGCCTACTCTGAAAGGCGACTCCGATACATCGTCATCACACTATTATTATTATAATTAAAAAATAAAAATAGATTAAATATGCATAATTTTAAAAGTAAAACAAATCATTGTATAGAATATTAAAAATGAACTTACGCTTCCATATATGAAACGAGATCAGGGCGATTAGAATAAACTCCATCACGAGCTGGGTCCATAAAATACACACTTAATGTATTCATGTGTATGGCGACCGGCGTCGATGGTTTCTATATTATATTGAGAGTATTAAAATTAACTGCAAATTTAGCATATATATGTGCAAATATTATAAACATGAATACAAATTTTAACGAAATGTTTATCACTCACCCCACATTTGTTGGCCAAAAAATGAGATGATCGCCTCCCGGTTAGATTCACATGTGATTAACGAACCCATCCATGGTGCATGCCTATCACCCATTATGCAAGACACTTGGGGGGAGACGAAGAGTACATTCCACTTGCTCGGTTATCTCTCGGAGAGATATAGCTCACCCAAATATCTTTAACCAACATATATCGCTAATTAATATTTAAAAAAAATTAAACTAAACTATCTGAAAAGTGAATATTGAGAATTAGTAAACACATACCGAGGTAAAGGGCTATGGTGGTTGCACTCAACCACTTCGTCATTCAAGACTTCATGACATGTTCCTCATTGTGAATTCTTGGAAAGTATTACGATGAAAGTGAGCAAGCATGGGAACTGTGGCGATATCGAAAGCATTAGACGATACCATCCGGTGCACCTAGGCGTAAATGATCATCGTGATCTAAGTCTCCGGTCATGGGATAACCAAGTCTTAGAAGCGATGGAGTCCCTCCGATTTAGCCTCATGTGGGGTCGGCAGATTCTGATTAATTTACAATATTATTTAGAACCACATATAAGATAATGAACTTTAATAACAAATATTTTACCCTCATGGTGCTAGAGACCAAGTTGCTCGGCCATTCGATGAAGTGCCGGGCCCATTTATTCCGTGTGGCGAACTTCATCGATTGGTTTTGCACCGTGAATCCTCTCTCCGATTCTGGGGTACATCGAGTGTGACCCTCGTGAAAACCGGGGTGATGGGATGACCATGAATCATTCAATGGGAGAGTCTGCAACGAGCACATGGCCACCAACCGTCGGGATCCTCCGGATCTGGTGTAAAAAGGTTGTTGGTCGCATTGAATAAGATATTTAGTTAGAAAATTTTGATACACTAGTCTTTAATTAAAACAAATGTGAGACATGCATATCGATACTTGTGAGGCGTTTTGAAGTGCCTCAATAAAGTCGTCCCTAGGGTTAGTGAAAAACATAGCATTAACGACACTATGTTCACAACTTGCTCCACTCGACGACATTCCGTGGCTCGATCTTTTCTCGAGACCTCAAAGCGTTCCACATCTTTAGTCAACTTGGCAACTTTGTTCGTTAGTATACCCATCATATTCATGGCTTGAAGACCGGTGCAATTCTAAAGATGTCTTAAATCACGCCATATCCAGACACTCGAAATGGCGGTAGGGATGCTCTGGCGAGCCATAGCCAAATCCCAAACGGATCATCGGGGCCGATCATGCGAATGTCGTCGTCGGGCGTCATGGTGCGAGATAGACGCTCTGAATCACAAAAAACAAAAGATTATTATTTAATTATTTGTTTATAAATAATAGTTTGTAATTGAAAGATAAATTAATGGATAGATTACCACTTTTTCCGATGATCGTTGTGCATTGGGATCGTGAATATTCCCGTCTCGACCCTTTACGGTATGCGAAATAAGTCGAAGCGGGTAACAATAAACTCACTCTCTCCGGCTTTTCTTCTTTTCCTCTTTCTACGATAGTGATGAGCGTGTCCCTTTATTAGATATATTAAAAGTGAATATAGAAAAAAAAAAAAATTAAAAGTTAGGATTTTGATCTCACCATATTTTCTCTTATTAAATGCATAACCTTTGTTGGATCCACGATATCGCGCCTCTATCGACTTGGCTTGAAGCGATTTTTTTTTTTAGTTCGATCCTACGTTATAATAGAAATATGATAAACCTTTGAAAAAACTTAGGGCATTAGAAATTGAGGAAATGACATTGATCAATTTTACGGGAAATCATCCTCCATTGCTCTGCTTTCAAAACTCCTCGGTATGGAGCCACCATAGGGTTATTCGATCTGAGGGGGGCGGACTAAGCAGTAAAGACCGGTTTCGGATCTCGTGTGTTACTTCTCAACCAAGTCCGGAAATTCTTGGCCATTACTCCAAACTTGCGACAATATTTGCTTCTTCTTTTGTGAGGTCAAGACCTCGAAGGTAGTCTATCTGGCGTAAACATAACAATTTAGTAAATTTAAAGGGTCATACTACAACTTTCAATAAATATATAATTAACATACCGTAAGCTCGTCCCATAATCTTTCCTTCAAAGAGTCGGTTTGGGGTTTCGCTAGTCGTTGGTTTGGCGACACGATAGGGATCACGCTCACGGCAATGACTCGAATGTAGAAGGACAATGACTCACTCTCTTTTCCTATTGCTGTCCAAACTCATTGAGCGATAAGCTGCAATAACATAGTATTTAATTAGGTTCAACGATCAATCAATATATTTATCGATTTCAAAGCATTCAATTGTAATAAAATTACGAAGTGTTTTCCCTTTCTCTGAGCTCTCTTAATAGATGACATTGTAACTATACCCAAAGTCTTGACTTCTCCCCGGAATTTCTTAGTGGTGGTGGGAACATCGGTGTCACACTCTCTCAAGTCATCATATGCACCATGATCATATCGCCATGATCTCCATCGAATCTCCATCATCTCCGGGATATAGCAAAGCGAGACATGATCACATAAAGCGGAAAAACAACATTTAATAAACAAAAACAAACAATATTCTGTAGGATGTTTCATACATGATAAGAACTATCTATGCAGTATACATGATACACATATCTACTTATAAGTTACATCTGCATCATCTACTTATAAATTAAAATTTTAGTTGATAGCATACTATGAACACATGTGTATTAGGCTTGAATGACATTGTCTTCTGAAGTAGACCAGTAATATAAACAACAAGAGCAACTAAGTGTTATGGAGAAAAATATAATATTTCAGCTAAAAAACAAGAGCAACATATATAATATAAACAAAATTAACTAAGTGTTATAAACAACAAGATTAGTTCAGTTCAAAAAACAACAAGAGCAACATATATAATATGAATAAAGCTAAAGCTTGAAAAATTCAATGGAAATACGACTTGAGTTGAGGCCCCATTTTATATTTATATTTATTTTGTGCCCTACTTTTCTTATAATCAGTAGATATTGCATATAAAATATTTCATGGAAGACCTATTCATTTGATTTTTTTAACACACGTTATATTGACTTACTCATATATTAATGTTCAATTCAACTGTATAATCATATTTATAATGTTCAATACGGAATATGCAATATGAATAAAGCTAAAGCTTGAAAAAAAAAAACAAAATTAAAGATTGCACAATCCACTTGTACCAACTAAGTGTTATGGAGGCGGGGGCGGCGGTAGGGGGAGGATAAGCGGCGGCCCGGCGGGGGAGGCGGGAGGCGCCCAGCGGTGAGAATAGGGAGGAGGCGCGGCGATTTGGGGGAGAGGGAAAGCCGGCAGCGGCCCCTAGCAGGTCAATTGGCGGCATTTAATGCGATTTGGTTGAAGGAAAACGGCAGCGGAGGCGATTTGGTCTTCGGTTTTTGCGGCGATTTTGGGGAGAAGAAATTGGAAGAAAAAAAAAAAAAAATAGTTATTAACCGCTGTCCAAATCTTCTTAGACAGCGGTTAGTAACTTCTGTGCAAGTAAGTGATAGACAGCGGTTTGAAACCGCTTGTCCAAATTTATTCTTGAACAACGGTTTCAAACCGCTGTCTTTGTGTTTTTTTTTTATAAAACCGCTCTCCAAGTTGTTATTCTTGGAAATTTGTTTGAAAAAAAAATCTGTCCGAAATCTTGTTGTCTGCTCAAATGTGTAGTAGTGCAAGAAGCTTAAAGTGCATGTATTATGTGTATATATGCATGCATAAATGCACGAGAAACATATAAAAGGTGCCCCCAGAGATTTGCCTTTGTATTTAAAGCTTCAGTAAAAATGGAGATGCTTTAGTTGTTTTTATTTATCATGAACATTTTCAATTAAATATGTTTATTAAATAATATTAATTGTGCACCAATGCGCTAGCTGCATGTATACACTAAACTTCCTTTATAATTTATGATTTTCTAATATTTAACTTGTATAATTAATTGAGTAACTTACTTTTATTTCACTTGTGTGTAGGATGGTTATTTGGTAACATAAACAAATTTAACGTCTAATTATCTAGACCAAATTAATACATTACACAATATACATTATTTTATAGTTTCTTTATTATTTTAACTCTTAAAAAAAGTGTGTTCATTCCAGTCGTATGAAAACCACTCCTTCTGAAAATATTAACCTTAAAAAAAAAGTGACGTTGTGGAAATAGTAAAAAACAAAAATTATTATTAAATGACCCAATCCAAACTCGGATCAAACAATTAATACACTGAAAAAAAAATTTCAAAGGGCATTATTTTTTGCCCAACATTATTCTCCTACTAAAAAGAAATAAAAAAAAATAATCAAAGAGCCTAAACTAATAGGACATTGAGTCATAATTGTTTACAATGAAGCTCAAATCAGTTTTATTAATTAATGAGAAAATATTTGATTGAATTAATTAATTCAACCTGATCCTCCACGGCATTGCTCACTGGCTTCACAGCCCCTTTTGTACTGGTTTGCTGGGGGACCAATAGATGGGGTTTTCCCGGGAATACCATTTCTCTCCATAGCCGGATACCCAATATAATTAGCTGATGATGAAATGATACTGCTACTCAACATAACTAATACCATCAAGCTTAACACTAATGCCGTCTTACCCATCTTTAATTATGATCGATGATTTTTCTCTACTTGGTTAATGTATATAAAACTTTCTTGGTTGATTATTTTTTCTTTGCATTTTCTTGTATTTATATAGTGCAGAAAGTCAGTTGGGATGCAAGTTCGTACATTCGTGTTTTTTGCACTAAATTTAGTAATATGAAGAAAATAGTTGAGTGGTTTTTTTCGAAAATAGGTAGTGAAATTCCGAAATTCTAGGTTTGCTTAAGGTGCTTCAATTAATGGAAGGCTATACATGCATCCAAGAAATATTGTTGTTAATATAGTGACAAATTATAAGTTCAAGAAATAATAGTTATGGTTAAAATTTTCGTAGACCATAGTTGGGATCGGATCGATATATGGAAAAGTAATACTAAAGGAAAATTTTATGCTTATATTTACTTGACTTAATTTTGTATAAATGTACAACCTTTAATGCAGTACCAATTTAATCACGAATATCGTGATTATTGTAAAAATAGCAACTTCTTATGTTGTTGCACCTTCATACGTACGCATTTTTTTTTCTCCGGCCAGAAAGAGCTGATGTGTCTTGCCGGAGATTGTGTGAGTGCCACGTAGAATATCACGTATTAAATGTTTTATTTTAACTACACTTGCGTGAGACGGTCTTATGGTGAGACATAATATAATTTGAGCATATGATAGTTTAACACTTTGGAAGGGGTGAGTGTTAATTTGTGCTAGTTTGTACTCCGATTCGTGCATGAAATCGTCTCATACGAGTTTTTATCTTAGAAGTATGCTCTTCTCTATGTTTCATATTCGAAACTCCCCAAGGTACGATTAATTATTAAAATGGACCAGTCCTTTGGCTTCATGGCCCTCCAGATTAATGGGTCCTTTGTTCGATTATAGAGTTATTTGATGAGCATTTTGTACTCTGAAGATGTAAATTATGATTTTATTTCTCTTAATTATTTCCCGATTATGAGGCGCGATAATGATCCACACCCTCCACCAGCAAAACCAGTTTATGAGGACGACGACTATAGGGATTGCAACAAAAAAGATTCACAATGCCATCGCCGCCGCAGACTCATGATCATCATGCCCAACCATGCCATCTGATCTCATCTCATCTCATGCATCCATATTTTTTCAATTCATTTTTCCTCTTAAAATTGCTGCATTATTAATTGCTACTCGTCATCTTTAGCTACAAAGCTTAATTCATCATATTTTGTAACATTATTACACACTATATATGAAATTATCATAAATATATATGCTCGATTCATTCATTGCTTCTTGCTACTTAATTTGCATTCCAATTATTGCGAATAATTATGCATATATATTATATACTCGGATACTCCTACATATGAGTAATATCGTTATACATTATACAATATGCAAAATGTGTATGTAATTTACGTATATGTCACTAAAATCTTCACATCCACGGATAGTTTAAAAAATTCTCATGAATCAAGAATATAACTTTTTAAAATATAAAATAGTTTAATAACCTCTCAAAGTAAAAAAATGATATTTTATGGACATTTGAATACATTATGCCTAAAAATAAATGAAATATGTTAAGCAAGATACCGAAATTTAGAAATTAAAATGAATAAAATGTACTACATGCCAACGTATGCTGGTTCAAATTATGAAAGAGTCAAAGTTTTCTGTGGACGAACAAATTTTAATTGCGAATTAAATAGCGAACATAAAAATTATGTGTTAAATGTCGATTAAATTTACTATTTATTTATAAGGAATATAAATAAATTCAATCAGTAAAATAAATAGATAAATAGATGACGATTTAATGAGTCATCAAATTAACTGGGCCAAAATCAAGTTTTGAGACATAAAAAATAAAATCCGATCTCTAAAGTCCAAGAAGTCAAGTCAAACAAAGATGTATAGCCCAAAATAAGAGCAGGTCGAAATCCAACAACCCAAATTAATTAAACATCTTAAGTCTAATATATCAACTAAGGTTTAATCCAGATCTTTGGAGCCTATCAAGGAACCCAATATGATAAATCAAATCATGAAAGTCCAACAAAATTTTCCTAATAACTATAAATAGAGCTTTATTTCGTTCGTTTGAAATACAACAAAAAGAATTGAATGCACTAGATTTCATAAGATCGACGTTTCTTCATATAGTTTCTCCAAGCCTCCGCGTCGGGAAAATATCTTTTTAGGACACTAACTTGAAGGTTGTATTTTAAGGACAATAATTTTACGAATTTCGAAATGTAGAACAATACGTTTTAAAAATATTTTATAGGATAAAATGTTTTAAAATCTGTAAATGTAGGACAATCGAGCTCGAATAAGCCCAAATCGGGCTGAAATGTTACGTGAGATTTGGGCTTATTCGGACTCGATTGTCCTAGATTTACAGAATTTTATACATATTGTCCTATATTTACAAATTTTAAAACATACTGTCCTATATTTATAAATTTTAAAACATAATTCCCTACATTTTCAAGCCCGTAAAATTATTGTCCTTAAAACACCCCAACCCCTCTAAATTATTGTCCTAAAAAAATATTATTCCCCCTCCTAGTCAAAGTCAACCTAAACTACTGATTATTTCGAAATTCATAGTTTTATTTAAGAAATTTTAATAATTCATTTTCGGATTTATTGATTTTCAAATACGAAAATTTGTTGTTTGCACTTCCAAATATATTAGTATTTTCGATCTTAATTGTTTAGTTTTCTATAATCTGTTTGGCGATGGAGAGGATAGGATTATATACATATATGCAGTGGCGGAACAACATGGAGGCCAAGGGGGTCACTGGCCCCTCAACCCCACTTGAGTTTTTTATTTATATATTTTTCTAGTTAGAAGTACATTTGCATGAGATAGTATCACGGCAAGAAGGAGTATAATTTGAACATTGACCCTTTAACATTTTGGAAGGAAAGATATTGATTTGTGCAAATTTGTACCCATCTCATGTATGAGACCATTTCATATAAATTTTTGTTTAAATATGTATATATAAATGTATTTAACTCAATTAATATAAAGATATTTTGTCTAACTAATTTTTAGATATATATAAAAAGTTCGAAAGTAAATTTAGTTACACTCTATTATAAATTGAGCCCCTCCATTGAAATTTTTAGGTTCCGTCACTGCATACATGTTTCGATCTTAATTGTTTAGTTTTCTATAATTTGTTTGGCGATGGAGAGGATAGGATTATATACATACATGCTATAAGATACTTAAATAACAAGTTCATCAATTTTATACATCATATACAATGGGCGTTATTGTGATCTGTACTTCTAAAATCGAAATTTGTCACACAAGTGCTCAAAAAAAAAAAACCGCATATTTGATGGCAATTTTATATTGTTGTCATAAAATGTATATCCATATATAGAACCATAGGTGTTCGTTCGTTCACTATAAATTTATAATACACAAATTCCCCTTAAGCAACCTAAAATTTCGAAAGATCACTACCTATTTTAGAAAAAAAAAAAAAAAACCACTCGACTAGCTATTTTCTTCATATTACTAAATTTAGTGCAAAAAACACGAATGGACAAACTTGCAGCCCAACAAAACTTTGCACTATATAAATACAAGAAATGCAAAGGAAAAATAATCAACCAAGAAAGTTTTATATATATAAAACCAACTTAGAGAAAAATCATCTTAATAAAATTTCAAGAAATTAAGGATGGGTAAGACGGCATTAGTGTTAAGCTTGATGGTATTAGTTATGTTGAGTAGCAGTATCATTTCATCATCAGCTAATTATATTGGGTATCCGGCTATGGAGAGAAATGGTATTCCCGGGAAAACCCCATCTATTGGTCCCCCAGCAAACCAGTACAAAAGGGGCTGTGAAGCCAGTGAGCAATGCCGTGGAGGATCAGGTTGAATTAATTAATTCAATCAAATATTTTCTCATTAATTAATAAAACTGATTTGAGCTTCATTGTAAACAATTATGACTCAATGCCCTATTAGTTTTAATTAGGCTCTTTGATAATTTTTTTTTATTTCTTTTTAGTAGGAGATCAATAATATTGTAGGGCAGAAGATTATAGATCTTTGATTGAGCTTCATGCTCATTTTGTATATTGTTAATTTGATCTAATTTTACATTGGGTCATTTACATAATAATATTTTTTTAGTTGTATTTTAAGTGTTCAGTGTATTAATTATTTAATTTAATTCATCTTTTAAGGAAACTATTAAATAGTTTTGAAAGGGAGTTCAATGCCGGACGGCGAAAAATTAATACTAAAAATATGGGTACATTAATTGAAGATAAAATTACAAAATTTTGGCAAATTGTAATCCAATTTAAAAAATTTTATTTTGAAAAATAAAATCTCAATTTATTTTTGGACCAGCCCAGCACTTATCAGTCTCTTTTCCTTATTCTCGAGACATTAAGAGCCTCATATAGTCGTTTATCACTTTTGTATCACATTAAGAGCCTCATATTCTCGAGACATCTCCCTATCTTCAAAAACCCCATAGGCATTATAACAAACAGGATGCGCGTCCTGTGAATTCCGTGCATATACGCCAAGGATCCTTCGAGCTCCTTAAACCCTAAATCCTCCTCCAAAACGACGTCGGCTCGGAACTCCTTCCTCCAAATTAGGCATTTCAGAAGCATGGACAGCAAATCGTGAACCCTAAAATCCCTAGCGTGGAGGAATTTCAGCAAAACGACGTCGGCGCGCTCGTCTACGTTTCCTAAAAGTGGGATTTCCCACATTGAATAGGGGCAGTGGGTGGACACGAGCTTGTCTTTGAGCTCTTTTAGGGCATTTCGCTCGGAGGGTTTGAGGTGGAATACGAAGTAGGTGTCCTCTTTGAAGGAAGGTGTGCGTGCGGCCGCCATTAGTGATGTTACGAAGGTTTTTTTAGAGGGCTTTTGGGAGGGTTCTGGAGTTGGGGTTAGATTGTTGGAGGTTGGACATGTGGATTCCATTTTTGGGTGTGGAAATGGGGTAGATTTTGCAGGGGAATGGGGAAACTGAGAGGGAGGTGGGAGAGAGATGGTGGGATTTTTCGATTTTTTTTATTTTGCGATTTTTGTTTTTATTTTTTATTTATTTAATGTTTATGAAATTGAAATATATATTAATTTGATTTTTTAATTTTTTTAATGTTTTTATACTTATGTGTAACTTTTTTTTTCGTTTTTCAATTTTTTTAATAGGTAAAATACTGATTTGGTGAGCCACATGTTAATTCCGGTGCCACTCAGCTTTTCCCGATCGAAATTAGGGGCGCGTGCAAAACAGTCCCAAAAAACGACGTCGTTTTGGCTAGTTTGACTGGTCTCCGGCGATTTGGGACTAAATCGGCACAAATTGAATACATATGGGACTAAATTGAAACATGTGATACTTACGGGACCTTTTCAATAAAGGTGCAAAGTTACGGGACCAAATCGATTTAAATCCCGTATTAGTTATGTTGAGCAACAGTATTATTTCATTATCTGCTAATACAGTTGGAGATCCCGGTAATTCTCCCAGATATGAAATTAACCCTGGTTTTGGCTGCCCAGCAAACAAGCACAAGAGGCGATTAACATAGCTCTTTGATTGAGCTTTATGTTCATTTTGTATATTGTTAATGTGATCTAATTTTACATTGGGTCAATTACATATATAATAATGTTTTTTCGTTGTTTTATTAGTGTTCAATGTATTAATTAATTATCTAATTAATTTAATTCATCTTTCAAGGAAACTATTAAATAGTTTCGGAAGCACTACAAAAAAGACGGGGTTTAACGACCTGTTCCGTAATATGGATACTGATGACACGTGGAATAATGAAAAATATTCAATGAACCATTATATTTTGGATTCATGTGTTAAACATCCTGTAGAATGGAATACCTATGGAATACGAAAAGTATAACATGAGAATCGAACCGGCGAAGAATACCTAAGAAGACAGGGTACATTGAAGAGAAAATTACAAAATTTTGACAAATCGCAATATAATTTAAAAACTTTGAAAAATAAAGCTCAATTTGTTTTTTATGATTCGAACCAGCTCCCTTCGATGTTCAAACCCATCAAGCAATATTTGTTGTAATTAATCTTGAGACCCGATAACAGCTCAAAGTTCCTAAGGATTCTTCTTATTGCTCAAGCATTTTGGGGGCTTGCTGACCCGATAAAGATTGTATCGTCAGCATACTGTAAGTGAAAAATCCTAACTTTTTCTCTCCCGATTTCAGCTGCTCTAAAAATCTCAACTTCCGTTACTTTGGAAACCATAAGACTGAGACCCTCGACAATTAGCAGATATAGGAAAGGGGAAAGAGGGTCATATTGTCATAGACCTCTTTGAAGCTTCAAGTTTAATGAGTTCACACCCAAGGTTGAGAATAAGGAAAATGAGACGTTTAAGTATTGGGCTTGCTTGTTCGAAATTTGAATCCATTTACGATTGAGATTTGTAATAAAAAAAGTATTGGACTTATAAATGAGGCTCTTAACTGTCTTTACTAATCAAAAGAAAAATTAAACTTCAACATGATTTCCTTCATGGGGTGAATGAATTTGAAATAAAAATTTCTTAGACAACTTTAAGTGATGTGTGCAAATCCAAAGCTAATGGTAGTCTAGGAATAAATTAAAAAATATGGATAAATTTAATAGGATTTTACTGAGAAAATGGATTTGGAGAATTGTAATGAAGCCTAATACTCTTTGGGCAAGGATAATTGAGCATTTATATGATTATCTTAATGAGTGAGTAGGAATTATTTTTGGACTCCAAAACATTTACAAACTCAGGAATTTGAAATGCCACATTTTTTAAGCTTGTAAAATCAATTGTAATATTAACAAATATTTGAATTAATATCGAAAGAGTTGTCGCATTTTAAATCATGCGCAAGGTTTTGAAATTTTAATTCTTATAAATACATGTGACAGTCCAGTCACAACATCTGTCGAAAATCCCCAAATTGAAATGGCAAAACGCGTTGTTCCAATAGAATTGGAACTAAAATTGGACATTGTCAAAGTTATTCACGACAAAAAAAAATTATGGGACAAAATCTATTTGAGGCCAAAATTATGAGAACATGTGTTCAAACTCCTCATCATTCATATGTATTTTCTGATTTTCCATCTCCATTTCTCCGATTGGACTATAGTTCTTATAATAGGTCTCATGTGCCATATATGTCCATACAAATACAATACCTACCCTCATATAATATATTTGAAAAAAATGAATATTAACAATAATTATTATTTATAATTTTTCACTATATTAACAATGATATTTCTTGGATGCATGTATGCCTTCCATTTCGACTTCCATTAATTGAAGCACCTTAAGCAAACCTACAATTTCGAAAGATCACTACCTATTTTTGGAAAAAGAAAAAAAAAACACTCGACTAGCTATTTTCTTCACATTACTAAATTTAGTGCAAAAAACACGAATGGCAAAACTTGCAGCCCAACAAAATTTCGGCACTATATAAATACAAGAAATGCAAAGGAAAAATAATCAAACAAGAAAGTTTTAAATAAAAACCAAGTGGAGAAAAATCATCATAATTAAAGATGGGTAAGACGTCATTGGTGTTAAGCTTGATGGTATTAGTTATGTTGAGCAGCAGTATCATTTCATCATCAGCTAATTATATTGGGTATCCGGCTATGGAGAGAAATGGTATTCCCGGGAAAACCCCATCTATTGGTCCCCCAGCAAACCAGTACAAAAGGGGCTGTGAAGCCAGTGAGCAATGCCGTGGAGGATAAGGTTGAATTAAATAATTCAATCAAATATTTTCTCATTAATTAATTCTCATTTAATTAATAAAACTGATGTTGAGCTTCATTGTAACCAAATGGCTCAATGTCCTATTAGTTTAGGCTCTTTGATAATTTTTTTATTTAGATTTAGTAGGAGAATATGTTGGGCAAAAAATAATGCTCTTTGAAATTATTTTTCTGTGTATTAATGGTTTGATCTGATTTTGGATCGGGTCATTTAATAATAAATTTTTGTTTTTACTAGTTCCACAATGCGTTAATTTCTTGCAGAGTTGCAGTCCCATTTTTTTTTTAAGGTTAATAGTTTCAGGAAGGGTAACTTCATACGATTGGGATGAAATGCTCCTTTTGAATAGTTAATTAATAAAAAAACTAAAAACGTATAATTTTGTGTAAAATGTATTAATTTGGTTTAGTTAATTAAATGTGTGTACTGTTTTAGAGTTAAAATTTGTGTATGTCATGGTATAATAGTTATAATTGTTAAACGAAATAAACATTTAAATATATAATCATTCTAAAAGAGTGAAATAAAAGTACAACTTATTCAATTAATTATACTCTGTTGCAATTTTAGAAATTAAAAAATTATAGAGTAAGTCAGTTCTGCGCAATGCACCTGATGTACAATTATATTATAATAACATGTGTAAATTTCTCAAATTGGCAGGAGAAAACAAAACGACAACGTTTCAGGTCACGTGAGTGTGCATACCGTGAAAATTTGAGTTTTCCGCATGAGTGCCAATTATTATTTGGCTGTCATGTGTAAATTATTTCAACTTTTCTTAACATTAAAAATGACATATCATAAATTAACCAATTATAAAAACCACATATATATATAAAAAAAAAAAAACGTTGCAAACTCTCAGATGTCCAAACTCTAGGAAACGCGATTATCAAAGTTCAGAAGAAAAAAACTAGGTTTCATCCCTTTTTCTCCAAATGCCAAAATTAAATGACAGTATGATCGCATTTTTCTCAAATTTGAATAACCACTGGAAAGAAGATGATGAAAGATGAATGGTATACTTAAAGGAATGAATATCTTGTAAAACATATTTTTTTGGTTTACAAATTAATTTTAATTCAAATTGTAAGAAAAAATATTGGATCTAATTAGGCGATAACAATCAAATTAAGACAACATTAATTTTGTTATTTTGATCCTTATGGCACAAAAAGCATTATTTGCATGATCTCCACTGTGTCTCAGCTGGATTCTACCTTTCTATTTTTATATCTACCAATAAATTATTACCCTGTTTATCTGGCTAATGTAGCAATGAAATAATAATAAGTCTGAGCTTCAAAGATCGTGGAATTACTTGCATGCTTATCAATTGAATCTGCTGTTTCAGTGATCCAATTAATTGGCTTGTTTTTCACCTAAAAAGATATAAGCTACATACAAACTGTTGCGGATTGGCTGTTGTATTTTTCCAATTAATTACTTTTTGTTACAAAATTTCGGCACTATATAAATACAAGAAATGCAAAGGAAAAATAATCAAACAAGAAAGTTTTAAATAAAAACCAAGTAGAGAAAATCATCATAATTAAAGATGGGTAAGAGGACATTGGTGTTAAGCTTGATGGTATTAGTTATGTTGAGTAGCAGTATCATTTCATCATCAGCTGATTATATTGGGTATCCGGCTATCGGGAGAAATGGTATTCCCGGGAAAACCCTACCTATTGGTCCCCCAGCAAACCAATACAAGAGGGGCTGTGACGCCAGTACGCAATGCCGTGGAGGAAACTATTAAATAGTTTTGAAAGGGAGTTCAATGCCGGACGGCGAAAAATTAATACTAAAAAATGGGTACATTAATTGAAGATAAAATTACAATATTTTGGCAAATTGTAATCCAATTTAAAATTTTTTATTTTGAAAAATAAAATCTCAATTTATTTTTGGACCAGCCCAGCACTTATCAGTCTCTTTTCCTTATTCTCGAGACATTAAGAGCCTCATATAGTCGTTTATCACTTTTGTATTCATCTTTGAAGGTTTGTTTCAATTCTTAACTATAAATTCTAACTGACAATTTTCAAAATTCTAACAGTGTTTCCAATGACATGTGCAACCATTAGAAAATTCAATAACTACTGAAAATCGTTGTGATTTAACTTTGAGGGAAAAAAAAAACCATTTATTATATGTCTTTTTAGAAAATGAGAAAAATAATCTTCCTCGAAGGCAGAATATATTATCCTGCTTAATGCAGTCCTTGCCTCACTATCCATCTATTATATGTCATTTTACATCATCCTGGAAAAACTCTTGGGTAAACTCATTAAACTTCAACATGATTTCCTTTGTGGGATGAATGAATGTAAAATAAAAATTTGTTAGGTAATTTTAGTGATGTGTGCAAATCCAAAGCTAATGGTGGTTTAGGAATAAAAAATATGAATTGATTCAATAAGGTATTATTGGAAAAATGGGTTTGGAGATTTCTAGAGGAGCTTAATACTCTTTGGCCAAGGATAATCGAGCATTTCTGATTATTTTCATGAGTGGAAATTATTTAAAATAACAACCCAAGTAAATTTTTAAGCTGGTAAGATCACTTGTAATATTTTTAATTCTGAAAATAAATCGTTTTTTGGTCGAAAAAAAATAGTTTTAATCGACATCTAAAAGTGACTTTTTCTTTGTTGAGTTCAAAAGGAAATTTTTTTCGCATTTGATTTTACACATGCTCTTAATTTATTAATAGTGGAACCTAGATAATCTCGGAATCGAGGGCGGTCGCCCTTCCTGTTCCACCTTATGCCCACTCTTGGATGACAAAAGGTTGTTAATAATCCCAAAAAAAAACATTTTGGAAGGGAAAATATGCATGAGCCGAAGTTAAAATAAAAGCCCTTAATTTCTTATCTACATTTTATTTTGCATTTCAAGTTCTCTGTGCCACTTTTTCGTGTTTCAAAATTATTCCATCTCCTGGATCTTTAACAAATAGACCCAGGATTATGGTGGCCCATTGAATATTTTTATCCATTCCACATGTCATTAATCTAGACTATGAAATACATAGTGAAATATCATTTTTGAAACAGATGATATCGTGGCTTTATTGGCTATGGAAATAACAAACATATATGTATAGTGACACTGGTTTTATGTATGATTAAGGATTATATAGAGCATAATTTTGATAAGGACCATACTATTGGAAATTGGTTATGGAAATTGGTTATGAGTTTGGATGTTGACCTAACATTGGCCAAATTTCAAGATGATGATCCATTTGTAGAAAATGGAAACAAGTTGGAAATTCACAATCTACGTTTCGAGTAGATGAATTTGATGTATTTATTTGCTCAAAACCAATTTCGGGTGAATGAGATATTAATACATTAAATTGGTAATTTGTTGTGGAAAAGTTTGAGAGAAAATGTGGGAGAAATAGAAATCTCATCGATCCCACATCGGAAAGTGGAAGAGGAATTTACTTCCTTATTAATAGACTTGTGGTATGGAAAATCAATTTGACTAAAGTCTACATGGTGGTGCTACGGTTAGCCCGAAGGACGAACCCAAATAGTCTATTGATTGCACCCACATCCGCACGAGCACGCGCACATCGCACTTGTTGCATATGACCCGGATCGAGTCCACAGACCGGTTCAGTCGAACTGGGTGAAAGGGGCTAGCCGCCCCATACGAAAGGGTGCGATCTGGGCTGTTGGATCTAGATTTGATCCAAGTGATACGATCAGAGGGCCCAAATTCTTCATGTCCAGACAGTTGCACCTATTCACCAGAGGACACCACAACTCTTCAACTTCTATAAATTCAGTCCCTAGAATTCATTTCTTCAATCCGAAAATCCGAAAGCATTCAGTGCATACAAAAAGCATCTTAGCAATCTAGAATTCTGCATTAGTAGTCGTGTCAAGAAAGTTCCGGATGCCCGAGTTCGTTTGCCGATAGCTTCCGATTCGTAGTGCAACTATCGTGAAGTTTTTTTGTATCTTGGGGACGATTGCCATTGATATCGTATTGCACCGGAGTTCAGGGGCAATATTGTCTTACGGAAAGAGAGTCCAACTCTTGCCTCGACTTTTCGTATTAAGTCAGTTTTCTGCATCATCTTCATCTTCATCTACACACACAACACCACTTTTCTAACACATACGCCCCGCAAAATCTACATGTCAGTCATCTCTGAATATTTTTTTTATATCTTTAGTCCACGGCAAGAAAATTGTCCCAGAATCGTAACTTGCAAGATTATTATGTGCAAAATTGTTCTAGATTTGCGAAATTGTCCCAGAATTGTTGCTTGCGAAATTTACCAAAGATATTGTCCTAAATTTGGTAAGTTACGAGATTGGATTTGTCCTAGAAATATTGCAAGATTCGTAAGATTAACAAGATTTGGCAAGATTGACCTAAATTTGTCAAGATATCGCATAAATTACAAGAATGTTCCAGATTTATCACTTATTTATCTTTATTGGCATCTTTATTAGTTTTATTCATGTTTATCAAGTTGTTAGGATAGATTTTACCTTTGAGTCGGCTTGTTAGTATTTATATACCGTGTAATACTCTTTATTTTTTATCAATCAATAACTTATATCTTTAGTAAATTCTTGTTTTTTAATCGTTCTCCTGTTGGCTTGAGCCAAAACGTCGATTTTATCGTGTTCTCAAATTGTGATTCTCAACATATTCTACTAACGCTGCCACGTTAGCACCAATCGATATTTAACATTCTACGGCTGAGTATCAGACTAAAGTAATTAAATATCGAATAATTAAAAATTACATAATTAATTCAATTCGCGAAAATTAAAATTCGACACTAAAAAGTGACAATTTAAAGGATTAAAAAATAATTTTCAGTATATATATATATATATATCAGAGTGTTTATTTGGCGCTTCGTAGGCCTCTTGCTTTTTATGTTTTATATATTCGGGAATAAATTAAGACCGAGCCTCAAATTTAAAAGTAAAATAATCATAGTATTTTCCTTTTGTATTATTTTGTTATATATCCTAATATATGAATGAAGATTATAACAATAAATTATTATTTCTTGAGCTTAAAATTTGTCGCTATAGTAAAGGAATAATGTTTTTTAAGGACAGTAATTTAGGGAATTGTGTTTTAAGGACAATAATTTTACAGGCTTGGAAATGTAATACAATATATTTTTAAACTTGTAAATATAGGACAATATGTTTTAAAATTTGTAAAATAGGATAATATGTTTTAAAAATATGTAAATGTAGGACAATTGAGCCCAATTCAGGCTCGATTGTCCTATATTTATAGATTTTAATACATATTATCCTATATTTACATATTTTAAAAAATATTATCCTACATTTTTAAGTCCGTAGAATTATTGTCCTTAAAACTCAAATCCCCCAAAGTTATTGTCCTAAAAAAATATTTTGAGTGGGTCTCATGTGCACCAAGTGCACCGTGCACTCATATTGTATTTTAGAAGCATGCAACTATACAAAACAGAAACGTTCAACTATTCCAAACAGAAGCATGCAACTATGTACCCATATTAACAGTTGCACTTTTCTGTATAAATAAGTCGCACTTTTTAACATAACAAGTTGCACGCTTCTAAAATGCACTATGAGTGCACGGTGCACCTGGGTGCATACAAGACCTAACCTAATATTTTCCCCTATATTAGCAACAATATTTCTTGGATGCATGCATGCATGGCCTTCCATTTCGACTTCCATTAATTGAAGCACCTTAAGCAAACCTACAATTTCGGAAGTTCATTACCTATTTTCGAAAGCTAGCTATTTTCTTCATATTTCTAAATTTAGTGCAAAAAATATGAATGTACAACCTTCCATCCCAACTGAATTCCTGCACTAGGAAGTTTTGGAATGCAAAGGAAAAATAAATCAACCAAGAAAGTTTTAAATATAAACCAACTAGCAAAATCATCATAATTAAAGATGGGTAAGACGGCATTAGTATTAAGCTTGATGGTATTAGTTATGTTGAGTAGCAGTATCATTTCATCATCAGCTGATTATATTGGGTATCCGGCTATGGGGAGAGGTGGTGTTCCCGGACACACCCCAAGCGTTGGCGCTCCGGCAAACCACTACAAGAGGGGTTGTGAAGCCAATGATCAATGCCGTGGAGGATCAGGTTGAATAATTCAATCAAATATTTTCTGATTAATTAATTCTCGTTTAATAAAAGTGAATTGACCTTCATTGTAACCAAATGACTCAATGTCCTATTATAATGCTCTTTGATCCAACTTCATGTTCACTTTTGTATATTGTTAATTTGATCTGATTTTGCATTGGGTCATTTATATAATAATAAATATTATTTATTTCTTTTATTGTTCTTCAATGTATTATAAGTTATCTAATTTCAGTTCATCTTGTAAGAAAATTATTAAACAATGTTCTTCAATCCCAGCCGGGGTGATCAATACTTTAAAAAATTAACAAAGGCTTCATTGAAGATATATAAAATATAATCATATCATTTTTTCGCAGATTTCAATTTAATTTAAAAAAAGTTTCGAATTTATATACGGAAATACAATTTATAGGTAAATATGTTTGTAGGTCAATATAAATTACAACTATAATTGCCTACAAAAAATGTAAATTGCCTAGGGAATTATTTGTGTATGTAATTTGTTTGCCTACTAAAATTGCAAATGTGTAGGCAGTTTGTTTATAACTACGTAATTTGTATGTCTAATAAAATTCTAAAAGTTCATAGTCAAGTTGTAGGCAATACTATTTAAGGACCAAATTATTTTTTATTAAAAGATTTCGTAGCTATTTGAAAACTTTCGTAAACATTAATTCTCTATTTTCTTGCCTTACTATCCATCTATTACATGCCCTTTTACCTTTACCGCATCCTTCGTAAAAGCCTTGAGGCTCATTAAACTTTAGCAAGATTTCCATTGGGGGTGAGCGAACCTGAAAAATAAAAATTCCTTGGGTAGTTTGAAGTGATGTGTGCAAATTTTAAGATATGCAAATTTACCATTTTCTTCATACCTACATTTATCATTGTATGCAATTTGATACAAATTTAATAATTTCATCATATTAAAAAAACAAAATATATGTATCAAATATAAATTTTATAAATAAGAATACTCAAGTTATTTATTCCCAAGGCCCGATAATCCTACTTATCCTTTTATAATTGCACATGAGAAGATACAATACAATTGCCAAATTTAAGCTTTCATATAAAAATACTAAAAACATTCACAAATAAAATAAATCTCTTAAATTGTATTATTCAAAACAAAATTGGCATTGAAATTTCTTTATATATGCAAAATAATATTGCACATATGGATTGTGAATATGTGCAAAAAAGATTGCACACAAAACTAAATATTTTTCACAAGTAAAAAATAAATTGCACATAGTATAAATATTTTTGTACATGTGCAAACTACAAAACTTGCACACAATATTAAATATTTTTCACAAAAAAATACTAAAAATATTTACAAAATAAAATAAATCTCTTAAATTGTGCTATTCAAAATAAAATTGGCGCTGAAATTTCTTTATATGTGCAATATTATTTTGCACATACAGGTTGTAAATATGTGCAAAATAAATTACACACAAAACTAAATATTTTTTTCACACGTAATAAATAAATTGCACATAGTATAAATATTTTTACACATGTGCAAAATTAAATATTTTGCACACTAAAAAATGATGTGATAGTCGATGAAAAAAATTCAATAATTAAAATCGTCAAACTTCTCAATAACCGAAATAATTTTTTGAGGACAGGGATGATATTTTTTTAAGGGATGGAGAATCTTAAATAATTTAAAGAATTCCCTAAAAAAATAGCTGAAATGAATAGGGGGTTATAAAGGTTAAAATAGGTAAATTACAATTAAAATTGTATCTAATAGTAATAAATAAATTCAGTTGTACCTAGTGATGATGGAGTCTCAAAAATTGTATCTAAGAGCAATTATCCTAAAGTAATTTTTGCGGTATGGCGCATGGCGGAATGTGATAAGCTATTCCATAATTGATGT
Source organism: Stenogyne calaminthoides (assembly GCA_037126765.1). Taxonomy (NCBI): domain Eukaryota; kingdom Viridiplantae; phylum Streptophyta; class Magnoliopsida; order Lamiales; family Lamiaceae; genus Stenogyne; species Stenogyne calaminthoides. Next base: position 31,735,972 of record JBBCBC010000026.1, on the reverse strand, counting down.
TTCATTTTTTATTTCATAATATAGATGGATGACACATTGAATAATAAAGAATATCCAACGAACCATCATATTCTGGGGAAAAATGTTGTTCTAGGACAATAACTTTAGGGGGGTTGTGTTTTAAGGACAATAATTTTACTGACTTGGAAATGAATGTTTTAAAATATGTAAATATAGGACAATGTGTTTTAAAATCTGTAAATGTAGGACAATTGAGCCCGAATAATCCCAAATCGGGTGGAAATATCATGTGAGATTCGAGCTTGATTGTCCTACATTATAGATTTTTAAAACATATTGTCCTATTTTTACAAATTTTAAAACATATTGTTCTATATTTACAAGTTTTAAAATATATTGTCCTACATTTTCAAGCTCGTAAAATTATTGCCCCGTAAGTTATTGTTCTTAAAAAACATTATTCTCTCATATTCTGGGTTCATGTGTTAAAAATCGAGCAGGATGAAACACTAATGGAATACGAAAAGTGAAACATGGAAATCGAACCGGTGCATGACGGGATCCAATTGATTTATTTTTGTCTAATGGTCAAAATAAATGGTTCGATTCGGTGATTCAAAAATAGATGTTTCGTCATAAATTTTCTCCAAGCCTCCGCGTCAAAGTCTACCAGAACTAGGAACTGTTTTCGAAATTTGCAGTTTTATTTAAGAAAATTTTGTAATTCATTTTCGTATTTATTGATTATTAAATACGAAAATTTGTTGTTCACACCTCCAAACATATTTTGTCGTTCACACCTCCAAATATATATATATATAAATATGATACTAAAATAATAAGTTCATCGATTACCTCATATATAATGATCATTATTGTGAGATGGCAATTTTATATATTTTTAATAAACTATATATCCATATATAGAGTCATAGGTTTCCTGATCCATCTCCATTTCTTCAGTTGGACTATAGTCCTTATATTTGTCATATTTTAAATAATATTTTTGAAAAAAAAAATTGAGTAATAAAAATAATTATAATGATATTTCTTGGATGCATGTATGCCTTCCATTTCGACTTCCGTTAATTGAAGCCCCTTAAGCAACCTAAAATTTCGAAAGATCACTACCTATTTTTGGAAAAGAAAAATACTAGCTATTTTCTTCATATTACTAAATTTAGTGCAAAAATCATGAATGGACAAACTTGCATCCCAACTGAATTTCTGCACTTATAAATACAAGAAATGCAAAGAAAAAATAATCAACCAAGAAAGAGAAAAATCAATATCGGGATAAAATTTGAAGAAATTAAGGATGGGTAAGACGGCATTGGTGTTAAGTCTGATGGTATTAGTTAGGGATTTAAATCGATTTGGTCCCGTAACTTTGCACATTTATTGAAAAGGTCCCGTAAGTATCACATTTTTCAATTTAGTCTCATATGTATTCAATTTGTGCCGATTTAGTCCCAAATCGCCGGAGACCGGTCAAACTAGACAAAACAACGTCTTTTTATGGGGTGTGTTTTGCACGCGCCCCTAATTTCGATCGGGAAAAGCTGAGTGGCACCGGAATTAACACGTGGACCGTCAAATCAGTATTTTACCTATTAAAAAAAATTAAAATTACACATAAGTATAAAAACATTAAAAAAAATTCAAAAATCAAATTAATATATATTTCAGTTTCAGATTTAATTTTAAATAATAAAAAAAATCGCAAAAATTAAAAAATGCAGAAGCTTAATCCCTCTCTCCAAAACCTGCACTCTCCAACGCAAAAAATTTCTTCAATTTCTCATAATTCCCAAAAAATTTCTCATACATCTCCCTATCTTCAAAAAACCCCATAGGCATTATAACAAACAGGGATCTTGGCGTCCAACTGAATTCCGTGCATATAGGCCAAGGATCCTGCGAGCTCCTTAAACCCTAAATCCTCCTCCAAAAGAAAAATCAATATCGGAACTCCTTCCTCCAAATTAGGCATTTGAAGCATGGACAACAAATCGTGAACCCTAAAATCCCTAGCGTGGAGGAATTTGAAAAAAAGCAGGCGTCGGCAAGGCTCGTCTACGTTTCCTAAAAGTGGGATTTCCCACATTGAATAGGGGCAGTGGGTGGACACGAGCTTGTCTTTGAGCTCTTTTAGGGCATTTATTCAAGGGTTTGAGGTGGAATCTCTGATTTAGGTGTCCTCTTTGAAGGAAGGTGTGCGTGCGGCCGCCATTAGTGATGTTACGAAGGTTTTTTTAGAGGGCTTTTGGGAGGGTTCTGGAGTTGGGGTTAGATTGTTGGAGGTTGGACATGTGGATTCCATTTTTGGGTGTGGAAATGGGGTAGATTTTGCAGGGGAATGGGGAAACTGAGAGGGAGGTGGGAGAGAGATGGTGGGATTTTTTTATTTTTTTTATTTTGCGATTTTTGTTTTTATTTTTTATTTATTTAATGTTTATGAAATTGAAATATATATTAATTTGTTTTTTTAATTTTTTTAATGTTTTTATACTTATGTGTAATTTTTTTTTCGTTTTTCAATTTTTTTAATAGGTAAAATACTGATTTGGTGAGCCACATGTTAATTCCGGTGCCACTCAGCTTTTCCCGATCGAAATTAGGGGCGCGTGCAAAACACGTCCCAAAAAACGACGTCGTTTTGGCTAGTTTGACCGGTCTCCGGCGATTTGGGACTAAATCGGCACAAATTGAATACATATGGGACTAAATTGAAACATGTGATACTTACGGGACCTTTTCAATAAAGATGCAAAGTTACGGGACCAAATCGATTTAAATCCCGTATAGTTATGTTGAGCAACAGTATTATTTCATCATCTGCTAATACATTTGGAGATCCCGGTAATTCTCCCAGATATGAGATTAACCCTGGTTTTGGCGGCCCAGCAAACAAGCACAAGAGGCGATTAATATAGCTCTTTGATTGAGCTTTATGTTCATTTTGTATATTGTTAATTTGATCTAATTTTACATTGGGTCAATTACATATATAATAATGTTTTTTCGTTGTTTTATTAGTGTTCAATGTATTAATTAATTATCTAATTAATTTAATTCATCTTTCAAGGAAACTATTAAATAGTTTCGGAAGCACTACAAAAAAGAGGGGGTTTAACGACCTGTTCCGTAATATGGATACTGATGACACGTGGAATAATGAAAAATATTCAATGAACCATCATATTTTGGATTCATGTGTTAAACATCCGGTAGAATGGAATACCTATAGAATACGAAAAGTATAACATGAGAATCGAACCGGCGAAGAATACCTAAGAAGACAGGGTACATTGGAGAGAAAATTACAAAATTTTGACAAATCGCAATATAATTTAAAAACTTTGAAAAATAAAATCTCAATTTGTTTTTTATGATTCGAACCAGCTCCCTTCGATGTTCAAACCCATCAAGCAGCATTTGTTGTAATTAATCTTGAGACTCGATAGCAGTTCAAAGTTCCTAAGGATTCTTCTTATTGCTCAAGCATTTTGGGGGCTTGCTGACCCGATAAAGATTGTATCGTCAGCATACTGTAAGTGAAAAATCCTAACTTTTTCTCTCCCGATTTCAGCTGCTCTAAAAATCTCAACTTCCGTTACTTTGGAAGCCATAAGACTGAGACCCTCGACAATTAGCAGATATAGGAAAGGGGAAAGAGGGTCATATTGTCATAGACCTCTTTGAAGCTTCAAGTTTAATAAGTTCACACCCAAGGTTGAGAATAAGGAAAATGAGACGTTTAAGTATTGGGCTTGCTTGTTCGAAATTTGAATCCATTTACGATTGAGATTTGTAATAAAAAAAAAGTATTGGACTTATAAATGAGGCTCTTAACTGTCTTTACTAATCAAAAGAAAAATTAAACTTCAACATGATTTCCTTCATGGGGTGAATGAATTTGAAATAAAAATTTCTTAGACAACTTTAAGTGATGTGTGCAAATCCAAAGCTAATGGTAGTCTAGGAATAAATTAAAAAATATGGATTAATTTAATAGGACTTTACTGAGAAAATGGATTTGGAGAATTGTAATGAAGCCTAATACTCTTTGGGCAAGGATAATTGAGCATTTATATGATTATCTTAATGAGTGAGTAGGAATTATTTTTGGACTCCAAAACATTTACAAACTCAGGAATTTGAAATGCCACATTTTTTAAGCTTGTAAAATCAATTGTAATATTAACAAATATTTGAATTAATATCGAAAGAGTTGTCGCATTTTAAATCATACGCAAGGTTTTGAAATTTTAATTCTTATAAATACATGTGACAGTCCAGTCACAACATCTGTCGAAAAGCCCCAAATTGAAATGGCAAAACGCGTTGTTCCAATAGAATTGAAACTAAAATTGGACATTGTCAAAGTTATCCACAACAAAAAAAATTATGGGACAAAATCTATTTGAGGCCAAAATTATGAGACCATGTGTTCAAACTCCTCATCATTCATATGTATTTTCTGATTTTCCATCTCCATTTCTCCGATTGGACTATAGTTCTTATAATACGTCTCATGTGCCATATATGTCCATACAAATACAATACCTACCCTCATATAATATATTTGAAAAAAATGAATATTAACAATAATTATTATTTATAATTTTTCACTATATTAACAATGATATTTCTTGGATGCATGTATGCCTTCCATTTCGACTTCCATTAATTGAAGCACCTTAAGCAAACCTACAATTTCGAAAGATCACTACCTATTTTTGGAAAAAGAAAAAAAAAACACTCGACTAGCTATTTTCTTCACATTACTAAATTTAGTGCAAAAAACACGAATGGCAAAACTTGCAGCCCAACAAAATTTCGGCACTATATAAATACAAGAAATGCAAAGGAAAAATAATCAAACAAGAAAGTTTTAAATAAAAACCAAGTAGAGAAAAATCATCATAATTAAAGATGGGTAAGACGGCATTGGTGTTAAGCTTGATGGTATTAGTTATGTTGAGCAGCAGTATCATTTCATCATCAGCTAATTATATTGGGTATCCGGCTATGGAGAGAAATGGTATTCCCGGGAAAACCCCATCTATTGGTCCCCCAGCAAACCAGTACAAAAGGGGCTGTGAAGCCAGTGAGCAATGCCGTGGAGGATAAGGTTGAATAATTCAATCAAATATCTTCCGATTAATTAATTGTCATTAAATTAATAAAAGTGATGTTCAGCGTCATTGTAACCAAATGGCTCAATGTCCTATTAGTTTAGGCTCTTTGATTTTTTTTTATTTAGATTTAGTTGGAGAATAATGTTGGGCAAAAAATAATGCTCTTTGAAATTATTTTTCAGTGTATTAATTGTTTGATCTGATTTTGAATCGGGTCATTTAATAATAATTTTTTCTTTTTACTAGTTAATTTCTTGCAGAGTTGCAGTCCCTTTTTTTTTTTTTTTTTAAGGTTAATAGTTTCAGGAAGGGTAATTTCATAAGATTGGGATGAAATGCTTCTTTTGAATAGTTAATTAATAAAAAAACAAAAAAAGTATATTGTTGTGTATAATGTATTAATTTGGTTTAGTTAATTAAATGTGTGTTCTCTTTTAGAGTTAAAATTTGTGTATGTCATGGTATAATTGGTATAATTGTTAAACGAAATAAACATTTAAATATATAATCATTCTAAAAAAGTGAAATAAAAGTACAACTTATTCAATTAATTATGCTATGTTGAATTCTAGAAATTATAGAGTAAGTCTGTTGTGTGGAATGCACCTGATGTACAGTTATATAATAACATGTGTAAATATCTCAAATTGGCAGGAGAAAACAAAACGACAACGTTTCAGGTCACGTGAGTGTGCATACCGTGAAAATTTGAGTTTTCCGCATGAGTGCTATTATTTGGCTGTCATGTGTAAATTATTTCAACTTTTCTTAACATTACAAATGACATATCATAAATTAACCAAATATAAAAACCACATATATATAAAAAAAAAAAAAAACGTTGCAAACTCTCAGATGTCCAAACTCTAGGAAACGCGATTATCAAAGTTCAGAAGAAAAAAACTAGGTTTCATCCCTTTTTCTCCAAATGCCAAAATTAAATGACAGTATGATCGCATTTTTCTCAAATTTGAATAACCACTGGAAAGAAGATGATGAAAGATGAATGGTATACTTAAAGGAATGAATATCTTGTAAAACATATTTTTTTGGTTTACAAATTAATTTTAATTCAAATTGTAAGAAAAAATATTGGATCTAATTAGGCGATAACAATCAAATTAAGACAACATTAATTTTGTTATTTTGATCCTTATGGCACAAAAAGCATTATTTGCATGATCTCCACTGTGTCTCAGCTGGATTCTACATTTCTATTTTTATATCTACCAATAAATTATTACCCTGTTTATCTGGCTAATGTAGTAATGAAATAATAATAAGTCTGAGCTTCAAAGATCGTGGAATTACTTGCATGCATATCAATTGAATCTGCTGTTTCAGTGATCCAATTAATTGGCTTGTTTTTCACCTAAAAAGATATAAGCTACATACAAACTGTTGCGGATCGGCTGTTGTATTTTTCCAATTAATTACTTTTTGTTACATTACATATATATATCATGTATGGGTGGAGGTCTCATAATTTTGACATCAAATAGATTCAATAACTTTTTTTGTTGTCAATTTAGTCTCAAAGTCTTTGACACAATGTCCAAATTAAGTCCCAAGGGCTCCGACATATTCAAAAGTACGTCGTTTTGTCGATTGAATTTAGGGCGTTCTGGCCCCGTGACTAGACTGCCACATGTAATTTTTTTATTTTTTTTTACACTGAAATTACAGGTCATAGAATAAAAAAAAAATTGATTTGATTTTATTACATGTAATTCCAGGTTTAAAAATAAAATAAAATTACAAGTGGTCATTAAATTCTCAAAACCGTCCGACTGCCCGCACCGAGCCACATTGCACCACCATTGATAAATTTTTATAATAAACCGTGCTTAATTTTTTGGTGCAAAACTGCACCGCAAAATTGGTGCAATTTCAAATTTCCATTACAAACCGCACCGACCGCACTACGTAGTTGTAATAATTATAATTTAAATTTTGTTGATACCAAAAATATGTGAATGAGTTAAAGTGTTAATGTGACTATGATTGACATCAAACTAATAATTGTTGATGTTGCACGGATGTGTTCCAGATGTTGGACAACATTCTGCACAACATCATAAATTTGTCCTTTCTACTAACACTGACTCCGTTTTAACAGATGTGTTTTTCTATGTTTCCTACACTGCAGGATGAAGACAATTTGGTTTATTGTCAAGCGGTTGCAATGTGGTGGAGTGAGAATAGAAAGATCATGGGTGGTTACACCAAGATCATGGTGATAGTGGAGGAGATGTTCAAGGTTATCCAAGCCTAGTGGATAGGACTATGCAGTTGATCTTCAAGTCTATAAATACCCTGTATTGGTCGACATTCAAGTTGGAGGAAAAGTGAAATACCATTTGATCTACTCCAAACTTTAGAGAGTAACATTCGAGACACAACCGAAAGTACAACTTAGAGTGTTTGTATCCAGTATGAGTGTGAGGGTCGATGTTATTCTATTTGTACAGGTCGAGGGAATACAATCTCTCCCATCAGTATTAATTTTATCTTATTAGATCAAGTTTTAGGTTGAATAAGATCACTAGTTACTTGATTGAATAGATTGATTTTTGGTGTGTGGTTTTTCACTACACCTTTTAAGATCTTGTAAGAGGTTCTTGTGTATCTCACTACTTGTTATAGTGATGTTTTTAACCATGAGGTTCGTATAGTCTGAATTAAGACTATACAAAATTTTGAAATCCTTTGCACTGCGTTTAATACTTCCGTTGTCATATGTTGTTCTAGATGTTGCATAACATTTTCAACAACACTCTAAAAATACACCACACACACTGTCAATAATAATTTGTTGTGGATTGGAAATTAATGATGAACAAAGGGAATGTTCATCATATATGAGTGATGATTGCTATTGAATGCTTGATGATTGCAAGTATTAAATTGCAAGAGTGTTTGGGTCAAATGGCCTCTTTTCGGCTGATAAAGCCTTGTAATAAATGAGATTTTCGTGAACCCTTAAATGAATTCTAACTACATGTATTTATACTACAACAAACATGGGAATAGCTCCCTAAACCCTAGTCTCTAGGAAATTAATGCACGTCTGCCAGGAAACCTAGATTAGGATCTGCTGATCAAGCAGTCTCTAATTATGATTTTCTTGTCCTGATTCGCCTGTTTGAGGTCGCTAAATGTCACAACCATCCTTATTTAACCCAACATTATCGGAATATAAATATAATTCAACCTGTAACCCTGCTATAATATTTTTTTTCTCGAGCATTATGACATCAACATCATCTCACACACCAACATAACCTGATTTCAAGCCCAACATAATCTATATATATATATATATATATATATATATATATATATATGAGTAGTGATATAGAATCAACTATCTGATTTTTTATGGAACCAGATTAATGAGGTGTCATGCCAACTCATCATCTACATAATTAATTCTACTCAAATAAATTATAGAATGTTTTATAATATACTATACCCTAAACCATGAATTTAAACCCTAAATTATGAACCATTTGGGTCGGGTGAACCATGAACCACTCGGGCAGAGTTCGGGTGTGGCTGGGTTGGGTCTGAGACGGGTAAAAAAAAAAATTTGAACTAAACTGAAAAAATAAAACTGAACTGAAAAAAAAAACTAAATTTTTTTTTACCAGGCCCGGACCCAACCCGGCCAGATCCGAACCCGGCCAGATCCGAACCCGGCCCGAGTAGTTCATGGTTCATCCGACCTGAATGATTCATGATTTAGGGTTTAGGGTTCATGGTTCACCCGATCTGAATGATTCATGATTTAGGGTTTAGGGTATAGTATATGAGAGAATTCTGTCTCATCTAAAAACTCGAGCTTGTAGAGAGGGTCGGGAATAATTTATTTACTTAATTTCCCTCAACACTCCCCCTCACTCATGGGCCGAATCATTGCCTCTACTCTTTAGAGAGGAGGCCCAACAGAGTGGACAATTTAAATGGGTGGAGTGCTTCTACGGGAATCAAACCCACAACCTGGGCTCTGATACCATAAGAGAATTCTGTCTCATCTAAAAACTCGAGCTTGTAGAGAGGGTCGGGAATAATCTATTTACTTAATTTCCCTCAACAATATATTATAAAACATTCTATATTTTATTTAAGTAGAATTAATTATGTGGATGATGAGTTGGCATGACACCTCATTAATCTGGTTCCATAAAAAACCAGATAGTGGGTTCTATATCACTTCTGATATATATATATATATATATATATAACAAATACCAATAAACCAGTCACCCAAACTCAAACCCCAAGCCAACACAATAACGACTCACAATAAAACTCAAGTCAACACCCTAACAATTCACAGTCAGACTCTAAGCCAACATAGATTAGTACATATAAGCCCTAATAACATGAAATAAAATAAAACATATCCCAAAAGCGACAGCATATCACAATGGAAGCAAAATAAACCACGGTATGCCCAACAGGTCGTCATCTATGTACACCGCCACTCAAAACATGCAGGAGCTCCACAGCTTGTCCAGTAAGGTTGTCACGTCACTACATCTCATGATTACCTACAATGCATAAACTAGGTGAGACATATAAATCTCAATAAGCAGAAATTATGAATGATAAAAACTTCTTTCAAAATCCTCTCTCTCTCTCTCTCTCTCTCTCTCTCTCTCTCTCCTCTCTTTATTTATTGGGGGACCCAATTTCCCGGACACACGGCGGTAAAACTTCTGGATACACGCCGAATAAAACTTTCGGATACACGTCAGAATAAAACTTCTGGATACACGCCAGAATAAGACTTCCGGATACACGTCGGAACAAAACTTCTGGATACACGCCAGAATAAAACTTCCGAATACACGCCGGAGTAAGCTCAATACACTGACCACCACGTGGCCAAAACACCTCACCTCACCTCGCCTCTTTCTAAGCATTCATATCTCGGCTTATTCGTATGTTCATGCATGATATGTTTGATGCAATGCAACACAAATATCTCACAAGATTCACATAACGTCGAACTCACAGGTTCGATTCATATAACTTTCGAGCTCACAAGCTCTTTCCACAATAATCACTAAATATCTGTAAAGCTCACAATTCACGTAAAATTCACATATTGCCAATTATATACATAAATTATTCACATATATAATACAATGTTTATGCATTGTAGTTGCAAATGAATTTCTACTTATCTCGAATCCGCAAAATATCGCTCCCTCAACCTCCTAAACCGCCTTACTGAGTCCAACTATCAAATTTGATAACAATCAACCATGAATATTATTTCAATTCAAATCTCCATTTTATATAAAATATAACATTATAGAAATCCTATTATATCACTTAATCAACACTTTTTATGTTTATTTTCCTTATCATTTATTTTTACGCTCATAGAGAAACCTTAATTACCCGACTGAACTCAACACACGCTAGACAAATTACATCTTTACAAATCGCCAAGTAGAATTATTAATTAACATATGAAGTACTCATAAAAGCATAAATTTAACTAGGTTATTAGCTTCTTCGAGACTAATATACAAAACCCTAAAGGTGCTAATTCAACTTAGCTAATATGTATATAAAAGTTCATTAGATTAAGATCTATGTATATACCTATATTGATTGTACGACCCAGACGTCTACCGTCTCGATCTCTCCTCCTTTCTCTCTCTTTTTTTCTTTTTTTTTTCTTTCCTCTCCTGCGCTATCGCGACCGCACCCCCCTTTCTTCTTTCTTCTTTTCGTCTTCATACTAGAGCATGGTCATATAAATATAGTCATGAATTTCAATGCACCGCCTCAAACTTTTCTTAACTTGGAAGTTGGAAGGTTTTATTTAGTTTTATCTTAATATTTACCCTTAATTGTTATCACATATATATACTATACATTATTTTAATAATTTCCCCATCCATCATATCACTATGTATGTGCGCCCACATATATACATACACACCTTAATTAATACGAAACACCTACAATGCTTAATGAATATCGTATATTAATTATAATGAGGGACTCAGATATTACACTAAAGTTGCGTCCGAGGTCGTTGGCGCTGTACTCGAGGTCGCTGGCGATGTACTCGAGGTCGGTGGCGCTGTATTCGAGGTCAAGCTCTGAGGTTTTTCCTTTTCAATGTCTCTGCTCCTATAACTCATGGGTTTTTCAGGGAACAGATTTCCCTTTGGGAAAAGTCTTCTCTGATCCTGGGTCTTTGCTGGCACGCTCTTTGGGGTTCCGTGCCATCTGTAGGTTGAAACCCGAGGTCCCCGTCAAGCTTGCATTGGCTAAGGTCGGATTGCGGTCCGACCTTGATTTAGGCTAGCCCGGGATGTTTTGCCTTATAGCGAGGTCGCCTAACTCTACATAAGCTAGGATCTCACTTCCGTCCTCTTGAAATTTCAGTATGTCGAGTGATTATACCTTGCTAAGATAATTATAATTTCTAAGTATGTGACCTCGTCCACCCTTAAATAATTCTCACACAACAAATTCGACATCCTATATCTCTAACCCTCATTTTTCAACTAAGTCCACAAGGTAATAAACCATGTTCATGATTTTTATAATTTGTATTCTTAGCTTTTATAGATAACAAGCTCATGATTTGTTGTTATATTATAATTTTCAACCTCTTTCAAAATGTTTTCAAGAGTTGGACCTCTACAAATTAATTATATTAGGGTTTCAAATATTTGAGAAAAAAAAATTTGGTCCCATAATTTTTATGTAATCTATTTTTGGTCCCAAAATATTTAACTATCCAATTTTGGTCCCATAACTATTGTGTTTGTCCAATTTTGGTCTCATTTTCGCCGGAAAAACAAAAACGACGTCGTTTTCGTTCAAAAATTGGGGATCTCCGATCGATCGTGTGTCCAAATTGTCGTTTGTCCAATTTTGTTCCATAACTATTGCGTTTGTCCAATTTTGGTCCCATGTTTTGTTTCTTTTAAACAACTAAAATTAAAATTAAAAGAAACAAACACGGGACCAAAATTAAAAGAAACAACATTTGGAATGCAAATTAAGTATCAAGAAGCAATGAATGAATCGACCATATATATATATATATATATATATATATATATATATATTTTATGATAATTTCATATATAGTGTGTAATAATGTTACAAAATATGATGAATTATGCTTTGTAGCTAAAGATGGAGAGTAGCAATTAATAATGCAACAATTTTAAGAGGAAAAATGAATTGAAAAAATATGGATGCATGAGATGAGATGAGATCAGACGGAATGGTTGGTCATGATCATCATGAGTCTGCGGCGATGGCATTCACTACTACACATTTGATCTTGGAGAACTCCACTTGGAGAGCCCGTTTAGAAAGAGCTCTCCAAAATCGCCCTTGGAGAGCGGTTTTTAATTAAAAATAAAATAAAAAAATGAAAAAGCAGTTCTAAACCTCTCTCCAAGAGAGAGCGGTTCAGAACCACTCTGCAAGCTCCAAGAAAGAGCGGTTGTTAACCGCTCTGCAAGTTCGAGCACTTGGAATGCGGTTCAGAACCGCTCTGCAAAAGAGAGCGGTTCTAAACTGCTCTGTAAGGGGATGGATTCAGCAGCCATATACCAGACCCCATCTCGTTTAAATTTCTAAACATATTCATTCTCTCATCTCTCAGCCACCACACGCGTCGCCCTAGCTTACCATACCGCTGCCGCCGCCTCCCATACCGCCGTAATTGAGAAGGGAGAAAGCCTCTTACAAAGCTAGCTTACTAAGGCGAAGGAATATTGTCGTTGATTGCTCGATCACCTCCCCTACTGCCGTGCGTCGCCTCCTCCTCCTCCTCCCTACCGCCGCCGCTGCCTCCTCCTCCTCCCCTACCGCCGCCGCCTTCTTCATAGGTAATAATTATTTTATTTCATGTTTTTATATATATATGTATGTGCAGTAGTATATATATATATATATATGTACAGTACGTAGTGTATATATATGTGTGTGTATGTGCAGTAGTGTATATATATATATATATGTATGTGCAGTAGTGTATATATATACGGTAGGATATATATAGTTATGTTAGATAGATTAATTAATTGGTTTGTTGTTTTTGTTTAAATATTAGATTGTTTAATTTAGTTTAATTGTTGTTATATGTTAGAATTAATTATTGTTTGATTAGATTGTGGTTAATTGGTTGTCAATTTGTGTGTTGTTTCACTCAAAAGTATTAGTTGTTTGATTTAAAGGTATTAGTTGTTTCATTTAAAAGTATTAGGTGTTTCATTAAAAGGTAATATTAGTTGTTTCATAAAAAAGTATTAGGTGTTTTATTGATAGGTATTAGTTATTTCATTCAAAGGTATTAGTTGTTTCATAATAAGGTATTAGGTGTTTATTCAAAGGTGTTTGTTGTTTCATTAATAAAAAAGTATTAGGTGTTTTATTCAAAGGTATTAGTTATTTCATTAAAAGGTATTAGTTGTTTCATAATAAGATATTAGGTGTTTCATTCAAAGGTACTAGTTGTTTCTTTAAAAAGTATTAGTTGTTTCATTCAAAGGTATTAGTTGTTTCATTCAAAAGTATTGTTGTTAGTGTGTGATTAATGTTGGTTTAATTATATTGTTGTTAGTAGCTTGTCATTCTGAAACATGTAAACCCACCAAAACCACTTAAAATGTAAACAACACTCAATCATCTGAAACATAATATATCAACCCATTGCATCAACAAAAGATTATGAATTATGATACCCCACCAATTTTCACCACCCTAATGACGTCATAGTATGAACTACGCAGTAGCAGATAAAATTGGGGTACCATAACATATGTGGTTTGATTGGGGCCTTTGGGCTTAAAAGTCATTTTATTAGGGGAATTGTTCTTTGATACTTTTATGTTATATGGATGGGCTAAATCACATGACCAATATTTGACTTAAGCTAAATAATCACTACAATCTGTAACTAATCATGTTTCGAAACTCTCAGTCATATATGATTTAGACAATGAACTCCTGTCACCATAACTGTTCCGATTAAGTATAGTTAGGTATGCTTTTAGGTTTAATATTTTTAGATACATTGTCTTGAGAAACAGTCTTCATGTTGTATTTCCTATAGGCATTTAGTTCTATATGGATTGAAAGTGGGTTTAAGCAGATCGATTATCAGATGAGTATAGGAATGGGGTGGAAGAATTTTGTAATCATGCAATTAGAAACTGCACCGACCCTCGGTACATTCCATGTCCGTGTTGGAAATGTATGAATGGAAAAACCGTTAGTGGTCGAGAAAGTCTGTTTGACCACTTGATGATTCACGGTATTGATAAAACATATATCGTTTGGACATATCATGGTGAGAGAAGAGATGGATGTAGCTCAAGCAACCTAGAAACTGACTTTAGGTTTGAAGATACAGTGGATGCGGATATTTTCGATGATGTACCGACTGTTGATACATCGAGTGGGGATGATGATGATCTGCGAGATCACCCTTATATGTCAGAGAAGTTAAGGGATTCTGCTGGATTACCACTGTGGCCCGGGTGTAAGAAGGCAACAAAACTGTCAGCTGTGTTGATATTGTTCAACCTAAAACAGCTCACCAGTTGTCCGATGAGTGCTTTACAAGTATACTAGAAACAGTTAGTGGTCTACTGCCTGATGGAAATGTACTGCCTAAGAGAGCATATGATGCTAAACAAATGCTCAAGTCCATCGGGTTAACACATCAGAAAATTCATGCTTGTCCGGGTGATTGTATCTTATTTCGAAAGGAGTGTGCAGAGCTCGATGAATGTCCCAAGTGTGGGCTAAAGCGATATAAGAAAAATAAATCTCCCGCGAAGGTGATGTGGTACTTTCCAATAATACCAAGATTCAGGAGAATGTATAGTAGCGTTGTGGATGCTAGAAATTTAACTTGGCATCATGATGATAGGATCAAAGATGGAATGCTAAGACACCCTGCTGATTCACCCCAGTGGAAGACATTCGATGTCAGGCATCCAGAATTTGGCATCGAGCCACGACACTTGCGTCTTGCACTCTCAACTGACGGAATGAATCCGTTCGGTATCCAAAGTACCAACCACAGTACATGGCCAGTGATTCTGTTAGTTTATAATCTTTCACCCGAGTTGTGCATGAAGCCCACTTACATGATGTTGTCTATGTTGATATCAGGACCCAAACAACCTGGTAACGACATAGATGTATATCTGGCTCCTTTGATTGAAGACTTGAAGCTCCTGTGGGATGAGGGTGTCGATGTGTATGATGCTTGTAGAAAGGAGAATTTCAAGTATTGTCACAAGCTGGAGTATTGGCCAAGAATTTTCGGGCTTGGCTGAGAAGTCAAGCACGAGATCCGGATACTGGTCTTTACTCGGCTAGTCCGCCCGTGGCCTATCAGAATTGCCCGTCGGTGGCCCCATACTGGAAAGAGTTTGTGTGACGATCTATGGCTGATGAGTTCCAGGTAAAATTGATAAATACCATTTAATGTCCTATGCTTTTCAGTGTTTATCGTATTTCTATTAAACTGTAGCTACTAAGCGAGAAATCGCAAACAAGCCAAATCGATGGAGGGGCGATATCGTGGCTCGAACAAAGGGTATGCATGCATAAGAGAAAATTTGGTAAGATCAAAATCCTAACATTTTATTTTGTTTATATATTTACTTTTAATATATCTAATAAGGAAACACGTTAATGACTATCGTAGAAAGAAGAAAAAAATAAAGATGGAGAGAGTCAGCATGTTGTTACCCGTTTCGAGTTATTTCAAACTACCAGAAAGGCTCGAGACCGGAATATTCTCGATTCCAGTGCACAGCATAATAATCGAAGAAGGGGTAAGCTATGCATTAATTTGTCTTTGAATTACAAACTATTATTTCTAAACAAATGATTAAATAATAATATTTTATAATTCAGGAGCGTTTATCTCAGACCATGACGCCCGAAGACATCCACTTTGTCGGTACCGATGATCTACTTGGACGGGCTTTAGGTCGTCAGGAGCATCCCGGCCGTTTACGGAGTGTTGGATATGGTGTCACGAAGTCATCATTGGCCATGTTACCTGGTCTTCAAGCCATGAATATGGTGGGTATACTTTCGGAACAGGTTGCCCAGATGGCTAAAGAGTTGGAACAAATGAGGTCTGGGAGACGCTCACATCACGGAATGTCCTCTAGTGGAGCAAGCAGTGAAAATAGTGTTGCTGATGCTATGTTTTCGGCTAATGCTAGGGATGATTTTATTGAGGCACTTCGAAACGACGTCCCGCAGGTATCAGATGTGTATCACATTTATTTTAATTAAAGACTAGTATATATATTTAAATTTTCTAACTAAATATCTTATTCGAACAGTCACCGACCTTATGCTACCTTTATTTGGAGAATCCTACTCGGTTGGTGGCTACGGGAATGTTGCTCAATAACTCCGATGGAGTTATTTATGGTAGTCCCATCACTCCTGGTTTCGGGAGGGTCACACTCGATGTACCCACAATCGGAGAAGAGGATTCACCGGTGCCTAAACCAATTGATGAAGTTGTCACCGTCGGAACAGCGATCGGGCACTTCATCAAATGGCCGATCAACTTGGTATCTCTGACCATGAAGGTAAATTTAATATATGTTATTAAAGTTCATTATCTTATTTGTCATTTTAAATAATGTTGCAAATTGATTGTAGAAATTGTCGATACCACAAAAGCCTAAACAGAAATCAAAGGGTGTCGCAGTTTGTCAGAGGGAGACAACGACCAGAGACTCCACTATTGGTGATTGCAGACTTGGTTATCCCTTGCCTGGAGACTTAGATCACGACTACACCATACATAATACGGTGCAAGTGATAGTGGAGTCCTCTGACTTCGATATGATCACAGTTCCTATGAATGCTTACTTTCATCGGAATTCTATTGAAGAATACATCGCTCGAGAGCATGTGATCGAAGTCGTGAACGACCAGTGGTTGAGTGCAACGAGCATAGCCTTATACCTCAGGTATGTGTTTACTAATTCATTCTAAGTATTTACTTTCTATATAGTTTACTTTTCAAATTAAATATTAATTAGCGTATATATGTTGGTTAAAGATATTTGGGTGAGGTATATCTCTCCAGGGATCCTCGAGCATGTGGAATGTATTCCTTCGTCTCCCCCCAAGTGTCTTGCTCAATGGGAGATATGGCAACGACCATGGAGTGGTTAATTTTTCATTATATGCTGAGTTATACTGACATAGATCATCTCATTTTTTGGCCAACAAATGTGGGGTGAGTACAATAAACATTTCATTAAAATTTATATTCATAATATATATGATATTTGCACATATGCTAAATTTACTGTTAATTTTAATATTCTTAATATAATATAGGAATCAATGGGTGCTGGTCGCCATAAATATGATCACATTAAATGTGTATTTTATGGATCCAGCTGTGAATGGGTTGACTTCAAATCGACCTAATCTTACTTCGTACATAGAAGCGTAAGCTCATTTTTAATATTATAATATAATGATTTGTTTTACTTATTAACATTATGCATATTTAATCTAACTTTATTTTTTAATTATAATAATAATAGTGTGATGACCCAATATCGGAGCCGCCTTCCTAATCAAGGCTCAAGAGCTAAATTCAATAAAGTGAGCTGGAATAATGTTAAGGTAAATATAATTTATTAAATTATCAAATTAATATAAAATAATTATAATTGTAATACGTGATTATATTGCTAATCAACAGGTATCGAGGCAATGAGATAGTGATCACTGTGGACATTTTGTGTGCTGTTATATTGAAGATATAATACGAGCTTCTCAAACCGCTGTTCCTATCAACGTAAGTCAATTTATCGATTTATTTAAATTATTATTAATTGAATAAAAATCATACTATATATCTAACTATATTGATTAACTGATCGTTGTTTGCAGTTTGTCTATGATCGTCCGCTCAAGTCTTACTCCAAACAAAGAATGATCAAATGGAAAATGGAATGGACAGGGTACCTTTACAATTGATTCTTGTATAATTATAGATAGATTGGGATAACTTTTGATAGCATATTACTTATATATATTTGTATTGGTATGCATGTTTTAATTTGTTGTATTTGGACGATTAATATTTATTTTATGATGTGTATGCATTAATTTATTAATTTATTTGATGTTTTGGTATTGGACAATTAATTATTGTGTGGTGAAAATTTTGGTTTTTAGTTTTGGTTTTGGTTTTATATAAACAGGATTTTAAAAATATAAATTAAATTAAAAAATATATATATATATATATATATATTGGACAGCGGTTAAAAACCGTTGTCCAAGTGTATTTATATATATATATATAAAAATTAAAAAAAAGGGGGTTAGACAGCAGTTGTGAACCGCTGTCCAAGTGAATATACTTGGACAGCGGTTACAAACCGCTGTCTTAGCTTAATCGCTTGGAATGCGGTTAACAACCTCTTTCTTAGGGCAATGCGGTTAAAAACCGCTCTCCAAGTGCAATATCTTGGAGAGCGGTTTTATCAGTTGTCCAAGCTTTGAGAGCTGTTACTTGGAGAGCTGTTATAACCGTTCTCCAAGCTCATTTTTAACAGCTCTCCAAGCCCAAATCTGTATTAGTGATTGTGAATCTTTTTTGTTGCAATCCCTATAGTCGTCGTCCTCATAAACAGGTTTTTCTGGTGGAGGGTGTGGATCATTATTGAGCCTCATAGCTCCATTGTCAATCCGTCTACAAGAACTCATACTGCAAACTAACAGCAACGTCACCAATAGTACTACTAATCTTGTTGTCTTTCATGTCCACATATTTATTTATTTATTTATTTTCCTCTCAAAGTTGCAAGCTACGCAATTTATTTTCTTGCAGCTTTTTTATTTGGGCTCAATTTCTTGGCTTTATATAGCCAGATTGAATTCCTGAACGTGCAACATTGTCCGTCCATTAATTGATCATGAATATTGTTGTCCTCTGAATATTGTTGTCCTCGGAAAATTTTGTTGGACTTTCATGATTTGATTTATCATATTGGGTTCCTTGATGGGCTCCAAAGATCTGGATTAAACCTTAGTTGATATATTAGACTTAAGATGTTTAATTAATTTGGGTTGTTGGATTTCGACCTGCTCTTATTTTGGGCTATAGATCTTTGTTTGACTTGACTTCTTGGACTTTATAGAGATCGGATTTGATTTTTTATGTCTCAAAACTTGATTTTGGCCCAGTTAATTTGATGACTCATTAAATCGTCATCTATTTATCTATTTATTTTACTGATTGAATTTATTTATATTCCTTATAAATAAATAGTAAATTTAATCGACATTTAACACATAATTTTTATGTGTCGCAATTTAATTCGCAATTAAAATTTGTTCGTCCACAGAAAACTTTGACTCTTTCATAATTTGAACCAGCATACGTTGGCATGTAGTACTTTTTATTCATTTTAATTTCTAAATTTCGGTATCTTGCTTAACATATTTCATTTATTTTTAGGCATAATGTATTCAAATGTCCACAAAATATCATTTTTTTACTTTGAGAGGTTATTAAACTATTTTATATTTTAAAAAGTTATATTCTTGATTCGTGAGAATTTTTTAAACTATCCGTGGATGTGAAGATTTTAGTGACATATACGTAAATTACATACACATTTTGCATATTGTATAATGTATAACGATATTACTCATATGTAGGAGTATCCGAGTATATTATATATGCATAATTATTCGCAATAATTGGAATGCAAATTAAGTAGCAAGAAGCAATGAATGAATCGAGCATATATATTTATGATAATTTCATATATAGTGTGTAATAATGTTACAAAATATGATGAATTAAGCTTTGTAGCTAAAGATGAAGAGTAGCAATTAATAATGCAGCAATTTTAAGAGGAAAAATGAATTGAAAAAATATGGATGCATGAGATGAGATGAGATCAGATGGCATGGTTGGGCATGATGATCATGAGTCTGCGGCGGCGATGGCATTGTGAATCTTTTTTGTTGCAATCCCTATAGTCGTCGTCCTCATAAACTGGTTTTGCTGGTGGAGGGTGTGGATCATTATCGCGCCTCATAATCGGGAAATAATTAAGAGAAATAAAATCATAATTTACATCTTCAGAGTACAAAATGCTCATCAAATAACTCTATAATCGAACAAAGGACCCATTAATCTGGAGGGCCATGAAGCCAAAGGACTGGTCCATTTTAATAATTAATCGTAACTTTGGGGAGTTTATGAATATGAAAACATAGAGAAGAGCATTTTTACTATAATAAAAATCGATATTCATGATTTAGAATGCACTCATCTAAAAAGTCCAAACTAGCACAAATTAACACTCAACCCTTCCAAAGTCCATAAACTTCATATGCTCAAATTATATTATGTCTCACCATAAGACCGCCTCCGCGCAAGTGTAGTTAAAATAAAACATTTAATATGTGATATTCTACATCCACTCACACAATCTCCGGCAAGACACATCAGCTCTTTCTCTGGCCGGAGAAAAAAAAAAAAAATGCGTACGTATGAAGGTGCAACAACATAAGAAGTTGCTATTTTTACAATAATCACGATATTCGTGATTAAATTGGTACTGCATTAAAGGTCGTACATTTATACAAAATTAAGTCAAGTAAATATAAGCATACAATTTTCCTTTAGTATTACTTCTCCATATATCGATCCCTACTATGGTCTACGAAGATTTTAACCATAATTATTATTAATTTCTTGAACTTATAATTTGTCATTATATTAACAGCATTTCTTCGATGCATGTAATATAGCCTTCCATTTCGACTTCCATTAATTGAAGCACCTTAAGCAAACCTAGAATTTCGGAAATTCACTATATTACTAAATTTAGTGCAAAAAATACGAATGTACAAACTTTCATCCCAACTGATCATTTATGCACTATATAAATACAAGAATTAATGCAAAGAAAAAATAATCAACCAAGAAAGTTTTATATACATTAACCAAGTAGCGAAAAATCATCGATCATAATTAAAGATGGGTAAGACCGCATTAGTGTTAAGCTTGATGGTATTAGTTATGTTAAGTAGCAGTATCATTTCATCATCAGCTAATTATATTGGGTATCCGGCTATCGGGAGAAATGGTATTCCCAGGAAAACCCCACCTATTAGTCCCCCAGCAAACCATTACAAGAGGGGCTGTGGAGCCAGTACGCAATGCCGTGGAGGATCAGGTTGAATTAATTAATTCAATCAAATATTTTCTCATTAATTAATAAAACTGATTTGAGCTTCATTGTAAACAATTATGACTCAATGTCCTATTAGTTTAGGCTCTTTGATTATTTTTTTTTTATTTCTTTTTAGTAGGAGAATAATGTTGGGCAAAAAAAAAATGCCCTTTGAATTTTTTTTTTTTTCAGTGTATTAATTGTTTTTTCCGAGTTTGGATTGGGTCATTTAATAATAATTTTTGTTTTTTACTATTTCCACAACGTCAAACCACCACGGTTTCAAGGTTAATATTTTCAGAAGGAGTGGTTTTCATACGACTGGAATGAACACACTTTTTTTAAGAGTTAAAATAATAAAGAAACTATAAAATAATGTATATTGTGTAATGTATTAATTTGGTCTAGATAATTAGACGTTAAATTTGTTTATGTTACCAAATAACCATCCTACACACAAGTGAAATAAAAGTAAGTTACTCAATTAATTATACAAGTTAAATATTAGAAAATCATAAATTATAAAGGAAGTTTAGTGTATACATGCAGCTAGCGCATTGGTGCACAATTAATATTATTTAATAAACATAATTAATTGATAATGTTCATGATAAATAAAAACAACTAAAGCATCTCCATTTTTGCTGAAGCTTTAAATACAAAGGCAATCTCTGGAGGCACCTTTTATATGTTTCTCTAGTGCATTTATGCATGCATATATACACATAATACATGCACTTTAAGCTTCTTGCTTTCGGTGGGTAGGTCATCTACTTTATAGTATCATAAAATAACAGAGGTAAATAAAAGGATATTCAAATCTTTGCAGGGATTTCTTGGTTTGTGTATATATTGTATATGCATTTATGGACTCGATCCCCGCCGCCTTTTAAAAAAGAAATGTTTTCGTGAAAAAATATGCATAATCTCGCTCACATGTAGTATTATATCGTTTCAATATAATGATACATTAATTTTGCAACAAACTAAAAAAAGATATAATGCATCAAAGCCCAATGATGAAGTATCACATTTTGTTTGGAAAGATCCATAAATTAATTTTCATTTTTAAAAGCTCTTAAATTATCAATTTTTAATTGTTTTAAAAATTGTTATTTGACTATATTTTTTTGAGTTAGCTTAATGTTTTTCAAATAAAATATGACACATTAACTTAATTTCAATGCTATTATTTTTAGATTTATTCCCAAAAATTTTTTCAAAAAAAATGCCCTTTGTATTTAACAAACTCTAAAAAAATTGTCTTATAAAATAAGATTTATATTTAAGGGTTTTTTGTTTAACAAAAAAAATAGTTTAGAGACCTTTTTTTTTTAAAAAAAATTTTGATAATTTAAGAAATGTTTAAAATAACAAATAGTTTAAAGTTCTTCTGAAGTAAAAAATGATAATTCAAAGGGATTTGGATGGATTATGGATCTCTTAATTTCTTAGTTATAGTTGAAGAAATAGAATTATTAATTTTGAATAGAAATCGGGTTTGATATATATATATATATATATATGACCAGTACATAAATAATTACTGGGAAAAAGCTTTAAATATAAAAAAAAAAAGGAAGTTTAGTGACTTTAAGATACAAATGTAATTTTTTTTTAAACATAATTAATTATAAAGTTCAATTTTTTTTTTTTAAAACAAAGTCCAATTTTTTTGTACCTTTAAATACAAAAAAATCTCTGGGGGCACCTTTTATATGTTTCTTTTGCATTTTTTTACCTATATACAGTCATTAATTCAAATAATACTTGCTTTCGGTGGGTAGGTCATCCACTTTATAGTATCATAAAATAACAGAAAAAGGATATTCAAATCTTTGCAGGGATTTCTTGGTTTTGTATATATTGTATATGCATTTATGGACTCGATCCCCGATTAAAAAAAAATGTTTTATGGGGATAGTAAGGCTATGTTTGTTTTGATCGTTTCATTTTGCAACAAATGGATATATATTATATATAATGCATAAAGGCCCTAAATCATATATATATTGAGATTTAGAATCGATTTTCAAATCCCAAATTCAATCCACACCTACAAATACCTATAAAATATATTATTACTCTTCTCAATACATCACAATTTATACATTATATTACCCTTCTCAATATAATATAATAATACAACATCAATCACTATTAAATATTGATTTGACATAAAAGTTAAATCTTAAAATTAGTGATCCCAAAAAAAACACATACATTTACTATTCATCAAACATTGTAAATCTCCGGATTCTAAAAAAAAGTTGATAGTGTTTGCAAAAAAGAGTTAAAAGTTTCAAAAAAACAATAGTCTAAGTGTGTATGGGGGGTAATAAGTATGTATCATAAGGGTAATAAGTGTCTATTTTTTTTATGTACAAAGCCTTACTAAAAGAAAAATAAAATACTTCAAATTATTTTTACACACAATTCTAAATGACTATAATCATTTATAAATTTTTTAAAACACCCCAATATTTCACTCAATGTAGCATCTAAAAAATAAATTCCATCAACTATATATCCATAATTGTGACCAAAATATCACTGATCAATAATAATATCTACCGGGCCTATATCCATGCATTATCATAGCCCAACTAACCCCAATTAAATTTCCCACAAATGTAGATAAACAGTCTCATTCATCATTCTCCACATATTCATTTATAAATATACACACACCTAATTATAATTACAACAAAAAAATAATACAATGGGATCACATGCATGGGCATGGGCATGGGCATGGCCATTCTTCCTCATGATCATGATGCATGCAGCCACGGCAAGAGCCAAGGTACCGGCGATCATCGTCTTCGGCGACTCGTCGGTCGACGCCGGGAACAACAACCACATTCCAACGATTGCTCGGAGCAATTTCGAGCCCTACGGCCGTGATTTCGCCGGCGGAAAGGCCACCGGAAGATTTTGCAACGGCCGCCTCGTCACCGATTTTATTTCCGAGGCGTTCGGCCTGCGGCCGATCGTCCCGGCGTACTTGGATCCGGCGTACAATATATCGGATTTTGGTGTTGGTGTTACTTTTGCCTCTGCTGGGACTGGGTATGATAATGCAACTTCTGATGTACTAGTAAGTCATCTTCACTTAAGTAAATTCTAGGATTTTAGTGAACTAATTTTCTCTCTTTTCGACTTAAAAACATTTTTGATACCTAACTTTCATTTTTTTTATTTGTAAATCGTCCCAAAATAGTTAAAAGTTCATTTTAATCATATTACTTTATACAATGCTCATTTTAGTCTCGTTTTTGTCAAACATCATCGTTTATTGCACAAGATTTGTGACGATTTGCGAAAAGGTGAAAATTACGGGACCAAAAATAAGAAAAAAAACGACATTGCTTAGCAAAAATGGAACGCAAAATGAGCATTGTACATCATCAAGGGATAAACTGTGTTTCGTTAACTATTTGGGACGATTTGCGAAAAAGGTGAAAATTATGAAACTAAAAATGTTTTTAACCCTCTATTTTCATACCAGTTTCATACATTGAAACGTACAGTTGGCTACTGTTTATTGAAAATATGTAATAAGTGTGGTTTTAGCCTAAACAATAAAATTTGGTTTAACAAAAATCAAATTTCAAGGGTGAATAAGTTTTACAATAATTTTAAAAACTTTTAATTAAAGAAAAGTAATAAAATGGCAACATTTTTTGTCATTAAAGATTTTTTTTTTTAGAGTAATTAAAAACAAACTCTAAATACTCCGGTGATAGAATTGCGCAATAATATAAAAAAACGCAGAGACTTTAGCTAGAAAGTGGACATTTTTATCTTAAATTAAAATTTTTCTTAAAAAATATTGAAAATGTCAAAACACTTTTTTTTTTTTTCTTTTTTTTAACAATTCACCCAAAATAATAATAATAATAATTTCATGTATTCAATTATAAATAATTTTATTTAATTTTATACATTCAAGTATGCTACATGCATGATTCACATTTGACTTCTCAGGGAGTGATTCCCCTTTGGAGGGAATTGGAATACTTCAAAGAGTACCAAACGAGACTAAGAGACCAATTTGGCGATTTGAATACCATAATCATTATCTCCCAATCATTGTACGTAATCAGCATTGGAACAAATGATTTTTTAGAAAATTACTATGCATTCAATTCACAGAGACGATCACAATACACAGTCGATGCATACCAAACTTTTCTCATCGGAATCGCCAGAAATTTCATCGTCGACCTCCATGGCCTTGGCGCGCGTAAAATAAGCCTCGGAGGCATCCCGCCGATGGGGTGCATGCCCTTAGAAAGGGCACAAAATCTGGCAAATGGGAATGAATGCATGGCCACTTATAATATAGTGGCAATGAGCTTCAATAGTAAGTTGAATGATTTAGTGAAAGAGCTTAATACTGAAACTCCTGGCTTGCAATTGGTCTTCTCCAATCCCTATTATGCTCTTATGCAAATGATCACAACCCCAGCCTTATTTGGTAAGTTTCTGAAGCATTTTTCTTGCATATATTTAGAAACACCATTTTATAGTTTGCAAAAATAATCATGGGTGTAAATTTACAGGATTTGAAGTTTCTGTGAGAGCATGTTGCGCCACGGGGATGTTTGAGATGGGCTATACGTGTGATGACCGAAATCCTCAGACGTGTAGTGATGCAAACAAATACATATTTTGGGATGCATTTCACCCGTCGGAGCACACTAATAAACTAGTTGCACAACATGTTGTCAAGACTTCTCTATACAAGTTCCTTTGATTCACTAGAAGAACATTATTAGTGTGTGTAATAGCGTTGTATGCAAGAATTTCTCGTTTTATGCATGTATGTAGAAGTCGTGTAAGCAAATTCCAGAATTAGAAATCGGAAAGATGCATTGAAATTCACTGTAACAGAAACGTGTAGAAGTAAAGAATCCAGAATTGATAATGTCAGTTTCGATAGCCATTACATTACACCTCGTTACATCAAAACTGGCCTGTTTTTAGCTCGATTCTTGCTTCTCTCAGATGTAAAAAGAATGTGTACCTACAGCTCATCCTTGCCACCACTGTCATCTCCCATGAGTTCTTCAAGGGAGAACTCGTCTTCTTCTCGATTATCTCTCCGTTTTTGCCATCCCAAGGTTCAGTCTTCACAATTGCAGCGCTGCCTTCCAATGGCAGAGTGCCTTTTCCTCCTCGTCCAGCTTCTTTCACAAACTCTCTGAGAAAACAAAATAGAAATTTGATCATACTTCTGTTTGAACTATGAGAGAGAGAGAGAGAGAGAGAGAGAGAAGCAAGAAACAGAACAAAAAGGTAAAGTGCTAACATAATCTGGTCACGCTCAAACGCGCTCTTAAGAGGGGCATAAGCTTTCTTTTTCAGATTCAGGGCTACCAAAGCAGGATATCCGTAGCCCCCGACTCCAACGTGCTTTTCAAGATCAGACTGCTTACCGGCAGCAGCCCAGAGGTAACTGCAGCATTTACAAAATTTCAGAAAATCAATTTAAACCAAAATATTAACTAAAGATTTTGTAACTTTCGTTGATTTTAAGGAGGGTGTTGAAATTAGGGAGCGTTTTTTCACTTGCCTGTAAGGACTCTTTTTGAACTTTTCTGCAACTGATAGAAAAAGCTCAAGGTACTTATTTCTACCCTCTGCCTTAGAGTCCAAAATATCGGGAAGGAATGCAACAAAACAGATAGCAGCTGAACCACACTTTTCTTCCAAGACATCCTACACGATTATACAGGATTTATTTATCGTTTCATACAAAGAAGTGAGGGAACGAGTTTGAGAAAAGGAGGGATCTTACTGGGCTAGTCAATTCAGTGACTTCAGGAGGGGCAGCATTCGCTTCGAGGTGCTCCAAAGCAAATGATTCAATTGCTGATGCTGATCGTGCACCTTCATATGGAATCGGGCTTTCTTTGTCAGCACCAAACACCAATATAGTGGGAAATCCTTGAACATTAAACCTGCTCATCAAAGACTGGCAACTTTGATTGGTTAGAAATGTGGAAAATATTGATTTTTTATCTAAAGAAACAATGATCAGGATTAATATGCTAGGCATCATGTTTCCAAGCAAAGCAAGGTATGTAGGGGGTACAAATCATAATATTATACTGCATGGGCTTTTCAGTCTTCAATGATTTCACAGCAGTTTTCAACAGTTCAAAACAGATTTCTAACTCATGCCACATAAGACAACATGCAATGCATATGACGTTAACTTTGTTAAAAATTGGTTACACAACCATTTGGAGGAAGTGTATAATAGTAGTAGGCAACTGACTATTAGTCTATAACTACCAGACTTTTAAGATGAAGAACAAGGTATACTGAATGTACTCAAAGATAGTGATTCAAGAAACAAAGAGAGACCATCTCAGAAATAATTAATGGTGTGTGACTTACTTTATCTGCATCACAGTCAACATGACCCAACTTCACCTGGCCCTTGAGACTGTTGGCTGCCTTCTTCCACTCAGGAGCTAGCTTTTTGCAGTGCCCACACCTTCACAATAGCATATTGAGTAAAAATCCAAATGTTGGAAAACAATAATAGAACAAACAAGCATGATAAACCAAAAGGAGCACGAAAAACAATTGGATATTTGATAACAGGAATTACCCCAAATTTGCAGATTTTAAATCTACAGGGTTAAGAAAAGAAATATATAACACAGGCAACTTACCAAGGAGCAAAGAACTCCACAATCCAGAGCTCCTTGCTTTTGAGGACCAGCTCATCAAAATTACGTGAGTTAAGCTCTACTGATGCACTAGGTTCTGACTTCTGTTTGGAACCTCCTCCTGATTTACCATCCAGACGTTCCTTCAGGAGTGCTTTGACCTTTTGGGAATTAATTTTAAAAAAAAAAAAAAACTATAATTATCCACGGCTGAATCCCCTCATTTGTAATTCTATTCACAAGCAAAGCAGAAATGATGAAACATCCTCAACTCAAAACCTTATGCAACTCAAAACAATTTACTATCGCATGGTACACTGGATACACGGCCATTCAAGCACACCGGTTAGGACCCACAAAAATAAAAGAACAATTTATCAGAAGGATTGAAATTATTATATGTTTACTGGCACTGGCAGAAAAATCTGAACACGACTTTTTATTTTGAAGGACCTAAGATATTACAGTGATGAACTTTATGCTTGAAAATAGTAATTGGCTAGTAATAGGTGGTTAGATTTGCAGAAAAAGCTGAAAAAGAAAAACAATGCAAAAAATTATGTTCACCAGCAATTCTACCTTCCTTGCAGACTAACAGAACAATAAAAAAGTATCAAGCAAAAGGGTGAAAGTGATCAAATCAATTATACACTTGTACAAGGCTTACAAGATAGATAAATATTTCTCACCTGTTGCAATGCATATTCAACAATAGGCTTGGTATCCCTAGCTCCTTGATAATCTACGGGGGCTTTTCCTGGTGCAAAGACCTTAATGGTAGGAAAACCTTTGATTCCATATTCCTACAGGACACAAGGATGAACGATTTAAAAAGACTCTGTGTGTGTGTTAAACTGTAAGAAGAATCGATTTAGAGTAGATCAAGTTGTCAGGAAATTAATGCAGCAGAAACCACAGAGGAGAGACAAATTCTCATGAGATCAAGCTCTATAAATCACAAAATATAATGAATCAGAAAGAAAAATTATTCCATAAAAACGAACCTGAGCTAGTGATTGGTGAGCATCAGCATCAAGAGCTGCCACAGTCACTACACCTTTCAGGACACCAGCCGCTTTCTCCCATGCGGGAGTCAATGCTTTACAATGGCCACACCATGGCGCAAAGAACTCAACTAAAACTATACCATTAGAATTTAGGACCTGCAGAACATGAAGTCAGCAACCTCAGAAGCATTAAACCACTGGTCCAGACATCGGATGAAACGACACAGCAGTTGAATCAAAATGTTAGCTAAATTGCACCAGTTACAAAATCAATATTATTCCACATTCTCAATGAATTGTAAATCATCATCAAGCATAGCAACAACAGATATATGACTGCGTTCAGATTCAAATAAACCCTCAATTCAACACTAATGAAAACCATGTTCTACAGTACAAACAAACTAAAAGAAGTAAATTCAGGGCGGATCTCAACTTCACTCACATCAACAACTCAAATAGCACTCATAACATAGCATTTTATTCAATTAATATCAAGGTGTTTTCCTCGGGCAAAAAAAGGAGGAAATACTATTAAAAAAAACGTAAACTTAAACAAATTCAGGCGCGCGCATAAAAAGAAAGGAAGAAAGGCCTCGCAAACAAGGTAAACTGGAAGCAAATTCGTGTACCTTGGACTTGAAATTATTGGGGTTCAGCTGAAGAACGGGCGATGATGGTCCGTACAATGCATAAACCCCTAAATTTCCAAACAATAAGAGAAGTATGAGTGGAATCAATGGCGATTTCTCCATTTCTTGGATTTCTCTATCTAACTGTAGTGAAGACCAGCTTCGCGGAGCTCAAAAACCTGCTGCGTTTTGGTGCTACGTAGATCAGACCAATAGGAATGCTCCACGTCATATTAATCCTTTTATGAATTTATTATTCTTCTTTAATTGCATTTATATTTTATACTCAAAGTTTTATATTTAAAATTAAGATCTCCCAAAATAATCTCAATAACAATAGTAGAATTAATAAATTAATAGTACATTAATTTATTTTATTTTAATTTTATTTATATTTATATGTAAACCTTCATAAATATGAGGTATTTTATAAGATCATGTCATATAAATTTCTTATTATGCATTAGCTTTCCAAAAAGAATATTGTAAAAATTATGTTCTAGTTTAAATTAAAATTCAACTTATTTTTTTGGTGGCGATTGAAAATATTTAAAATTAGTAGTATATATATGTATATTCGATGCATTTTATTAGGCGTAAATATTCAAATCGAATTACTCTAAAATATTCGTAGGGGTGAAACTGCAATTTGCATATATTTCACTTTGCTCTCGAATTTTTTTGAGTCCATGGGGTTTCCCCTGTTGCGCTTCAATCCTTTGCGAATTCTCACTATCACGAACTGATCAAAACCCCTTTCGCCTCGTAAATTAATTCATTTTATATTAAGTAGAAACATCGTTTGCTTTCAAAGAAAGCAGAAAGTTGAAGATTTTCTTTTCTTTTTTCGAATTAGAAGAATGCATAGAGGTCTACCGCGTTTGAGGGCCTCGAGATCCTTGATTCTGAACCGTCTGAGAGTGCCTCATTTGAGAAAAAAAGCATCTAATTCGTTGACTGCTGCACAGGACACTTTTTATTCCATAAAGGTTCAATTTTTAATACATGTTTGATGTTTTCTTTATTTATGGAGTGAAGTTTGTTTGATTATTTAATGTGGGTTTTGTTTAGAGTTTCAGTTTGTCGTAATTTTTTTGTGGTTTTGGTTTTGCAGGATACCTTTGAGAGGCATAAAATTGTGTTTACTATCTCCACTTCTATTGCATCAGTTGCTACAGCATGGGCTGGTATATACACACCCCTTTCTTGGTATTGTGTTTGTAGTTTGACTGTTTGAGGGTGTTTAATGATGAGGATTTTCTTGAAGTTAATTTATTTCTTTTTCATGTACTTAGTTTTATGAGTTCTGATGATAATGTAGATACTTGGAGCTGAATATGGGAATGTGATGGTATAAATTGAATCAAAACATTTCTAGTTGTGATATCTAGGCATCACGGTGATGAAGAAATTGTAGCTAGTGTTAGGATTCCATTTGAACAAAGAATGTGACTTGAATTAGTAGTTTAACTCGAGATAATTGTGAGTTCAGTCACTTGATTAAAAAGAAAAAAAAAGGACATAACCAGTTCAAATCATTGCCATTTGTTGAGGACGTTTGTCACGTTTAATGTGGATGTTGATGCAGGTTATTCTTTGCGCCAGCTTCATCAGTCAAGAGTTGAGCAAAGGCTTGAGTCAATTGAGAAAGCTGTAAGCAATACTATCATTTAGTCTTGTTTGCTATGTAGTGTAAAAGTCCAGACATGTGTTATTGACGTTAGATAAAAAGAAGCACTTCACTTTTGAATCTCTGGGCCATGAAATTAATGGAGTCAGTGAGGATATAAAGATTTGGAAACTGTTGTTTTGTTCCAATTGTTCTTATTTATATTCTTAACACCATGATATTGATTTTCCATCATTGTATATTTGGTCATTTGTTGTTTAATCTTCTCGTGGATTGGAGGGCCATCATGGGATTCTACAAAATTATTCATGGGATTCTACAAAATTATTGGTCCCAGAAAGACAGTTATAGCTATCCATATTGTCCACATTCAATTTTGTATAATCTACCAATGCCTTCAATGTCTTGAATACACGACCATATGACACTAAATTGTGAATAGTTACCTTTTCTTCCTGCCTTTGTGTCATTTCTGTTATTTTTGTGTTTGATTTTATAGCTGGATATTTGTCGTGTTATTGTGTTTAGAGAGGATTGACTGGAATACTGTCTTATTAGTTAATGCTTCCTTCATGATACATCATTTTTACTACTTTCCATTCTCTCCTCGATTATTCTGTTGATATGGGATTGTGATCTTTATTTTGTTGCAGATGAAAAATAACTATCAGATGGAAGATCCTGAGTTAAGAAAACTTGTATCGGGAACTGTTAGTTTGCCAGCTTGTGTTGCCACTGCTGGAACCACTTTAATTATAGGGTCAGTGATTTTAATTTACCGCAACTTCTATTCAGTTTGATAATTTTAGATTTATATGATGGCCTTCCAATAATCAGGTTTTTGAAAGGGGTAATATTAGCTCCCCAGTGAAACTCCATTTTCCTGAAAAACATATAAAAGAACCAGGCCTCAAAATAAAGGAGAAGGATAATTCAGTAATTTTTGTGGTTCTTGAGTGGTGCTGTTGATTTTCTGTGCAATTGCAATTTCAATTAGGCTCTCGAGGATCATCGAATGTATTGAAAAGAAACGAGAAATCTATTCTTTTTTTTTTTTTGGAAAATTCTTTAGCATCTCACCCTATTTCGCTGCTTACAATTGTCTTCGTATTATCCTAATTGAAAACGGTATAACTTGTAGGTATGGTTTGGGATGGCGTAGCGGAGCTTGGTTTGTCAACCGAAAGATGAGAAGGGAACAGATGAAACTGCTGGAGCAAATAAAACCTAGAAGATTGCCATTGAAGTTCTTGAGAAGGCCCTTGATGAGATCAAAACCTCAAGAAAATGCTGCCAAGATTTCACAACCTTTGCCAAATGATGGATCCATGACACAGAGCTGAATAAACGAATTCAACGACAGGTTTATGAAGTTATTGTGCAGACGGTATACCAAGTTTTTGACAAATCCTCTTACATTCGGGACCCCCTATTGCAGATCGATGTTTGTTTCGTGTTTCATTGCATCGCCTTCATGTTTATAACGATTATATGCATATATATGAATGTAGTGATGCAATAAAATGCGAGAAATATTGATGGAACACTGTTGAAAGATTAATGAAACCAGTAGGTCTCGATACTCTTGTTTGTTTTTATGATACTCAAATTTCAACATATTACTATAAAAAGACAAAAACTCATATGAGACCGACCGTTTTATGTAAGACTTTCCTTACAAAATATATGTAATGTAGTACTTATGAGTCTGAGTGTCTTATTATCAAATCCAGTGGAAACAACGAAGTTTGAATTATTAATTTGGTCGTGTCAACCAATTGAGGGGTCAGAAAGTCGAAAACTTAAATTCAAGTTGTCAAAATTGGTTGTACGTGTCACTTTTGTTTTACTTATATAATTCTTAATAAGTATAATTAAATATATTATTCATTATTATAAAATCCATTCTAATTTTAAGCCAATTTCACTTCATAATTACCAAAAGTAGAGAAATATGGTACTTTTTTGTACCATATTTATGAGCTAAAAGACAATCAACAAAATCAAAATCTAAGTAGCAAGTAAAATACACATAAAAATGAGCATCATTCACCAAAAAAAAGAATGCATCAAAAGGTCTTCCCAAGTTATATAACGTAAATTTCACAGTAACATTACTTTGTAGGACACAGAATTGGTCAAAAGAAGCCAAAAATAAACCATCACAAAAAGAGTGGTGGTAATGGTGGTGCCGCCACCTCCGGCGGTCTCAATGCTGGTTTCAGGAATTATATAACATTCAATCGGATTCGTTCTGAATCGTAACCTCAGACGAGGCTTTCGATGAATGTGGAAGAGAATCAGGTGAATCTTCAATGCTTTTCGTATTTGAATGCTGATTCTTGTTGCTTGCAGTTGCTGCTCCCTTCTTGATCCAGTCACTGAACTTTGATGCTTTGGAGATAGACGTCTCGGAAATGGGCCCCAGTGACGCCGTTCTCTGGTATGAAGGCGGGGGAGCGTAAGCAGCAAGAGGAGGAACACTTAAGTTATATGCATAAGGATATGCATTCATCGGGTGATCAAATTTACAGGTGGGACCGTATTTGCAGAGACCGTACAGACTGTAATACGAACATGGAGGTTGTCCCTGCATTTCAACATTAACCTCATCACAAAGTTTTATGTAAACAAGTTTCACTTGCAACTGGTTTGCAATTTGTGTGTTTTTAAAACAGTACCAAGTTATTTCATAAAAATGTATTAGTTTGTCAGTATTAGATTTTTCATTCAAAAGTATTAGTTTGTTATACTATAAAGTGAACTCTGGGTTGATTATAAAGCACCATAAATGTACATGAAGACAACTTACAGGTCTTAAAGGAAGCCCGAGTGGACCAAGAGAATTTGACGCTAATTGTGATATCTTATCTATCGGGTGATGATATTTGCACTCCGATCCATATTTACAAGTCCCGTGCTCCATGAAATACCGGCATTCTGGCTGATCTGATCTTTCGGGCAGATAAGGGAGTGACAGCTGTCCATTAGGTGCTGGTGCAGTAGGGAGACTAGTAGGAGATAGGGAGCTAATGCTTCCCTAGTGATCACGAATATATCACGTTATTAGAAGTGAGATGAAGGAGGAACTCAAAAGAAAACGAAAAGAACACACACATACATATCAGCTGTATACAACAAGAGGCATACATGTGGTGTGTAGACTATAACATTTTATGAAAATCAATATATGCTGGTTTTTGATTAAATAGAAAAAACGGGGATCGGAGGCTGGGAGGATAAATGAGTACTACTATAATAGTATCTTAATTCTTAAAACAAATTTGTTCTCCTTAAACTCTGAAAAACTCATTGCAATGCCAATATGCTGTACACCTTAGTCAAGATCTAGGCCAATTCTCAAAAGGGTTTCATAACAATTTCTTCCAACAAAAAATCATGCTTTAGATAGGAAACAGCATAGCAGCACTATACTCTTTGAGATTTTCCATATACTATACATAAGAAACCATTCCTAAAATGGATTTATCGCAAGAGTGCGTAGAGTAAATTCAGGTGTCCAATATAGTTCAGTTGCCTATATCCAAAGAAGTAAGTATATTCGTACATAAGTTATGCTTAGTAGGGAAACTCAAGAAACAAACTATGGTGTTTAAAATTATGAATATACGATAAACATGTTTGAATAAAGTTCAATTCTTGAATGGCAAGGAAAGGACATAACGCAGCATACTGAGCTAAAAAATCTCGAACAAGAGCGGCATACCATATAAGGATTCCATCCTTGTGATGGAGGTAGATATATGGGCAAGTAGCTTTGTGGATGTTGGAGAGAAGTAGCATAATAAGTTGCATTTGATAACGGTGCTGTAGAAAGTTCGTTTGCAGATGATGAACCAGATGAAGGCATAACCGCAGAGCCACCAGAACCATAGATAGGTCCAGCCACAGGTAACAAGTTAGTAGCTAATGCAGGTTGAGGGTGATGGAACTTGCAAACTTGTCCGTATTTACATATTCCAGTCCGCATATAATAAGAACAGGACTGTGTATCCTGATAAAATACACAAAGACAATAAGCTATGATCATATTCGTACTACATTAATATCTATCAGAAATTCAGAATTCATGCTGCTAGTTGAATATGGACTAAGATTCTTTTTTTAAATGGTATTCTTTGTTTTACTCAAAAGTATTAGTTGTTTTCACTGAACATTATTCTAAAAGATATAAGCACCTGACGCATTGGAAGGCCCAACATATTCATCACGGCATCACCCTGCCTATTTTTAGGGTGATGATATTTACAGGTAGACCCATACTTGCAGGTGCCTGTCTTTAGATAATACTGCAAGAAAAGCAGAAATCAATCACAAAGCAGGTCCAGGCTATAAATCTTAAAAATTCAAACCAAGGCCTCCATTACAGTTCTAATAAAATATGTAAGACTGGAATGAGCAGAATCCAGTGCCGAAAATTATACACATTGCTAGAACATAGACAAAGTACATCACTCACTTTGTAATGCAAGAAAAACTTATAAATACATCATTTTTAACTTACATCATAATTCATGAATCGAGAGCTTATGGGAAAAAAAAAAAAGGTATCATCATCCTATACATGGTAAACAAAAGGCCGTCAATTTAGTTAAAATTTTCAATGATAAACAAGCAGAGTTACTCATTTTCCAAACGCAACTCTTCATAGTTCACAAGTCAGTAAAATCTTAACGAACATCATGAAAGATAAAATCTAGTTAAATGGGTGGAGTAGATAATGCAACTACATACAAAAAAGCAAGGTAGTTTAACTAACTTACAAAATACCCTTGCAGGTAATGTTCAATACTCCCATAATGTAACATGCAATATTACCATAACGAATACAATTGCATACAAAAATTCCTAGTCAAATTTCTCCACGGCTCAGCAAAAAAAAGCCATGCTGCTGCTTCATAGAGTAACCTTTCTGTAAGTACATGGAACTAATAGCTCATTCGATTAAAGAATTTAAGAAGTGATATAAACCAATCCTAATTGAGCATTCAACTATTATAGACATTAGGATAAATAAAAATAGTTGGATCGGTTTCTGACCATGCAAAAATGTAAGCTTCCTTTGCGCAGGACAGAGAAAAATAAGAACTAAAAAGGTGTGATCCACCACTTATAAAAACATCGAACTCAATACAAAAATTACAAACGCATAACGTACCGTAACCCATTACAAAGAAGTTAAGAAAGATAAATACATTACCCCGCAATCTGGCTGTCCAGCTCTTTCAGGAAGTTCCACAGTGTTCTTAACATCATACACCTAGCCATCAACAACAACAACAAACAAGAAAAACCGAAACCATTCAGAAAAAACCTTCCTTTCACTTGAATCAGCAACCAAAACACACACAAAAACCACATAAATCTTCTTTTACTTGTTCCGGATTGGACGGATGGTTGAATCGACAATTGCTTCCATAACCACAAGACCCTGTTCTCAAATAGTATATGCAATTGGGTTCACCGGGTCGATCCGGGTAGGATCCCAGCTCATCTCCCACTCCACCATTTGCATCATCAACCTTTAACCTTCTCATTGACTCTGTCAACATCAATCACTAACTAAACATTCAACCTAAATTGAAAAAACACTCACATACACACAAAAAGGCACTCACTATTCAAAATTCAAAACCCAATTTCATTACCCCACAAAAAATAAATTAATACTAAAATCAAAAATCGAACTACTAGTATTATACAAAGCACCGATCATCAGAATACATAGATCATCAATTCAAATACACCAACAATAAAACCCGCATTAGGTTAAAAAAAAACAGTGTGAATGCAAAAGTGCAACAAAATTATGAACAAATCAGCAAATAATCGACATACCTTCAACTCTATCGGACGTCGAACCATTCCTCTGCAATTTCCGATTTCCCGGCATCGGATTTTCCCCAAAAAAAAAAAATTATAATCAAAACTGTTGTTAAAACGGTGATTAAAACCTTTATTTCTGATTTAGATTTCGATATAATTGCTACCGCCACTGAATACACATGCGTGTGATTATGATCACGAAAATTCAGAAATCACGCCAAGTTTTAATGTCGGGAAATGAAAATTAAAATTAATACCATTCGGATTCTACTGACATTCAAAATTATTCAGGTTTCTCTCTCTAGAATTTGTCTTCGGATCTTCGAAAAAGTCCCGAAATTGAACTGATGAGAAGTGTGTACAAAAGATTTTCTTCCATTCGTGTACGATTATATTACATTAAATTGACCAAATAATTTATCATTATTATTATATTTATTTATGGAAAAAACGTATGAAACTGGGCACAAGGTAAAAGACACATTTGTCCTTTCAATTCTCCTTCTCTGTAGTTTTCATTTATTTCATAAACGCAAAAGGGTAACACTTTGGGTGCATAAGTTTTATTCTTCAACAAATGCTCAACTAATATTATTTAATGAGGTAATTTTTTGCGTGATATCGCTTTCACGATAAAGGCGTAATGTAATTTAAAGCGTTATTCAAGACTTTAACACTTTAAAATATGTGGGTGTTAATTATGTTAAGTTGACTTTCCTCACCGTGTATGAAAATAAAATCTCATATAAATTTTTTTGTCTTATTTAATATGGTAAGTCCACAGTGAAATTTGTTCGTATGAAAATGAATCTATATTTATAGATTTGACATTTTGGTTATCATAATTAATACTATCATTTTGTAATATTAGTCTTACCATTCAGTTATCACGGCTAATTTTTTTTTTAATATAACTTATACCCTTCAATATTACGTGTTGTGGGCATATGGCTAGAGGTCGGGCCCGACCTGGAAAGAAACAGAGGAGGACCGGGACCACATTTTTTATAAGATAACACCTCGCCGAAAAAGGCGAAGCAAAGGCACCTCGCACGAAAGATGCAACCTTGATGCACCTCATTGACAGGTGACCGGAAAGCACGGGCATTAATGAGATGGGACCCGTGGCGCATTTAGCAAATATGCGAGCCTTACCTAAGAACGGCCTCAATCGAGATGTGTCAAGAAAGAAGCGGAATGATGAGTAGCTAGAGTAGTTAGATTCGCTAAATCCTCAAATCTGATTTGCACCGGCGACGTCCCCAAGAAGGAAGAGAGCTCTTGATCCCTCGAGCGACCTCCCAAATGACCTCAGACACAGGTCACATCAATCATGTAGCATTTAATGTTTTGCGTAGCTATTTCCGCTACTTGTCTCAGAAATCGAGAGTGAGCTCCATTCTCTCAAACCTTATAAATAGGGGTCATTTATGACCAAAAAAGAAAAGAAATGAAGACCTTACAAAACCTCTTGCAAATTTATTGTTCAAACTCTTATTCTCTCAAACAATCATATAACTTAAATACAATCCACTTTACACATTTATTGTTTGTGTCACTAAAGATCACTAAGCCACATCTTATCCCATAATCCTCATATTTTAGTGCACAACATTACGAGTAATATATTTTTGTAATCATAAGGCATACTCTTCAATTATCACGATGTTGTAAGTCATTTTTCATGGGAAAATGATGTGGCGTTATTTATGACAACTTACAAACAAAACAATTACATGTAAAATATGACTGTAAATAACAAAAGATTGTTGACCCAGTTCGTCAAAATTGACTACATCTGGGGGCGTTCCAAGCCAGGGATGTCATTCATAGATAAGAATGTACCGAATACAATATCACTTGTGACGAACACAGATTACATGTAGAATAGTGATTTGGAATATATGAGTGATTACTTGGAAATTTTCTGAACCCTTCTTACAATTTTTGAGGATCTATTTATAGTACTTTGACAAGCATGTGCTGGTTTGGCAAGCATGAGCTGGTGATTTCGTATCATGCAAGAAATTGTGTGAGGCTGCCACATTTTATACACCGCCTATCTAGTCGCCATTTGTATTCATTTGCTTATAAAGCCTCTTACTTGTCGTCTAAAAATGGCTCGGTTTTAATTGGTGGCTTAGCTCTTATGTTCGCATCAACAAACCTGCTCCCAAATGGTCATCCTGTTCGCTTTACGAAATGCGGTTGTAAACCTAGCATCTTTGCTCGACCAATTCCTCTGCTCGCCTATTTGACCATATCGAATTTTACGGGCATTGGGGCGTAGTCCCTGGCGAACATGCAGGAATAATTATGGTGATCGCTAGATTGGCGAGCACACTGGTATGGTCAAGGCAACCAACACCCTGGCGAACACCTATTCAGCGGACATGGTTATTTAATAATTTACCGATACACGTGTCCATCTGATGTGTAAAAAATAATTTTAAAAACACCGATCACAACAATACCCCCCAGCCGGGCCGCTTTGTATTCACCATGGGGCCGACTGTCAGATGTCTTGGGTGGGAAATTCTAAGTGTCGCCTCGACTTCTGTGATTGGTGTCTCGAGATTGGTCTTTTCTGTTGGACCCGAAGGGACTCCAATGCACGAGTCCTGAGGCGTACGCAATCAGAGATTTCTTTTTTGAATTTTCAAAATTTTGAAAATTAAGAAATCCGGAATCTATATAAAGGTCATTTTGCCGCCTCAGCCATTTTCCTTCCTTTCAATTCTTCTCTTTTCTTTCTCAACTTTCCGGCGAAATTTTTCCTTCCCGGTGAACGGTTCTTCCAGGTAATTTCTCTAATTTATTTAACTGCAATTATGTCTTTTTGTTCGATTTCCCTTGGCTCTTCGCTTGGCTCTGATGAGTCAGATCATCATGGGTCGGTTTCTTCATCTCGCCGTTTGAATATTCGGGGCATGGCCAATTTTTCAAGGATCCCTGCTCCAGGACGAAGATCCCGTCGGAAAATCTAGCGCCCATTCGCCATTCTTTCTTCGGATTCAGAAGAAGCCATTAATGAATTAGATCGGGAACTTGCCCAACCTAGTTTTTTAGAAGATTCCGAAGAAGTTCTCTGATCACAAAGAAACACCGGGGTCTCATGCGATCATACTGCTTGCGACGTACACGCCGA
This sequence comes from Stenogyne calaminthoides, assembly GCA_037126765.1. Classification (NCBI taxonomy): domain Eukaryota; kingdom Viridiplantae; phylum Streptophyta; class Magnoliopsida; order Lamiales; family Lamiaceae; genus Stenogyne; species Stenogyne calaminthoides. The sequence goes on along the minus strand of JBBCBC010000026.1, from coordinate 31,695,655 downwards.
AGTATCCGGTGAGCATTCCGCTGGCTTTGGGCACAATACTGAAGTTATAGGCGAGCAAGGGATTATGCTTGGTCCTGGGCAAAATGCTGAGCCCGATGCTATACCAGTTATTGAAATCCCGATCGGCCGCCCCCATAGTCCAACCTATGCTGAATAGGACGCTCACTATGACTTCGAGTGGCCCGAACAACCACATCGCAAAGGAATTGAAAATGAATACCCAGCGAGAAAAATCTCCAGTGTGATCGACACAGATATGCTCGGTCAATTGTATCGGAATTACGAAACTCCGAAAGATGTATTCTTCTGGGTTTCTGGACCTGATGAGCGAGCAGATCAACCTCCTGAAGGGTGTGTAGCTGTGAATTTAGATATTATGGAAGCTGGCCTTCGGTTCCCACTCCATCCAGTGATTACTCGCTTGCTCGTGGAGTGGAACATTACTATCACACAGCTGATGCCAAATGGTTGGCACATGATTATGAGTTTCTTAACATTGTTCGGCAAAACCAAACCCTTGTATTATCCTACTGCCGCAGAACTCACTCGTCTGGTTCACTTGACCCGACCTAGAGGCGAGCATGGAACCAATTGCAAAATTATTGAAGACGTGCCGAATAAAATTACGGATTGGAAAGATAAGTTTTGGTTTGTTGGGGGCAACTGGAAAAGCCCGGCTTCCGAGTGTGATCCGAATGCTCGTCTAGATATCCCCACAGATTTTGGAGTTTGTCGGAGTAAGTAAATTATTTATTTCCTTCACCCAGTGAACTGATATTAACTTATTTCTTCTGTTTCAGGGATTCCAGCGGCAACCGACAAGGAGACGAAAGATGGATTCTTTAGTAGTATTTGGCAAATCGAGGTTGAATCTTACTCTGAGCGCTCAGTGAGGACTCTGAACAGTGTTGTCAAAGAAAGAAAGGCAGCTTGTGCGTGCCTCCACACCATCTGGTTGCCCTTAATCATGTTGGTGATCTTTAACTTTTGCTATTATTATACTTATCTCTTAGGTATCGCCTTTAATGAATTCTGTCTTTTCGTAGCTCTTCCTGATGTTACCATTGTTGTTAGCACTGCCGAACACACTGAAATGGCTCGAAGTAGAAAACCTAGTGAGATGGCAAGAATTCAAGCCGAACGGGAAGCGCAGAGAGCTCTCCGAAGTGAATCAAGCAAGCAAAAAAGAACTATCCGGTCAGTCGAGCATGGGACGAGCGAGCAGATTCCCTTACCCAAAAGGTCTAGAAGGCTATCCAGCGAGCACAATCCTGTAACTCGGGAGAACCCCCAAACTACTGTGGAAGAAATCTCGTTTATTGAAGTAACCAAAAATGCACCTTCGTTAGTCACCCCCATTACTCAAACTGCTGAAGCCGGGGCGAGCGAATCTACACCACCTCCCGTAGGTCCCAAAGTTTGGGCCCCTTCAAGCTCTCAACTCTGCTCTCCTGATGACAAATCGTTTCTGGGATGGGATCCCGCACTGGTGGACAGGTAAATTTGTTCACTTCTTTTGGGTGTTTCTTCTTTTCCATTTTGATCGTTCAATTCACACGGTTGTTTTACATTTTACAGGCTTAACAATATATCACCCCTGATGCCAGAATTGAAATACTACTATTGCTCTCCTATTGTGTGTAATATTATGGGCGTTCCTGATCACGTCCAGAGAGCATGCAAAACTCCTATCCGAGCATGGACGACTGAGCTTGAAGATGCAATCCACGGGCCGACATCGCTGGAGACATTGCGCTTGGGTTTAGTGCATCGAGGCCGATCCTTGGTTCTTCTGGAAAATTCTTACTCAAGGATGGCCAAAGTTCATGCCCAAAATGTGAAACTTGTCTCAAGTTTTCAAGAAAAAACTATCGAGTTGAATAAAGCTCGTGAAGAAACAAAGTCGGCTCAGGATGATGCACGCTTAGCCAAGGAAAAAATGTGTCAAGCTCAAGGGGAATTGCATCGGGTTCAAGAAGAGTTGCATCGGGTTCAAGAGGACTTACGTTTTAACCGGGAAGAAGTGCAGAGTATTCGGAAAATCCAAGACGAGCAGAATATTGAACTCTGAAAGCTTAAGTCTGAGAATGAGATTTTGGAGCACGAGAAAGTTTTGCTCGCTCAACAACTCCTCACAGCTGAAGAAACTAATACTCGACTGGGCCTCGAAAATTCAAAAATGCGCACAGAGGAGTATGTCGACTCGATCTCTAACTTTTCCTATATCTGCGCCTTCGCCGATGCTCTCTGCGCTGCTAGGCAAACCCTTTCAACCGACCAGATTGCTCCACTCAGAAACACTCTTGAGAAATATATGTCTGATAACCCCCCTGACTGTAATCTGCCAATAGCTGATCTAAAGGACTTGTGCGATTTCTCCCACCTTCCTGCCGGGATTGAAATTGAAGATCCCTTAACTGACGATGAAGACGACCCGGATAGTGAAGCTACAGAAAATCCTAGTCAACATCACCAATACAAGTAGAGAGGCGGGAATGTTTATGACGGACATGATGATCGGGTTATCAGCGAGCAGCGAGCTCTTGATTGCGAGCCGAGGACCCAAATTGTTGGTGAGCAAGATATCCAAGGTGTAGGTGATCCGGATGACCAGATTAGACAAGGCATACTCAACCTGTCTCTTCCGTCAACTCCAAACGATGAATTCGTCCCTTGATTTTTCTTGTAATACATTTTGCATTTGCCCTGAACAATCTTTCTGCTCGGTCTTTGACTGACTTGTTTTGTTTGCTTTGAAACAATGTTTGTTTTTGTTTTATAGTCTGTGCCTTTGTTTTTTCTGATGAATCGAACATGTTATGTGCCTATGTTCCATCCTGACTTCTTTGGTTTTTCGATCGTCTTATTTAGTTGCGATCGGATTGGTTGTCTTATTTTGCTGCAACCAGATGGGTTAACTTATGTGCAACCCCCCATTTTTCTTTCGTGATCATCTTATGTTTGTTGCAATCACTATTCTGCTCGGGTCATCTTATTTAGTTGCGACCCCGTGCCCATTACTCGCTTTGTTGTGGGTATTTGTAAGTACGAATTGTTTCGTCAGGTGAACATAGAGCTCTGCTTGTTCGTCTTTATTCTGGTCGTCCGGCTTAGGTGCGACCGTTGTTGGCTTGACTAAAAAAAAACTTAACAAACAAAACACTCCATATAATATTGCTAGTTTCTTACAACTTTTTACACTTGGAAGTGACTAATACAATCACACTTGGTTACAATTTACAACTTAAATAGCGCTCCAGATATCTGTCGAATGTTTTGTCTGGTTTCAATCTTTTCTTAACTTAGGGTGAGCATAACATCTCGTCCGAGGTCGTTGTGTAGAAATGCTCGAGAAAAGTCCATCTTTTCATCTCACCCTTTATCCTTTAATCATCGTGCTCATGGCCAGCAGCAGCAGCAGTGTTCGTCTTCTTGGGCAAGCTGTGATTATGCGGTCAACTGTTGTTCATGAGCATATGGCGAGCAATCCTGCTCGCCTTAACCTGGTGCGATCATAAGCAATGCTCGTTCTCCTTCCTGATATCTGCTCGCACCAACTTCCCCCCTTAACTATGCATCTGATTACTTGTCCGGGCCAATCGCGGATGCCTGAGCATCAGCGTCCGCACGCTGCCTCATGAGAAAGCGTGGGCACCCAACCTCCAAAGAGGAGATTTTTGGGATGCAAGGGGACCTCGAGACACTTGATTGAGTCAGCAAGATCATTACTGATCTTGGTGTCGGAGATTGCGTCTGGAGGCATACCAAAACAGCCCATTTTTGGAAATGAATTTTACTATAGCGTTTCTGTAGTAATTTTTTTCCTTTTTCTGTATTTTTTCCTCCTCTTCTTTGGTTATCGACATACCTATTTATACTACTACACCAAACAAGTGATGATATCGCTAGTTGGAGCTGGACTTCTTACTTTAAATCCTCATATCGACATCTGTCCCTGTCTTTGCCAACTCTAACTAAAGAATCGACACGTACCTCATTCGATTGCCACCGGTTCTCATTCTATTTTGACACGTAGCTTTTACTCTTAATACTGCTGACCAAACTCCTTTTATAAGATTCCAAGTTCTGTGTTCGACTCCTTGTGCTCGCCCTTTGTGGTCGCCATTCTCGTCCTAGACGAATGTTCACTCCTGGCTGATTTTTTTTTAACCACAAGTCTGTACTCTGAACTCTGGTAGATCATGCTCGCCACTACTGATAATATTTTTTCAGATTTGACGCATTCTATGAATAGGAAAGCGGAGCTCCATTCAAGTCTTCTAAATCATACGCCCCATTTGACAAGCGTTCTGTCACTCTGAATGGACCCTCCCATACTCGACCGAGCACACCTCCTGGCACCCCCGTTGCTCGTCTTAAAACTAGCTCTCCAACGTTGAACCTGCGAGTTTGGACTTTGGAATTGTAAAATTTCTCAGACCTTTGCTTATACATAGCATTCCTGAAATCGGCCTCCAACCGTCTTTTCTCCAATAGATCTGCACTTAGGGCAAGCGCCTGGTCGTTAGTGTGTTCACCGAAACTCATTGTCCGATGGCTCGGAATTTTTATCTCCGCGGGTATAACAGCTTCCGTACCAAATGCTAGAGCAAAAGGGGTTTCCGCAGTTGATGTTCTGAAAGTAGTACGGTATGCCCATAATATTTCTGGTAACTCTTCAGCCCATCCTCCCTCCTTATAATTACCAAGTTTAGCCTTGAGGGTATGCTTGATAATTTTATTGACAACTTCAACTTGTCCGTTTGACTGGGGATAATACGGAGTAGAATAATGATTTTTTATCCCCCAACAAGCACAATTCTGTAGAAATTAACTCCCATCAAACTGTTTGCCATTATCCGTTACCAACGATCGAGGAAGCCCAAATCTACAAATGATATTCTTCCAAACAAAATTCCACATTCTTTGTTCGGTGACCTTTACAATGGCTTCGGCTTCCGCCCATTTAGTGTAATAATCAACAACAACCACAACATATTTTACCCCCGACGTGCCAATAGGAAACGAGCCAATCAAGTCGATCCCCCATTTGGCAAACGGCCACGGGCTATAAACGGATACTAATTCTTCGGGTGGGCTATGGATAAGTGGAGCGTATACCTGACACTTATAGCATGCGCGAGCATAAGTGAATGAATCTTTCTTAAATGTAGGCCAGTAGTACCCTTGTCTGATTGCTTTATGTGCTAGAACAAGTCCACCTGTATAGTTTCCACATACCCCATCATGAATCTGCTCTAGAATCACATGACCTTCTTCGGGAGTAAGACATTTCAATAATGGCAAAGAAAAACGTCTTTTATACAAATGCCCGTCTAGGATAATGTACCGAGCAGCTTGTAATCTGAGGTGAGTAGCTTGTGCTTTATTTTTAGGAAGACAACCATTTTGTAGGTAATTTAAAATCGGGGTCATCCATGTTTCTTGTTCAACTGTTATATGGGCGACCACAACTCTGGAAACTGATGGCGAACAAGTCGTGACGACCACAATATCTGTTGTGTTCGTCACTCCTTCTGCTGTTGCCAATCATGCCAAGGCATCAGCAAATGAATTATCCAATCGTGGTAATTGTTCAATGTAGACTTGTTCAAACTGCTCAAGCAGTTTCTTTGCTAGTTGCTGATATTGAACCATCTGTTCGCCCCGAGCTTCAAACTCGCCTAATACCTGGTACACAATTATCTGAGAATCGCTATAAATCATCAGCTTTTGAATTCCCATTGCCATAGCCATATGTAATCCAGCGATCAATGCTTCGTATTCGGCTTCATTATTTGTGGTCGGGAAATCAAAACTGATGGTTGTCGTAAAGGTTTGTCGGGTTGGGCTGGTAAGAACCACGCCCGCTCCAGCTCTCGAACTTGTTGACGAACCGTCCACATACATGTGCCATGGTTGATCAATGTCTTTCTCCGGCAACTGCGGATATGTCAATTCAACCATGAAATCAGCCATAGCCTGGCCCTTCATTGTTGTTCGCGGGGCGAACGTAATGCCAAACTGGCCTAACTCCACCGCCCATTTGAGCAACTGCGCCCGCAGATTCGGTCGATGGAGTATTGACGCAAATGGGAAAGTGGTTAACACCTTTGATCGAAAAAAGTCGGACGCGGTTTTGGACACTCATCTCTTTATCTTTGGAAAGTATGCTTTTACTTTGTATAATCAAACCGAATTCGGTCTTATTCTTTGAAATAAATTATTTATCATCGATGCTTTAAATATCATTGAATGTTACATATATTTACTTTCATAACTATTCAATAAATAAAGACGTGTTACATTGTAGTTAATTTAGTGATACCGCAATCACATAAGATTAAATTAATGTCCCTTGTAACCAAAAAGTACACCATTCACGACCTAGATGGAAATGAACAATCCATCGTGAAAGGTTGAAGTGTAAGGCTCAGATTGGCTTGTCTTGACCAAGAGATTACACTTAGTGCATGTTTAGTGCAAATAGGACCTATTTAAGAGGACAAATTCTTGAGAACCCAACTAGGAAGAATTAGACCTCGTGGTTAGTTATTTCTTAATCTTAAATCCCCTTAAATAGGATCGCGTGTGGTTAGTAATTATTGCTTTGACTTATTACGGGTAGAGAATCAACGAGATTCAATACTTATATCTTGGGCAATATTATTGGTCATATCGACATAAGATTTAATACGAGAATCGGTAGTGCAAAAATTGATTGTTCGATTTGCCCCCTTGGGAGGTTCATAAGTTTTATCATACCAAATCTTGCAAGTGGAACTAGTTTACGGTATGGATAATAATATTGAACCGCTTCCTTAACCAAGGATAAAAGATATTAATTAATGGAAAGCTATTTCAATGGCTTGAATTAATTAATGGGCTAGATAATCTTAAACACGGAAATAATAACCGGAGCCATATTAATTATAATATGGGTTAAGATGGATAGTCTTGATATTAATTATGTAGTGGGATTAATTAATATTTATGGGCTTGAATAATATTGTGGCTCAATATTGATAATTCAAGATCCATTGGAAGGTCCAATCTTAATTCTCCTAAAGGCCCTCAAGTAGCCCAACATAAAAGTCCAATAACCTAAAAAAGGTGTTTAAAAAATAAAATAAATTTTTGTTGCTTTTTTTTTCCTCATTTTTTTTTTGAAAAATATGAATAAAAGGAGAGAAAGATTTTCTTTAAATTTTGTTATGGAATGAAGATATGTATTCTTGATATACAAGATTATCTCATTAAATTCAAGAAATCTCCCACTTGGTTATTTATATGAAATTTTTGAAAATTTTGAATAATTAAGGGAAATAAAGATTTTCTTGATTTTCTTGAAAAGATATTATGGAAGATATGTATTCTTGCAATACAAGTATATCTCATAAATTCAAGAAGATCCAAATCTTGGATTCTTTTCTCTTAAAATTTCGAAATATCCCATAACAAGAGGAGTTGGGATTTTTGTGGAATATTTTAATTATGGAGAAAAGAATATATGAGATATATTCAAGATTTCTTGGAGATCAAGAAAAAGATTCTCCCATATTATTTTTATCCCAAAATTTCGACCAACCCCCCCTCTATAAATAGGGGATGATTCTTTCATCCCCAAGTACAATTCCATGTGCTGGAAAAATTAGTAAATCCACAAAGGTGGTGCAACAAATTTTTATTTTCCCTTTTTGTTAATTGTTCGCGAGCTTCCTTCCACCGAATTGACGAGCAAGGACTAGGGAATACTTGGGAAGGTTTTTTGGTGTGTTTTAATCGACGAGACCATTGCCACTCCAAGAGGTTAGTTCACGTAAACCCGTAGAAATTCCGTATGCGTAGGATTTATGTGAACTGTTTATATGCATGATTTGTTGTTGTATTATTATTTGAATTAATATAGGATTAATTCATGCTAGTAATAATTGTTAGAATTAAATTTGTATTTAAATATTCATCCCGAATAGATCCGTCAATTAATTCCCCAACAAATGGTATCGAGCCCACGGTTTTAACTCTGAATATTAAATTGTAATTTAGTTCGTTTTTATTAAATTTGAAATTGGATAGTAGAATTGCTAGATCTTTTTTGCAGGTATCCAATTGTCATGAAATTTAATGTGTTTATTTATGCATGCATATAAATTGTGGTTTTTTTATTCGATTAGCTCGAATTCGGTTTTGCCCTAAATGAGAAAATCCAATGTAGATTAAATTTGTTTTTGATTTGATCAATGTAATAGACTAGTCTAGATCTAGGTTTATTTATTTTGTAAATAAATTATGTAATCGATCTAAAACGGCGCGCGAGACGAAAGAATTAAAAAGACGATCCTAATGAAGCGTAGGCGGCGTCGTCGTCTGAAACATGCCAAAGAAGGCACCTGCTACTGACGCTTACATGGGCGAGCCAATTTAAAGCACACAAGTAAATCTGGCAAGTAAGCGATCTTGACGCGGCGAACGGCGTGGATGCAAGATTTTTTGGGTTTTAGATCTTGACGCCGCTTCTCAGATCCGCCGAGGGCTATCGAAGGGGAGGCGTCTTGTCCTTGACACGGCCGGAGTGCTAAGCGGGGGCACTCCGACCAGCGAGCCGGTCGATGACGTGGCTTGACAAAGGCGTTTTTTAAGACATCAAGTGGGAGCTTTTAGAGGGCGAACAATGAAGGCTATGAAGACGTTTTCTCAAGATCAAGACATGACAAAAATTAACCATGACAATTGGATATATGTGCCCAATATGTTTAATTTTTTTTGTTTTGATGTTATGCATTATTTTATGCTTATTTAAATTGTGTTTAAATTTGCGATGCATGAGAAAATGTTTTGAAAAATCTCACTTTCGAAAATTACTAAGTATGCTTAAACAATTAATTGACAATTTTATGGATAATAAAATTGAATTAATTTTGACCTCCATGATTTATTTATTTGTGGATTCTTTTGGAGAAATTCCCCCCACGGGACGGTCAAAAGATAGCTTTCACATGAATAAATTCCAAATGGATGATTGTGGATTATTACTAGTGGCGACGATGACCCTCCCCACGAGGCTCGTTCAAAGCGAAATAATAATTATGTATTTAATCATGGTTATTACTTAGGTATAAAAATTGATATGCAAATACTTCCCCGAAGTCCCTGTCAATTTTATATTGGTCAAGTGGGAGCCAACTATTAATCTAGTTACTAAAGGTTTGTAACTGTTCTTGTTTGTAACATGCTTGAATGTGTTTAAATAATGACCCACCCCACGTGGCTTATTTAAACTGTTTTGAGATGTTGGCTTTTTTGAGATTTTAATATGAAACATGTGATCGAATTTTGTGATATATTTGTGCTTATGCATATTATTATTTATTTCAGTTCATCATGTCGCAACCTTTTAATCCACTGCTCAATATACTTAAAGACAATTTGCTTCTTGGTGAAAACTTCGTGATTGGAGTCGAAACTTACTATTGTCCTCATTTGCACAAAGCCATAATCGGGTTCTCACTACTACACCTAAACCAAAAAAAGACAAATGATGAGTCAACTAAATCGGTTAAGAAAAAAGTATCTTGTTGGGAGCGCGTTCAAATTAAATGGCAAAGTGTACCATCTTGGCTTCAATGTCGGATGTGTTGCAACACCAACACGAACGTTGAGACCGCTGCGGACATCATGACTAGTCTTAAAAGCGATATTTCAATATCGAACCAGGTGGCTCGTCGAGATCACCATGAGGGACTTGCTCTCTATGAAAATGGTGGAGGGAATGCCCAAAGGAGCACGTTCTCCGGATGATGGCTCACCTTAACAAACTTAAGGTACTTGGCGAATACGACATCGAGACCCAAATCGATTTAGGTGGCTCCACTCTCTGTTTGAAAAGTTTTGAATAGTTTAGGTTGAACTACCGGATGAATAATCGAAGTTCTCGATGCAGTCTATTGCAAGCTTTGGTCTCTCAGAGGTGATATTTTGCCTTGCCTTGTGAATGGGCCTTTTCTTCTTCTGGCCAAGGGGTGGTAAAACAAGAAAAATGACAAAAGCCACAAGCAAGTGAACTCGAAGTGTTGCCAAAGGCAAAGAAAAGGTGAAGGGGAGGTGGAGGAAAGCAAGCCATTTGACATTGAGGTCAACTGTTCCAATCCCAAAAAATGGATGGAAAGAAAGGTAATTCTCACGCACTAGTTGTTGAAACTTGCTTAGCGGCGTATGCCTCCCATTTATGGGTGGTGGATATGGGATCCATATCATGTTTGTTTTCACTTTCGAGGTTCAACGAACCCGGCAACTTAGTAGAGGAGATCCTCCAATCCTTTGGCGATCTTCTAGTGGCGAGTTGAAGCGATGGGAGAAGTACTTTTTTGAAGACGAGTTTTAATTTTAAGAGATGTTCTTTACGTTCAATTTTAGGAAGAATGTAATTTCGGTTTCTAAACTTTACCTTGATGGATATTCATCCATTACCATTTCTCTTTATGATAAATTTATCTGTCATGGAACGTTGTCGAATAATCTCTATACAATTAATCGCGCACACCACTCACGAAATGCATCCTATAACACATCAATTGTTTTAGATAAAAGAAAACGCTCATCGACGTGAACTAAAAACTTCTATGGCATGTAAGATTGAGATATATTAATCCAAAGAGGATCCAAAGGTTGGTAGAAGGCGGTTCACCTGGTCTCTCCAAGTTGAACCAATTCCAACTCGCGAATCATGTTTGGAGGGTAAAATGACCAAGGGGCATTCGGGAGCCAAGGAATAGAGCCAAAAAGAAGTTAGAAATCGTTCACATGGACGTATGTGGTCCAATGTCAACCAAAGCAAAAGGAGGTTATGAGTATTTAGGTCACTTTTATTGATGACTACTCAGGTATGCTTATATATTTTTCCTTATGAAGCATAAATCGAGACCTTTGAGAAATTCAAAGAATTTAAGGCTCAAGTAAGAATCATAGGGAAAACGATCAAGTCTCTACGATCGATCATGGAGGGCGAATACCTCGTGATGAGTTTTTGAACTACTTGTCGGATGAAGGGATTGTATCCCAAATAATCGCACCCTAACCCCTCAACAAAATCGGGGTTGCAGAGCAAAGAAAAACGAGAACTCTTTTAGAAATTGTTAGATCAATGATGAGTTATCGCGGATCTTCCCAATTCGCTTACGGGTCATGCCTTGAAACATCGGCTTACATTCTCGAACTTGGTGCCATCCAAATCGGTTCTCAAAACTCCCAAAGAATTGTGGACCCATGGAAGCCGTTTGAGACACATGAGAATTTGGGGTGTCCTAATGTGTTGGACAAGGAAGCCCAAAAATTGGATCCTCGATCGAAATTAAGGTTGTTTATAAGATACCCCAGGAACAAAGGATGTATGTTCTATGGTCCCGAAGATCAAAAGGTGGTAATAAGCACCCACTTTAGATTTTTGGAAAAAACTATATGAACGAAAAGAAGACCCGTAGTGAAATTACCTTAAATGAAATTAAGGGGGCTAACCTCATTGCCAACTTGAAGATGACATACCAAACAACACACTTTCACAACCTAACCTCGTCATAGTGGGAGGGTTGTGAGACAACCGATTCATGGGGATAGGAGAGTCCTCGGACTTGATTCCCCGACAAGACCGAATCGGACCCATGGACATATGATGAGGCAATCCAAGACAAGGATCGCGGTTTCTTGGCAAAAAGCAATGAAAGCCGGAATGGGTTCTATGGATCATAACAGAGTGTGAGAGCTAGTCGAACCACTTAATGGTCAAACCCATTGGTTGCAAGTGGGTATACAAGAGAAAAAGAGGACCGGACGAGAAGGTGGAAACCTTCAAGGCAAGGCTTGTGGCAAAAGGTTATACTCAGAAAGAAGGGATCGACTATGAGGAAACCTTTTCACCAGAAGAATGCTCAAGTCCATCCGAATTCTCTTATCGATTCTTTTTAGATCTCGATTTTGAAATCTGGCAAATGGATGTCAAGACAAATTTCCTTAACTTCTTCTTGATGAAGAAATCTATATGCAACAACCCCAAGGCTTCATTGAAAAGGGCGAAGAACACCTAGTTTGTAAGCTCATGAAGTCCATTTACGGACTCAAACAAGCATCCATCGAGCTTGGAACCAATGTTTTGATCATGTTATAAAGTCTTACGGGTTTGATCAAAAGCGAGTTCAAAAGTTATGTGTACAAAAAGTGTGTCGGAATCGCATTGGTATTCTTAGTACTATCGTGAGACGACATTCATCGGAAACGATGTAAAGGTGTTATCGGGCGCGTAAGGGCATGGCTTTCAAAAATATATGAAGGACTTAGGGCACACATCCTTGGGATCAAGATCACTCGAGATCGTAAGAAAATGATGATAGGCTTATCGCAAGCTTCATACATAGACATTTGTCTTGAAACGATTCAAAGATCAAGGATTCCAAGAAAGGCTTCGTACCTTTCGGGCATGGAATCCATCTATCGAGAAATGTGCCCTAAGACACAAAAAGGAGATAGATGACATGAAAGGCATTCCTTATGCTTTATTTTTTTATGTATGCAATGTTGTGCCACGAGACCAAATATCTGCTTTATCGTTGGCATGGTGGCAAGATATCAAAGTAACCCGGGAAAAAACATTGGATGGCGATTAAAAACATTAAAGTATCCTAAAAGAACTTCGAGATAGAATATTGGTTTATCGATCGGATAATCTAATCCCCATTTCCACCGGACTCGGTTTCTAATCGGACTTAGATTCCATAAAATCTACCTCCTTTTTTGCATGGGGAGGAGCCATGACATGGAGAAGCGTTAAGCAAAAAATGCATCGCAGATTCTACCATGAAAGTGGTTTGGCTCAAGAACTTCCTAGTGGACTTGGATGTAGTTCACCAAAGACAATCACTGTTTATTGTGACAATCTTTGAGCGATTGCAAATTCAAAGGAAACCAAGAGCCCACAAGGCCAACAAACACATTGAAAGCGAATACCATCTTATACGAGAAATCGTTAAGAGAGAGATATAAAGGGTCAAAGATCGTTCGAAGAAAACAACCTGGCGGATCCATTCACAAATGGTCCGCCTCGTAATACATTCGAGAGACATGTGGAAGGAATGGGTGTCAAGACCGTTTTAAACCGCTTTGAGTATAAGTGGGGAGACATTATTAGGTTCGTGTAGGTGACATTATATGTCACGTGACAGGGAACTACACGAGACATGTTGTAGTATACTTAAAAGCGGACTTTGAGTATAAGTGGGAGATTGTTGGGATTATCTTTCGAAAGTATATATGCTTTTACTTTGTATAATCAAAACCAATTTTGGTCTTATTTATTGTTACTTTAAATATCATCGAATGTTACATATGTTTCTTGCATAACTGCTCAATAAATAGTCACGTGTTACATTGTAGTTAATTTAGTGATACCGGATCACGAAGATTAAATTAATTGCCCTTGTAACCAAAAGTACACCATTCACGACCTAGATGGAAATGAACAATCCATCGTGAAAGGTTGAAGTGTAAGGCTTAGATTGGCTTTGTCTTGACCAAGAGATTACACTAGTGCATATTTAGTGCATTTGAATAGGACCTCTGGGAGGACAAATTCTTCGAACCCAACTAGGAAGAATTAGACCTCAATGGTTCGTTATTTCTTAATCTTCGTCCCTTAAATAGGATCGCGTGTGGTTAATAATTATTGTTTTGACTTATTACGGGTAGAGAATCAACGAGATTCAATACTTTATATCTTGGGCAATATTATTGGTCATATCGATTCTTAAGATTTAATACGGAGAATCGTGTGCAAGTTTTTTGCCCCCTGGGAGGTTCATAAGTTTTATCATACCAAATCTTGCAAGTGGAACTAGTTTCCTTATGGATAATAATGTTGAATTGTTCCTTTACCAAGGATAAAATATATTAATTAATGGAAAGCTATTTATTGGCTTGAATTAATTAATGGGCTAGATAATCTTAAACACACGGAAATAATAACAAGGGAGCCATATTAACTGTAATATGGGTTAAGATGAATAGTCTAATATTAATTATGTAGGGGATTAATTAATATTTATGGGCTTGAATAATATTGTGGCTCAATATTGATAATTCAAGATCCATTGGAAGGTCAATCTTAATTCTCCTAAAGGCCCTCAAGTAGCCAACATAAAGTCCAATAACCTGAAAAAAAGATGTTTAAAAATAAAATAAATTTTTGTTGCTATTTTTCCTCATTTTTTCGAAAAATATGAATAAAAGGAGAGAAAGATTTTCTTTGAATTTTGTTATGAAATGAAGATATGTATTCTTGAAATACAAGATTATCTCATTAAATTCAAGAAATCTCCCACTTGGTTATTTATATGAAAATTTTGAATAATTAAGGGAAAGAAAGATTTTCTTGATTTTCTTGAAAAGATATTATGGAAGATATGTATTCTTGCAATACAAGTATATCTCATAAATTCAAGAAGATCCAAATCTTGGATACTTTTCTCTTAAAATTTCGAAATATCCCATAACAAGAGGAGTTGGGATTTTTGTGGAATATTTTAATTATGGATAAAAGAATATATGAGATATATTCAAGATTTCTTGGAGATCAAGAAAAAGATTTTCCCATATTATTTTTATCCCAAAATTTCGACCAACCCCCCCTCTATAAATAGGGGATGATTCTTTCATCCCCAAGTACAATTCCATGTGCTGGAAAAATTAGTAAATCCACAAAGGTGGTGCAACAAATTTTTATTTTCCCTTTTTGTTAATTGTTCGAGAGCTTCCTTCCACCGGATTGACGAGCAAGGACTAAGGAATACTTGGGAATGTTTTTTGGTGTGTTTTAATCGACGAGACCATTGTCACTCCAAGAGGTTAGTTCACGTAAACCCGTAGAAATTTCGCATGCGTAGGATTTATGTGAACTGTTTATATGCATGATTTGTTGTTGTATTATTATTTGAATTAATATAGGATTAATTCATGCTAGTAATAATTGTTAGAATTAAATTTGTATTTAAATATTCATCCCGAATAGATCCGTGCAATTAATTCTCCAACATCATCACGAGAGCATACGCGAGTTATTCCAGTGGAGGGTACCGGAGCTCGGCCTCCTTGAGTACTTGACTTACATAATAAACAGGCAAATGTGTAGCACCCTCTGCTCGAACTAGCATAGTGCTGATTGCATGTTCTGAATTGGCCAAGTATAAATAAAGTTGCTCGTCTGGAACAGGTTTAGATAACATTTGGGTATCCGCAAGATATTGTTTTAGTGATTCAAATGCATTTTGGCAATGTTCTGTCCACTGAAATCTCCCTTTCTTTAGTGCGTCAAAGAAAGGTTTACACTTATCCCCGGTTCCTGATATAAACCGGTTTACGGAAGCCAAACGTCCAGTTAGCTTTTGAACCTCTTTCACACTTCTGGGTGCTTGCATTTCGAGCATAGCCTGAATCTTCGATGGGTTCGCCTCAATCCCTCTTTGACTGACCATATGTCCGAGAAATTTTCCTGAATGAACCCCGAAGCTGCATTTCTTCGGGTTTAACTTCATGTTATACGCCCGGAGAATATTAAA
Source organism: Stenogyne calaminthoides (assembly GCA_037126765.1). Lineage (NCBI taxonomy): Eukaryota > Viridiplantae > Streptophyta > Magnoliopsida > Lamiales > Lamiaceae > Stenogyne > Stenogyne calaminthoides. The sequence continues at coordinate 31,680,059 of JBBCBC010000026.1, read as the reverse complement.
CGTTTGTGTTAGGTGAATAATGTGGTCTTCTTTATGCTCGCTTTTGACCACAATGTCATCAATGTAAACCTCGATCGTCTGTCCTATGTGTTCGTCGAACATTTTGGTCACCAATCTTTGATATGTGGCTCCGGCATTCTTTAATTCGAATGGCATGCGCTTCCAACAATACATATTCTTTTCATTACAGAAAGCTGTATTCTTTTGATCATCAGGATGCATGGGAATTTGGTGATACCCAGCAAATGCATCCATGAATGTCATGAGCTCATGTCTTGCTGTGCTATCGACCAAATAATCAATGTGCGGCATCTGGAAATTGTCTTTTGGGCATGCCTTGTTTAAATCGGTAAAATCTATGCATAACCTCCAAGTTCCGTTTGATTTTTGGACGAGCACTGGATTAGCGAGCCATCTTGGGTACTTAACTTCTCGAATCAACTTATTGTCAAGAAACTTTTTTAATTTCAATATCCAGAGCTGCATACTTCTCCGGACTAAATTTCCTTCGCTTATGGATTATTGGGATCTGTGTTGGGTCAAGATTGAGAGAATGACATGCATGTTTAGGATCAATGCCAACCATGTCCTCATGTGACCACGCAAACACATCCAAATTTGCTCGAAGATATGCGATCATTTCTGCTCGAAATGGTTCTGGTAATTCAGAACCAATGAACAACTCCAATTCTGGTCTGACCGGGTCGACCATGACAGATTCCAACTGTTCAACAGGCATTGCTCGCCTCTTTTTTTGCTTCCATCGAGGATCTTCGATCGTCCCCCCGGTGCTCGTCTTCTGCCTCCATAGGATCAAAACCTATACGAGGCTCCAAATCCGGTAGTTCATTTGGTTATATCGATACTCATTAGATCCGGAATATGTATGGTCATCCCGGGTTCTATGCTCGTCCGAGGAGATGTGCTCGGTGGGGGAAAGATGCATGTCTGAGGCAATGTGTTTGCCTGTTGGCTTGATTCTCCGATCTCCCATGTTCGTTCCATCATGTTAATAATATTTTACTTTTCTGGTACACATGATAACAAACAATCTCGAGCTTTTTTTTGGTCGCCCTTTACACTACCCGCCCCTTATTAGGTTGGAAACTTAACACAACAGTAATAAGTTGAACACGCAGCCTTGAATTCCTAAATAAACGGGCGACCTAGAAACCCGTTATAAGTAGACGGAGCATCGACGATTACAAAATCTAGCATTCTAGTTCGTCGAATCTCTGGATTATTAGTCGATTCTAATTCAACTCCTAACCTGATCATACCATATGGTCGGGTTACAGATTCCCCGAAACATCACAAGGCTCGATGTAAACACTAAGATCGCCAACTTGTTTCTCCATCTGGTGCAGAGTGTTGACAAACAAAATGTTTGCATACGCCCCAGTATCTACCAGAAGTCGATGTACTTTTAACCCAAGGAGTCAAGCGCTTATGGTTAGTGAATCATTGTGAGGGGTGATGATACCGTCGAGGTCGTCATTTGAAAATAAAATTTTGTGAGACGTTGGTGTGCTAGTTGACGTGCACGCCACGTTCACCTGATGTATGCTTTGCATGGCACGCATTTCCATCTTCTTTCGTATGTTCGATAGCGTCGGTACCTGATAGCATCCACCCACTGGCCCATAGTCTGAGCGGATCATGTTGATTTATTGACTCTCCCGAACTCTGCTCATGGTAGGAGCTCCTTTTTTGGGTAATTCTAACTTCTTGCAGAATTCTTCTTGATCACTATCAGATACCTCTTCTGTCTTACGTTTACCCCTTCGGTCACCCGATTTTTCATTTCGGGAGTCTCTGTTCGCTGGTTTTTTGAGGAACTGAGTAAGACGATTCTCTTCATATAACTTCCAAAGTTGACAAAGTAAATCACGACATTCATCAGTATTATGTCCGATGTACTCATGATATGTACAAAACTTGGAAGCATTGAGATGATTTTTATCTCTTATGATCCTTCGAGGCTTCTCTAACATGTCCCGATCTTTGATTTGATTATATATTGTTTCTGCAGAAACGCTTAGAAGACTGCGTAATGCATGTGCTTCTGCTCCTTCTTCAAAAGGTTTAAAAGATCCTGGAGGTTTATACCCCCCCTCATTCACTACTTTTTTACCAACGACCACTCTTTTTGTTGCTACCTCTTGGCTTCTTCGATCGGGCGAAAGCGGATCTTGCATAGCTATGATCTTGGTTGCTCGCTCTCAAATTCAGCATATGTGTTCGGCCAATTCTAATGCATGGCTTTCCACATATCCGTATTTAAAGTCAAACCCCCCACCACCGTGAGGATTTTAGCATCCTCTTCAACTGGAGCTCCATCATATAAACATTTGTCAAACCTTTCAATATATGCCCAATCTGATTCACCCTTTAGCTGGGAAAAATGTGCCAACCTTTGCTTTGGTGCTGGGCGAGCACACATAGATGAAAAGTGGGATTGAAATTTTTGTCCCAATTGTGTGAAGGACGTGATGGATGCAACTGCCAAAGTTGAAAACCACCTGTGTGCCCGATCACCCAATGTCATGGGGAAAGACCGCCACTGAGTTGCATCAGTAGCGCCCATAACGATCATATAATTTGAAAATTTACTAAGGTGAACATGGGGATCTGACTCTGCATCGAACATGGGTATGGGTGGTCGATTTTTTGCCATCTTTTCTTGTATTTCCGCCGACATGATAGCGGGAGCAAGTGGCGAGCACGGGATTTTGTCCGCTCGGGGGAGCCCTTTAGTGGCAGCCAAATCAGCCTGCAAACTTTCTATCGCCCTACGATCTCAAATAACCTTGCGAAGAATCGATCCGGACGAGGATTCCATCTTGAGGACCTGGCCGGTCATGCTCATGATGGGACAGTCCCCATTTCCGGATTGGTTCTCAATTTCCCATTTGATGGTGAATGGATAATTTAGTTCTAACTGACTTTTCGGGATCTTGAGGTCGTTCATGATGTGAACGATCATGACGTTCCACTTGGGTCATTGTGTTCACTAGATATTTCTTTCCAGGATCTCGACGTATATGCTCGCCAATTCGTTCTTTCGCCAGTACTCTCAATCATTCAAACGATGATCGTCTGGTCTCTTTTGGTACGCTCTTCATTCGGTGACTTCCCCTTTTTTTTTTCAATCTGTTTTTGTGTAGCTTTCTTTTTTGACTTGATCGCTATCAAGGGTTTGCGAGCTTCGATCATTATCATCTTGAACTTTTAACTTGGCCAACTCTTTTTCGGCTCTTTCTTTCTGTGCTCTCAGCAAGAAAGTAATGGTTTTTGTTGTTGCTGTTGGATCGCCGACAATTTCTTCCAACCTAATGGTTTCCATGGTTTCATTTTCTTGAGGTTGTGCTTGAATTTCTTTAAAATTGTGAAATCGGCTATGTCCCGATTTCTCCCCTTGAGTATTCCTATATTGAGGCATTATATTTCTTTTTTTTGCCTCGGCTATCTACTGGTTAGTTTTTTCGGCTCAAAGGTTCGTACCCTTCTTCTAGCGTCAATTGTTGTAAATCGTTTTTCATGGAAAAATGATGTGGCGTTATTTATGACAACTTACAAACAAAACAATTACATGTAAAATATGACTGTAAATAACAAAAGATTGTTGACCCAGTTTGTCAAAATTGACTACATCGGGGGCGTTCCAAGCCAGGGATGTCATTGATAGATAAGAATGTACCGAATACAATATCACTTGTGACGAACACAGATTACATGTAGGATAGTGATTTGGAATATATGAGTGATTACTTGGAAATTTTCTGAACCCTTCTTACGATTTTTGAGGATCTATTTATATTACTTTGACAAGCATGTGTTGGTTTGGCAAGCATGAGCTGGTGATTTTGTATCATGCAAGAAATTGTGTGAGGCTGCCACGTTTTATACACAGCCTATCTGGTCGCCATTTGTATTCATTTGCTTATAAAGCCTCCTACTTGTCGTCCAAATGGCTCGGTTTTAATTGGTGGCTTAGCTCTTATGTTCGCATCAACAAACCTGCTCCCAAATGGTCATCCTGTTCGCTTTACGAAATGCGGTTGTAAACCTAGCATCTTTGCTCGACCAATTCCTCTGCTCGCCTATTTGACCATATCGAATTTTACGGGCATTGGGGCGTGTCCCTGGTGAACATGCAGGAATAATTATGGTGCTCGCCAGATTGGCGAGCACACTGGTATGGTCAAGGCAACCAACACCCTGGCGAACACCTGTTCAGCGGACATGATTATTTAATAATTTACCGATACACGTGTCCATCTGACGTGTAAAAAATAATTCGGGGTAAAAACACCGATCACAACACACGACTAGTATCATTTATAATGTATGTTATTCCCTTTATCCAGTTTCACAAATACTTTGTGTGAAACTTGTACAAACTATACTTTGTTTATTTAACAAGAACAACTAATATAATCAACAAAAATAATTAATACTAATCAATTATTATATTTAATAAAATAACTAATACCATTTAAAAATAATTTTATATTGCATCAATGCAGTTGATGCATAGAAATATTTACTTTTATATAATATTATTATTTAGACTATGGGTGGTTTGGTATGGCATATGCCAAAAATACCATTTCATATTGTATACCTTTCCAAATATTTTTGTAGGTAAAATTTCATAACGTACTTGGACTCCCTGAAATTTTAGTATGAAAAATACTTATCAATACCGTAAGCAATTTCGGTATTATCGAATTTTTGAACGATATTGATATGTATTGGTCCATATCAAAATTCTGGTATCCCGTATGATCTTTGGGTAAATTTGGAATGCAATTAATTTACATTTAAAAGTGCAAAATGTCGTCTAATTTGCTAATGAAACGAAAGGTCAAAACGTCATTTATTTTTTAACGGGGGAAGTGTATGAGAATAGTATTTATTTTAAGTGCATCTTTAGACTACATTTTTTTTTTTATCTTTTTAAATAAATAACTGAAATTAAAACAATGTGTCCATCAAATAGAGGGTCACAAAATTTGTCTGTTATATTAAAGGATTGCAATTTACTGTTCCATTGATTTCAATTTTTCTCATTATTTATGAATTTCTAATTCTTCTTGACTTTTGCTGTTGAGGGTGATGGTGGTGGTGACGTTGTCGAACGGTGGCTGCTCTGTTGAAAATAATGGGATATTGCTCCTTTTTTTTTTTTTGTCATGTTCGTTTTTCTTAAAATCTTTAGTAAAATTGAGCATAATTGTAAAAAAAATGATAAATGAGGGGCATAAATTGCTTACCCAACCCCAATATGATGGATGAATTTTACGATCACTTAGCCTTATGGGGATGCTTTGCAATTTTTCAAATAAAGTAAATAATACGATGCATTATCTCTTAATACATATTATAATTGGAGAGTCGGTCTCATGTGCACAGGCTGCACTGAGCACATAAGTAAAACGTGACACTAGTTTTAACTTTTAATTGAAACATGCATGCTAGTATAATTAAAATGTGATACTTGACGGAAAATGCGTAATAAAAATTGACACTGATTTTAATTGAAAGGTAATACTAAATTTAACTGGAAAGTCGCAAGTGTAGAATGTGAATATGAGACTTGACGAAATTGAAAAGTAAAATATTGATAATAATTGCCTCATTAATGAAAGTTTTTGCAAGATTATTTTGCATGTTGTACCCGGTTTGATTACCGACGAACAAACAAGTAATTTGCACCGATCAAGACAATAACTAAAGCGATAAATGACACGTTGTTTGATTACCCAGTTCGTCTGTGAATAATACTACGTCTGGGGGTAGCCAAGCCAGGAGTATTTTACTGTATAATTTCTGCCTAGGATTCTAATGGGTGAAGATTTCGATCCTTTACAATATGTAATACAAGTTATATTTATAGACAAAGAATTAGGGCTACAGTCTTTGTGGGCTTCCTTCCACGGGCGGGCCTAGGGTTTCCTTGCTTGTCCCGTAAATCGCGCATCTGGATACTCCTACCCTGATTACGGTCCGTGAAATCCGCACCATTAACTCCCCGAATCTTTGCCATATTTATCCTTCTTCCGACCTTGAGACCAAGTCGTCCCCGACTTACGCGACCTCCCAGGTCGCCAAGGGGCCTGTCCATTCCTCCAGGTCACCCGCCGACCTACACAGCCTTCCAAGTCGTCATAAGATCATCATGCTCTTCCAAGTCGCCTAGCGACTTGTGTAACGCTCCAAGTCGCCTCCGACCTCGGGCAGCCTATGAGATTCCTACGACCCACGACCTGCGACTTCTGGCTCATAGAGCCTCAACCTCAAGTCACTTCATCTGGTTGCTGGTGAAAGACTCGTCAGCTTCGTAACTTATCTGTATGGCGAGATTATTCATGTTAGAACAATTGCCCCCAAGAGCGGACTCCGACTTCATTCGGAGGTCGGTCTTGATCTCTGCTTTGAATTAGGATTTGTCTGCTTTCTGTACTTGAGGTTGCATTGTTGGTATTAAGTTTGACATATCTTTGCGGGTTCGATTCTCCTTCATGCCCCCAAGTCGGGAGGTTATACATCCGAGGTCGCTACTCGCCAAGATTTGAGCTCGTCGAGAGTTACGTTTGACGGTTAGAGTTGAAACTCTTTAATTGAAACTTTTTTTCTTTAATCTTGAAACTCTTTAGTGGAGACTTGTTTTTGCTTTCGCTTTTTGAGTTGAAACTCTTTAGTGCGAGACTTGTTTTTGCTCGCACTTTGAGTTAAAACTCTTTAGTGCGAGACTTGTCTGTGCTCGTACTTTGAGTTAAAACTCTTTAGTGCGAGACTTTCCTGTGCTCGCACTTGGAGTCGAAACTCTTTAGTCTTGAGATTTATGCATCTTTCGCACTTTGAGTTAAAACTCTTTAGTCTTGAGACTTTTCTCCTCAATGTATTCGGGTGGCGAACCTCTTCGTATAAGTTTTTTTTTCTGCTGACATGTACTCACGAGGTAGCGAGCCTCTTACGTCTGATTCTTTACGTACTTTCGCGCTCCCGAAATGAGACCCTTTTGTCGAGACTTATCGTGCTCGCACTTTGAGTTGAAACTCTTTAGTCGCGAAACTTGTTTTGCGCTTCGTCGGCGACCATTTACATTCGAAAGGGTTCTGACGACAGTAGCCTCCGGCCTTCCGTCAATAAAGAATATCACTCCTTTTTTCCACCCCTATTGTGCCGACCTGATTTCCTTATGCAACTTTTGTTTAGTCCTTGTCGTCTTATTTTCTATGCGACTTGTTTCTTGGACATTTGCGTAGTCGTCTTATAAAGTCGATGGATAACCGCACCGCTAGGGTGGCGATCTCGCCTCTAGTATTTCTAAAGTCACACCTCGGGTTCGCATGTTATCAATCATGTCTTTCATGCGACCTGCATGTTATCGATCATGTCTTTCATGCGACCTGCATGTTATCGATCATGTCTTTCATGTGGCATGCATTTCATCGATCATATGTTTTTCATGCGACCCACTTGGTTTCTACACATAGGAATTTGGAAAAGAGATTTATTTATTTGACTTGGCTAGACTATTACAAAAGAAGGCGACCTCCGATCTACTAAAAAGAGAGTATCTCGGATGAGCCCCATTTCACGGGTACTAGGTCTCTGTGCCATATGTATTCTTGAGCTCGTAAGTTTTAATGGTGGAGAGGTCTCTCTACCAGCTCCCCATTTTCTGGAACGGTTGGGTGGTTTGCGATCTTCAACGTACCAGCTCACCCTTCTGAGGTCGCTTGATAAACTCGTTCAACAATCCGTCCTCGTACAGCCTCCAAAGTTGTTTCAGCAGGTCCTCACATTCACTTGTGTAGTGGCCTGCCTGATCGTGGTAGTTGCATAACTTATATGGATTCTGCTTACTCTTATTCCTCATCGGACGAGGTGGGAGAAGTAACTCCCGATCCTTAATCTGCCAGTAGACATGAATGGGCGTCATGCCTAAGACATCCATCAACTTCACAGAAATTGACTCTTCGAACGACTTATAGTTGCTAGGAGAGTCTTTGTGGCTCCCAATTCCCTTGGAACTCCTTTTTGATGCCCCAACTTCCTCCACGTCGGAGAGTCGAGACTTCAGAAGCTCTGAAGTAAGTATCAGGTCGTCGGCCCGCTTTCGAAAGTCGGCATAACTGGTTGGATAGTCGGCGGTCATGCGCCGCCACATCTTGGTCCCCTTTCTAAGCCGCCAACGGCCCCGAGTAGTTTTGCCTCATCCCCTAAGGGATCCCCTTCAAGGATGAGCTTCTCGATCCTTTCAATATAGGATCGATCAGATTCATTATCACCCTATTGAGCATTCATCAGGCGCTGCTTGGTCGCTGGTCGGGGAGCCATTGCCGAGAAATGACTCAGGAATAGTCTGGCGAGCTGGTCGAATGTGTCCACCGAACATGGAGGCAGTGAAGTGAACCACATATGAGCATGGTCGCTCAAAGTTAAAGGAAAGAGCCTACATCTGGTCGCATCGGTTGCACCCGTGGACGCCATGTAGGAGATATACCTCGATACATGAGCCCTTGGGTCCGTGCTCCCATTGTAGCAATCTATTGCCACTGCGTTGACTTTCCTCTGAGTAGGTGCTAAAGTAATTAGCGTACCAAATGGCGATCTCGGGATGACGAGGTCGGCATTCGTCCCCATCATTCCGTACTGATCTTCAACCCGTTCAAGCAATGCCTGAATAGTGTGGGTAAGTAAGGCGACTTGTGCGTCGCGAAGACGCGAGGTCGGGCAGGCATCCTGCCTGTTACCATGACAGGTGGCAGAACCCTTCGGCACTTCGTGCTGGTGAGCAGCTAGTGCGAATGAGAGATCGCGACTAAGCTTTTTGCGATCCGTGATAGAAGAGTTAGCCTCATCCTCCACCTCTGCTGGAGCTTTCAGTGCTCCGAGGTTCCCGAGACGGTTGAACAAGTTGTTTGAAACCGCTGGTCTGTCAGTCCGCAGGAGCTGGAACTTCCTAGTGTTGGTGACTCTCGTCGCCTGGAGGGCCAGTTGACCCGCGGACTGCCCTTTTGGGGTTAGATGCCCCTTAACTTTAGATGGGCCCTCCCCCTGGGTGACCTTCTTGTTTGGAAGTGATTCTTCTGGGCCGTCGAAGACGAGCTGCCTCTTGCGGAGGACAGCCAGGATGGCTTTTTCATCTTCCGGGGTCCGAATGAGATTGCACCAGTCCGGAGTGGTTATGGCAACCCTTCGGTTAGTGTAATGGGAGCCTAGGGAGGCTTCTGCCCCATCTTGCGTGTCAGCTTCTCGCCCAGTAGTCACTATCGGGTTGATGGCCATCGTTGATGAACGGAAGGTGGGTCTTCCAAGAATGATGAACAATCAGTCGAAATTGTTCCAACAGACGGTGCCAATTGTTGTACTCGGTTTGATTACCGACGAACAAATAAGTAATTTGATAACAAGAACACCGATCAAGACAATAACGAAAGCGATAAATGACACGTTGTTTGATTACCCAGTTCGTCTGTGAATAAGACTACGTCTGGGGGCGGCCAAGCCAGAAGTATTTTACTGTATAATTTATGCCTAGGATTCTAATGTGTGAAGATTTCGATCCTTTACAATGTGTAATACAAGTTATATTTATAGACAAAGAATTAGGGATACAGTCTTCGTGCATCCGGATACTCTTACCCTGATTACGATCAGCGAAATCCGCACCATTAACTCCCCGAATCTTTGCCATATTTATCCTTCTTCCGACCTTGAGACCAAGTCGTCCCCGACTTACGTGACCTCCCAGGTCTCCAAGGGGTCTTTCCATTCCTCCAGGTCACCCGCCGACCTGCACAGCCTTCCAAGTCGTCATAAGATCATCATGCTCCTTCAAGTCGCCTAGCGACTTGTGTAACGCTCCAAGTCGCCTCCGACCTCTGGCAGCCTATGAGATTCCTACGACCCACGACCTGCGACTTCTGGCTCATAGAGCCTCAACCTCAAGTCACTTCATCTGGTTGCTGGTGAATGACTCGTCAGCTTCGTAACTTATCTGTATGGCGAGATTATTCATGTTACAACATTGCATAATAGTCAGACATGAGTCGGTCTTGTGAGACCGTTTCACAATATATGAAACATATTTTGAAAATGACACTTTAATATTTTAGAAGAAGTGAATGTTAACTTGTGAATTGTCTCATTGTTAAACAACCACACCCAAATTTTTTTATGAGGCATACTTGCATGAGGCGCTTTAACACTTTAGGAGAGATGAGTGTGATTTGTGTTAAGTTGTACCCGTCTCATGCATGAGACCGTCTCATATGAGTTTTTGTTTTTTTTTTTATATATGTAATTCATGGTTAGTAACTTAGAATACGAATCAAGATAACAATACTCCCTTCATCCTGAATTCAATTGAACACTTACTGAAAAGAGTTGTCCCGAATTAGATTGAACATTTTATAAAGTGTCAATAAATCAACTCAATCAACTTAAATTATCACCTTCAAAAATTTCAATATTACATTACTTTTCTCACGTTAAAACTAATTTTATTTCATTTTATTTACATCACATGCCACTACTTTACTATATACTCCCTCCGTGATCCGTCCCGCTATAACTTTCTCATTTCTTTTGGATATTTTAAGGAATAATAATAAAATAATAAAAATGAAGGGTAGTTTTGGGTATTGGGAGAGATGAAAAAGATATGTGGAGTAATGAGTGGAGTAGTGAGTGTCATTTTTTGTAATATTGTGTGAAAAGTGAGGATAAAAATTATAGATAGTGAAATTTCTTTTTCTATATATGAAATGAGAAAATTATAATGGAACAAACTAAAAAGGAAAATAAGAAAATTATTGTGGAACGGAGGGAGTAATTTTTAATAAAAAATACTCCCTCTGTCCCCCAAAAGTATGTTCAGTGGGCTGAAATATGTTTTACTGAAATGTAGATTAAATAGGTTTATGGGCACAATTTTTTTTATTTTCATCATCCAACAATCACTTAATTACTCAAATTATCATTATATTTTACTAACAATCAATTATATTATTTATAAATAGACTTAATTTACGTTTTAATAAAATATATTTTAATCCTGTGAGCATACTTTTTTTGGGGGACGGAAGTAATACTTTATATTCATAAATTACTCGCTCATTAATTTCATGGGAACAAAAAATGTTCAATTGATTTCTAGACAAATACTTTTATTTACCAGAAATCTAATGATAAAAATAGTACTCTACTGATAGGTTAAGGTTTGTTTTATCTTTTCACTGTCGTAATTAATGCAATGGTACTATGAATAAGGAATTAGGCGCGAAATACAGGGAATATATTACTTTTTTATTTATTTTTTCAGAAAATGCAACAAATCGTCGCCGTTGAAGGGGGCAAAAGTTGTTGCGTGGGCTGAAAGCAGGAAGCTCTGCACCATCGATATTCTTGATCTTCTCTGATTGAGCAACAGCCGTTTATTACATGGGGCCCACTTATTGGAATTGTACACATTTTTCTAAAGAAGTGGGACCCATGAGAACCGACCTAGAACAAGTGAACAACAAGGGCTAGCATACTAGCATTCTTTTAATTAAAAACTGATAATTTTTTTTAAGGTTTTTTATTTTCTACATTTTGCTAATACAATTTAGATTTGTAATTCGAGTTAAAAAGTTCAGATATTGTAAAGTAGTACAATTAATTTATGTTATCAGTACAAATTAATATATTCAGACACAATTTTTTGCTTCAGTTGGACTTGGAATAAATTTTTATAATGAAATAAAGATTCGTTCTTTGCGAAGGCGTAATTTTTTTGGTTTATCTTACTGCATAGTTGTCCCTAGATTTTGTCATCCTCTAGTTTAGTAACATAGTACAAAACAAAGTAATCATATATTATCTACATAAAAATAACGATACACTTTGTCATTTTATTAATCTTATTTACTTGAGACAATTTTACCATGAGTAATGCTTGTATGCATCAATTATATATGATGCTTGTGTGCATCAATTGCATCTTGGATTCAATTTTAATTTGAATCTTAAATTTTACACACTAAATTTTAAATCATGATCTCTAAACTTTTTAAATCATGATACATTCCTACGAAATGAACCATGAACCACTCGGAAATGAAATAATCTATGAACCACTCGAAAAAACTATGAACCACTCGGGCCAAAAAAAAGCGTGAAAAAAAAAAAAAAAAAAAAAAAAAAAAAATTGAAATTCAATTGATTTAAATTTTAAATTTAGTCTGAAAAAGTCTTACAGTTAATTTTCTTTTTCAACGATGAGATATAATATAATTTGATAATAAAACTTTAATATTTTGAAAAAAGTGAATGTTAATCTTAGTTACATATAATTTCTAAGGTGAGATAAATAGGAATACGGAACGGTACCTGAATATTTAAAGTAGAATCCGCTAATTATATTTAAACATCTTATAAATTATTTCAAAAGTTTAGTTATTGTTTTTAAGGAGTTTATAATTTAGTGAACTTATAAGCTCCTAAGCATCGTATAAGTGGAGTTTATAAGCTACTAAACACACTCTATATGCATTTTCATTACCTCATTCGTTGATGCCTATTTCGTACTTAATTTTTATTTTGGTTGCTTAATAAATTTGAAGAGAAGGTCTCTTGTAAAATATTATATCATATTGATATGTGCAATACATTATAATTAAATTAATTTTCTTTAAATTCGCGGGTCAGGTACGTCACGGGTCGAATGGGCGCGGGCACGGGTCAGGCGGGTTAGGATTGTGGGCTGTGGGTTAGCGCTGACGGATATATATTTATAGAATGATATATTTATCAAATATGTGTTGTAGTATAGTGGTTTAGGTTTATTGTTAATGTATATGGTCACAAGTTCAATTCCTATAGAGCACATAATTTTTAAAAAAAAATTATGTGTTACTACATGAAAAAAATGGGATACTTATATAAACGAAATGTGTTACTAGGTGAAATAAAAATTATATTATCATTTATTTTAAAAAAATACAGTATCATTTTTCATGTGTTACTGAATAGATAAGTAAGTGTTACTACATTATTATATTTAAAAATGTAACACATAAATATTCATAAGGTAACACATTGTTGTTCATATAGTAACATATGAATATTCACTTAGTATTACGACATGTGTACAATGTTACATATTACTAAAAAAATATGTGTTACTACATGAACAAAATATATTACTCTGAATAAAATTAGTACAAACGCAAAAAAAATCTGTGTTCTGCCAACAAAAAGTTAGAAAGCATTGCATGTTTCCAACAAATAGGAACTGGAAACTAATGAAAATGCCACCAAAATTGAAATAATCAAACACGATTATCAGAATTCCAATCAACACGATAATTATAAACAATCACGATATTAATCACTAGAGACGCACCGCGCGCCATCAAAACCAGCGAGATCTTATCGTGTTTGTTGCGATGCGAGGAAGAGGAAGAAGAAGAAACATGACCGTCTGTTGTTGTACGCACGAGAAGAAGAAGCCCATTAAACCCATTAGCAATCTGCTCTAACCCGACCCACGAAAAAAATATAAAAAGGTCCAATTAAACTATATTGCACACGCATCACTTTGTATGCAATATTGCATACAAGTTTTTGCCAAATTTGAATTGTCTCCCATGATGCGGTCTCACAAAAGATTGTATCATAAAAGTTAGAAAAATAATACACCTTTGTTTTCAAAAGAAAATTAGAAAATTTTATCTTTCTATCCTTCAATTTTTTTTCCATCAATATAGAAACAGACATATTTCAAATTCGAGTTAATAAAAATAAATACAATCGCTCGTACCAATACTTTTCATAGAAAGAAATTTATATCCAATTACACCTATTATGTTTTATATATTCAACTAAAAGAATCACTTTAATATTTATCGGACAAAAAATATTTGATGATCCTTCACTCGAGTTGGCCCAATTCTTTTTTAGAAGCCCAATACCTCACGTGTTTCATGAGTGTCACGTGGCCCAAGCTGACTGGTAGGATCTTTATGGACTTTAGCCCAAAAATATTGTTTGGAGGAAGAGTTTGCTTTATTCGAAATTTGCCCATTTGTTTTGATTATTCATTTTACTTCTAAATATAAATTTAATGTTTATAACATTGTCATTACTTATACAAACCGAATCATCAAAGACTAACAAATAATCATTCTCTTTATTTAAAAATAAAAATAAAAAATCTCTCATATTAATCACTGCATAGTTTTCTACTTTCTTATCAAGTGGTTTATAGAGTTGTATAGGATCATTATATATCTACTAGTCAAGTTGTTTCATTTTTTTGTGTCATTTTCTCATGTTTCAAATATATCCTACTTTCTGAATCTTTAATACATGTGCCTAGGATTATGATGGGTCATTGGATAATATTTTAATTTTCACTTGTTATACATCCACAATATGGGCATAAAGTGGAACAGTGAAAATGGAACAAATAATATCATTCGGTAGTCAAGTAAAGTTTCATTCTTTACTTGTGAACTTAATACATTTAAAAATCTTTAACATCCAATATTTTCAGTTACATATTCAATAACCGCAAATAGCTCTATAAGTGTATTGAAACTTCAGGTCATAAACCTTAAAAAAAAAAAACTTCAGGTCATAAAATTCAAATTTTCGAGCATCATAATTGCTAGAAAAACGATGACATTTTATTTGAAAGCCCAAAATGTCTATAAAAAATAAAAACTTGAGAAATTTCAAATAAATTTCAAGACTTCCCAGTCCATTGATCTTTTACTTGATACATTTTTACAATTACAATTACAGTTATAATAATAATAATAATAATAATAATAATAATAATAATAATAATAATAATAATAATAATAATAATAATAATAATAATAATAATAATAATAATAATAATAATAATAATAATAATAATAATAATAATAATAATAATAATAATAATAAAAGGGGGCTGGTTCAATAGGGGTTTGGAGAGGGTGGTATGGAATGGGTTAATACCATATTTAGGGAGGATGTTTAGGTAGGTGATGACCCTCTTATGGCGAAATTTTCTGGATTGTATAATTTGAGTTTAGAAAATGAGGTGATGGTTGGTCGAATGCGGGTTTGGAATGGGGATTATTGAGTGTGGAATTGGAGGTGGAGATGGAATCTTTCTGATATTAAATTGAATATGTTAAACTCTCTCATTTTTATTTTAAACAGGTATGCATAAAAGATAGGAGTGTTGGATGCGTGGAAGTGGAAGTGGAGATCATCCTCAAACGGAAGGTATACCATCAAAGAAGTCTATGATATCCTCGTGGCTAGAGTGAAATGGAACAATTATCTGATGACTTGGAGTCCAGTTTTAGTATTATTTGGAACAAGTTCACCCCTTCCAAAGTTGTTGGCCATGCGTGGAGGTTACTTTGAGACCGTCTTCCAATAAAATCCAATCTACTACGACGCAACATCCTCCAAACACATGATGACTTAAGATGTGTCTTTTGCTCATACGAGGAAGAATTTGCAAAACATGTTTTCTTTGAGTGCCCTCGTTCTTACTCGATTTGGATGGATATTTATTATTGGCTTAACAGTTTTGAACTCAAATTCTGCTTCAAACCTCATGTCCAAGCCTTCAAGGAGAAAAGAGGCAAATAAATTGCTACTAGTTCATGGCTAGGTGTTGTGTAGTTATTTTGAAAATGAAAGAATGATATTATCTTAAGGATTATTGAATTCTCTAGTGCTAAGTTGATTAAAGATAAGGGTGAAACTGATGTTATCTTTAGGGTATGAAGTTGGATAAATATGAAAAATAAGGGTCCGCTTGTTATAACTAGAGAATGGTAATGATAATGGGTATCATTGAGGAGTTAATCATTAAGGGTTATTGATTACATTGTTAATGTTTGGTTAGAATATGAACAATGGGTATCATGTGAGGTGAGTTGAGTAGATGGGGCCAATCAATTGCTTACTTGCATTCTCATTACTCGTTTATCTAAATTATCAAGCAACATTAATAGAAGTAATTCCCATTGCCCACTTTCATTACTCCCAACTAAGCGGACCCTAAGATGTCTTCTAAATCCTCTCTTAGTAATTGACTTTCAAATCCAAAAATGATTCATGAGAGTAAATAATCTTGTACTCCATAACTCTCAGGCTACGTTTACTTC